>JANRMT010062856.1:56685972-56702082 GCA_026402145.1 Polypterus bichir lapradei | reverse complement strand
ATACAGTAATCCCTCCTCCATCGCGGGGGTTGCGTTCCAGACCCCCCCCGCGATAGGTGAAAATCCGCGAAGTAGAAACCATATGTTTGTATGGTTATTTTTATATATTTTAAGCCCTTATAAACTCTCCCGCACTGTTTATAAATATTCCCCGCAGCATTATACAGCATAATCCCTTTGTATTCTCTTAGATATTAGGTAAGATTCATTGAAATTATGTATATAAACACACACTGTTTATATACAGTAAAACCTAAATATTATTTTAAAGATATTGAGTGTCTCCGATATCACATATGTTACAGCCATTACGATAGACAGGCCACCAGCAATAAATACGTACAATGCAAGAAAAATTGTATACAATAAATATGTGTACAGTGACACTAAACGTACGTACATGTACTAAGCACTGTAAGAAGAAAATTAATTATGGTTACTCACCAACAATGACACGATGACTTGCCCGATAACAATGAGTTTAATTTTACTGCACAACAAAGGAGAGCGTTACAGCCCTTGTAAAGGAGCCACTTCAGGCGATTGTGTAGCACTGCCGTTGTTCTTCTTCTGGCAGTCTTCAATCCAAATCCCTAAAGCAGATTCCATCCAGACTACTGCCTTATTACATCCACTTACAACTCGTTTTGCACCCTGGTTAAAAGGACACTGCAGCCGTAGATCTTATATTCCTTTCCTGCTTTTTAAATAAAAAGAATCGTAGCCTTCAACAAATCCAAAACGTTTACCTTTTTGGCAATCGTTAACATCTTCTTCTTGCGCTTGGGCAAGGCCCCTGAAGCAGTAGCAGATTGTTTTGGAGCCATAATGAAGCGCTTGACTATGCACAAAGATAAACACTAAAGAGCACAACTCTTTACACAGCGAAAACACGTTGATGCTGAATGAGTGAGACGAGACTTCCTGGTTAACACTGCATTCAGCACGCAGGAACTCAACTGTGTGCTCTGATTGGTTAGCTTCTCAGTCAGGAGAACTTAACTGCGTGCTCTGATTGGTTAGCTTCTCAGCCATCCGCCAATAGCATCCCTTGTATGAAATCAACTGGGCAAACCAACTGAGGAAGCATGTACAGGAAGTAAAAAGACACATTGTCCGCAGAACCCGCGAAGCAGCTAAAAATCCGCGTTATATATTTAGTTATGCTGTCATAAAATCCGCGATAGAGTGAAGCCGCGAAAGTCGAAGCGCGATATAGCGAGGGATTACTGTACATCATTATTGTCGACAAGGGTTACTGTTTTTCTTGGATTTGTGGGTGCTCTGTTCATCATCTGGATTGTTTGTAAGACTTGTTTGTTGGACTCATTGTCATAAAGTCCCCTCCTTCCACTAAAGGTCAGCATCAGACATTCCCGTTATACGGTAGGACAAAATTTTAATGTTTCAAAAGGGCTGTTCATTTAGCATTTTCCACATCACATCATCAACCAATAAATTCGACTGTGCTTGTGTTTGGTAGTAGTTTGTTGTGAGTCACTGTTGTGGATTATTGGGTGGGTTTTGTAAATAGTGTATATGTATTAGATATATATTTGTGTTTGTAAATAATTTATTTAGTATATTTATCAGACTTTTACTTCAGTGTGATGTGTATTGTGACCACTGCCACAGGTGGATGCAGCAACCCTTCAGAAACCCCCTCTTAAACAGTTTTTCAATGGAAAAGAAACACACTCTTTCAGTACCTCTTTGTGGGAGCAGCTGACAGGCTTGCTGGTTAGCCGCACAATGTGCTCCTCGTGCAGGGCTATGAACAGTTAAAAGATCGAGCTACAGCCATCCTGAGGTCTCTCACTCTCCCGTCTCTCTTCCCGCCAGACTCCCTATACCCCAGCCACTGGATCCCCTTGATGAAGAAGACTTTGTGTTCTGAACAGGAGTTGGGCCCAATGTTGCACATTTGACAGCTGTTCCTTGTGAAGCTGAATCGCCTCTGAAAGACACTTGTGTATGGATCTGGCAGAACAGCAATAAAGTTTCTACTTATTGGAAAACCTTCTGAACTCTCCTGGGCAACTTTGTGACCCAAGCTTGACAGTTTGTATTGGAGGAGTATGTTTGTTGAACTGGGCTGGATCTGGGCATTCCCATTAAAAATAAAAAAGATTCAGACACAATTCCTGGAACATGCACCAGTCCATCATGGAATAAACATACTTCCACACAAATACACACTAGGGGCAATTTATCAAAATCAGTTTACCTAATCTGCATGTCTTTGGACTGTGGGAGGAACAGAGGACAGAGCACACAGAGGACACCCATACAGGCACAGGAAGAACATATAAACTCCACTCAGAGAGCACAAAGGATGTGAGTCCTTGTCTTCTTGTTGCATAACAGTAGTGCTATTACTATGCCATCGTGGCAACTAATCAACAAATCACTGTTAAAAACCATGTAAATCCTTTAATTCCCCAGGGATACTACAAGGGTGTGAAAGAATAAGGGACCAGAGATGTTAAAGGAGAAGGAAAGGGAAGAAGGAGAGTAAAGAAAGTCACATTCTTCTTTGGTCTCGTCTGTTGCGAGAGATGGACGTCTGAAGTGGAGCTTCATAATAACACAGTGGTGTTGAGATATCCTGTATTTATCCAACCTGAGGAGCACTACTACAGTATATGCAAGCATAAATAAACATGGCCAACAAGAAAGGGAATCAGAAAGAAACAAAAGAAACGAAAACTAAAGCTACATCCAAGCTCAGATCAGCAAGACCAAGTTCAAGCTCAAGATACGGCCTTTCAGAGACTGATCTAGATCAGATGAGCGAAAGCCCAGACTCCTTGGGACCACGGTCCACTACATCGTCTCCAGCTGAGAGTGACATGGAGAGCGAATGTACGAGTGCGAGTGACGCAGGTCACGATAGCTCGCTGATTGGAGAAGATCATCTGAAACTGGAAAAGGCCTTGCAGTCCGCGCTTTCAACTACTCCACGCGAGCCGGGAACACCGGCTGCAATAGAGCCCACCGCCCCACCTACGGTGCACGAAAGCAGAAATGATCTGTCTGAACTGAAGGTGATGATCGTTGAGCTCAAGCAAGACATAAAGAAAGATATAAAGAAAAGCGAGTAGGCAAATGAGAAGGCAAGGGAAAATGCAAATGAGAAGCTAAATGAGAAGCTGCGACAGACGCGGCAGCAGGACAATAAAGAGTTGGAGAAACGCATATGTATTCACTTTGAGGCAGTCTTTAAAGATATGGTGGGTAAAATTGATGGGCACATTCAGGAAACCTCGTCTAAACTGAGCACACTTGCTGATCAACTGGAGAATGTCAAGGAGACATTCACGACTCGGATTGAATCAGCCGAAAATCTAGCTGCCAGTGCTGAAGAAAAAGCAACAACTGCCAACTCCAAATGCAAAAAACTTGGAGACAGACTTGCTGCTTTGGAAGATGGAAGCAAAAGGAATAATATTAGAATCAATGGTCTACCTGAAAATCGAGAAAGTCCAAACCCAGTGAAATTCGCAGCTGAACTAGTTTCTAAAATAATTGGAGAGGACTTTAAAGCAGATTTTGAGATAACAGCGGCTTATCGCGTACGCGGATCAAATACTGTTAGACCTAGATCTTTTATTATTCGCTTCGAGAGATTATTATTTAAGATAGAGGTGATGGCACTCCTCAGACACAAGCAAGAGATTATATATGAAAATAACCACATTTGTATCTTCCGTGATTTCTCTCCAGCAACAGCTCCTAAACGTGCAGCCTTCTACAACATTAAACAGCGGTTATGGCAAGCCAATATCAAATACAGCCTCTTGTATCCTGCCAAACTGAAAGTGGAATTGCACGGTCAATTCTATGTCTTCACCAGCAAGGAAGAAGCAGAAAAGGAATTAAGAAAGCTGATCCCGGCACTATTCTGAAATACAATAGCGAATCAAGCCTGTCATGACATGGCAAGAATAAATAACCTACTGTCTGATCTATTTGTTAAGATATGGGTTTTTATCATTATATATCCTCTTTATTACTCAATGCTATCTGTTTATGTTTTAATTACAGTTATAGACGTTTGTGCTTAATTCTTTTTTTTTTATTTTTTATCTTATTTATTTATTTATTCTCTACCCTAAACGAAACTGTTTAACATCATACCCTTGGTTTATTGTTGCTATTATTGCATTAAGACTTACTATGCTTATTTCTAACACCATTCCCCAGGTTTATTATCTTAATACATTAAGACTGTTGAAGATTATATATATTTTAAGTTCATAGTTTGTTAATGATTATATTTTAGGCATATAGTATTTAGACTATATTGGTTAATAGATATCTCTATTTTTTAATCCTAAAACGCCACTGCGTGGGCGCTTGTTTTGCTTTGGACGTGCTCTGTCTCTGGGTATGTCAGAAGAATTGTCGCATGCAAGTTCTCCGCTTGGTTTTGCAGACTGGTGGCACCCAGCGTCAAGGCAGTGCTACTGTACCTGTGTGGTTACTCCTTATTTTCCGGACGCGGCTTTATAAATACACTGAAACTAATCGCATATTGTTTATTATTGTAATGCATCTGATTGTAATTAACTTGTAACAATATAATGGTCCAGGGAATAGCCATAGTATTCCAAATACCATAACTGCTTTAGCGTTGTTACTCTCACTGCACCTTCTTCTTCTTCTTTCAGCTGCTCCTGTTAGGATCATCTTTTTCCATATTACTCTCACTGCACAACTCGGAGTATCTATATCACTGTATCTGAGTGTGAATCACAGCAGCAGCTGATTGGAAGGAGAATTATCGGGATACAGAATCAAGCACACACTACCTCAGCCACGGCAAAACGTTTCAAAGCCTTTCCTGTACGGACCTCGCAGTTCAGAAAAAGTTTTATCTCAAGAACTATAAACGCACTCAATCAATTGCTCCTTGTAGAACTGTTTGTACTTATATTTTATTTATTTATTTATTTTTTTTTTTCTCCAGCCGACTGGAGTTTTTTTTTTTGTTTTTTTCTGTCCACCCTGGCCATCGGACCTTACTTATTCTATGTTAATTAATGTTGACTTATTTTGTTTTCTTACTGTGTCTTTTATTTTTCTATTCTTCATTTTTGTAAAGCACTTTGAGCTACATTTTTTTTGTATGAAAATGTTCTATATAAATAAATATTGTTGTTGTATAAGTACAATTACCTCACTGTAAACTAGCACTACAGTTATAGTATTGCACAACCTCAGCCACTTTATAAAGTGCGTATTTACATATGATGACGATATCATTTTTACGATGAAATGCAGCAAAATATGTTTATTATATATTATAAAGGTAAAACTTTAACTTCATTTAAATAATCCATATTCTTCACTGGGACTGGCATGAAGCATAGAATAATTAAACATGTACTATGAAGATAGTTCAATGTTCCTTAAACATTTTGAAGAATCGGCGCTCTAAGCTTACAGATGGCTTAACATCTATTACAGAGCTGATTGTGTGGCAATCGGTTACTTGGAGAAAGAAAAGCAAGGACTGCAGGGGCGGCCACACCAATATATATTGAATATAAAACAAAAAGAGAAAATAACGACACAGGTAAAAACACAGCGGCAAATTTCAACAAAAGTTAAATGCTTGTGTCATGAGTACGAGGCGGCTATGCAGTGTCCGCAACGGACGTGGCCATCCACCGTGCATAAGATACCATATTGACATTGGCGGGCGAAGGGGCCACCGATTTTTTCTCTGCCTAGAACCACCCATGAGCACTGCTGCAATAAATAATTTCATCGAAGGTTGCACAGAATCACTGCGCCGTGAAACCCATGTTTAATAACGTGCTTTAACTCATATCATCATGAAAATGATATCACGTATACATCTCAGTATTTTAGTTATTCAGAGAGCTGTAATATCACAAACGTAATGGATTCTGTGTCCAGTCGGAGGAAGAGAGCCGGTTTCAGAAGCAAGTAGTGATTCACACACATAGAGCACATAGAAGATCACATACAAAACAAAGCATTTAACGTGCTACTTTAATTACAATGTGATTTGAGAAACTGGTTAATTAAACGATTTTAAGATCGTTTATGATGTTCTACTTTAAAGACAAAATAAACTACATGATTAAAGTGGAAATTTCGAGACTGAAGTTGACATTTCGTGCTTTTTTCCCACTGTGTGCCTATTTTTTTTTGTCTGTACCCTAATAAGCTTTCATATGACACTCAGAAAGTGGGCTACGACTCGCCTTTTCACGGCGACTTTGATATCTGAGCTTTCAAGTTTCTCCAACACGCTATGTCACTCGATCAACTTCCTTTTGTTGATTATACCACGGTTTAATTAAACAAATAGTATGTTTTTCCTTTGCCTCCACTTGGTATTCGCTGAAATTCTTATATTTTCCCTCACGTTTCTCCCATTGTCTTTTCACAGAAGGCTGAGCTTAAGGGCGATTTATATTGATTTGCATATTCAAAGAGGTGTAATTCTGGGAGGAGTTGGGGCGGGACATAAGGCACGTGCACGAGAGTTAGTTTTCACGCTGACCGGGATTTATGTAGTGGAAGAATGTGGAAGTTGGAGTATACACAGATTCCTGCATCTTGATTTTTCTGTGCGTAAGCACATTTCAGCTTTTGTGCTTACTCCATGTTATAGTGCGAATTCTACACACGGCGTTATACATGAGGCCCCGGGACTGCGTGAAGTGGGGTCTAGCCTCACGTGGGGAGGCAAAATGGGAGGGTGAGGGGTTAAGGGAGGGAGAGAAAGAGAGCAGGCTATATCTATAACTAATCTATCCTTTTAATCTTTATAATTATAACTACCAGCGTAACAATAGGCTGCATGGCAATAACTCTTGGGGAAATAGGAAATTAAGGTTAAAGCTGTCTCACTTCCAGTTAAGACTATAAAATGACATCAAAAATTCAGAATCAATGTCTCCATGATGGGACAGTTAACTTTGTGAGCTTGAATGTTAAAGGCCTGAATCATGAATTAAAGTGAAAGAAAGTAGTCCCTCACCTAACAGGTTTAAATGCTAAAATAGTATTTTTACAGGAGATCCACTTACTAAGCAAGGATCAGTTCTGGCTGCAAAAGGACTGGACTGGCCAAATGCGCCATTCTAGCTTTACAAAGAAAACTAGAGGTGTGGGAATTCTCATACATAGAACAGTTTCATTTGTAGCATCAGATGTAGTATTGGATCCTGAAGGGAGATATGTGATGGTTATGGGCAACTTATCTAACTGTAAAATGATTCTTATAAATGCGTATGCACCTAATGTTGATAATAAAGAATTTATAGAAAATTAACTTGCATCCATTCCCAATCTAAACACTCATAAAATTATAATGGCTGGGGACTTTAATTGTGTTTTAAATCCACTCTTAGATAGGACTACTATCACAGGGGGGACGACAACTAACACTGCAAATTAACAATTACAAAGTTTATAACTGATCACAACTTATCAGACCCCTGGAGGTTTTTAAACCCAAACTCAAGAACATATTCTTTCTTCTCACCAGTACATTATTGCTACTCAAGAATTGATTATTTCTTTATAGATAATAATTTCTTGCCTACGATTAAATCTTGCAAATACGATGCTATTGTTATTTCTGACCATGCACCGCTGATCTTGGAGCTAAAGTTACTATGCCCCAAACACTCACCTCGCAGATGGCATCTCAACCCGCTTCTATTAGCAGACAAGAATTGTACAGAATTTATATCCAAACAAATTAGTTTCTTCCTAGAGACAAACACATCCTCATAGATTTCTACAGGAATACTCTGGGAAACTCTTAAGGCCTTCTTAAGAGGACAGATTATTTCATATCTTTCCCACAGAAATAAATTAGAAACCAAGAAAGTAGCAGAGTTAAAAAGCGAAATTACTAGAGTAGATGAAGAACATGCCAGGCTTCCAAGCGAGGCTCTACATAGGAAAAGGCAGGCTCTGCATTCAGAACTAAACCTCTTGACAACTAAAGAAACTGAACAACTAATTTATAAATCCAGACATTATTACTATGAACACGGAGAGAAAGCTGATAAGTATTTAGCTCAACAAATTCACAAGCAAGAAGTCCGCAATGCAATCCCAGTAATCACCAACATGAACGGTGACAAAATCATCGACCACAAAAATATAATGCACACATTTAGAGACTACTATAAATCCTTATATTCTACTGAGTTTAAAGAAGACAATATACAATCTAATGTATTTCTGGATACATTACAGATACCACAAATAGAAACTTTTAGTGCGGAGAAACTCGATAAACCTTTGGCATTATCAGAATTACTAGATGCTATAAAGTCACTTCAAGGTGGGAAAGCAGCAGGCCCTGATGGCTACCCTGCAGAATTTTATAAGAAACTAGCAAAATACCCGCACTTCGCAGCGGCGAAGTACTGCCTTAAAATTTTTATTAAGAAGACAATTAAACCTTTTTAAAACTGAGGGAAAATATACCAATAATTATTTGTTAAGGATCTCTTTGTATGCCACGTTGTCAGCTCGGCCCTCCAGTTGTAATATGGCCAAGCTGTAGCTGTGCGCTGAGCTTACTCTTGAGCATGCAATGTACAGTTGGCCATGTGAACAGTAATCTTGTTTCAAATCTCACAGCTTGGATTGCTGCTGTCATAATCGGTTTGAGTTTCATGGTTTGTTTCAATTACGACAGTATTTGTAGGACTTGTGTTGAAGAGACATTCGGCATCTGTCAAGCGTTGTAAGTATACAACCAGTTTCATTGATAACTTCACATCCAGCTTTTGAGAGTTTAAACATTTCTAAACATCAAAGTGTCCACTACTGAAATCGTCACCTGTGAAGCTAAGATGTTTAAGAGGCATTGGCGGTTGTCCAAAGGTGTAAAATATTTGGCCATTTCGGTACACTTAAGCATTTCACTCTTCTAGTGCTCCTGTGTAGTATAATTATCTCCTGTACCGTCATCAGTCCACACCTTGAACCTGTCCCAGTCATTCAATACATAAGACACAATGTTCCTCCGGATATCAAGAGTGAGCCTGATATGGCCGTGCAATATGTAACAAAGAGAATGGAAAAGGCAGGTGCAATCTCCGGGCATGGAAACCACTTGGTAAGTGACAGTTCTTTGATCGATGGTGATCACCTCGATAGACATGTTAATGGGGGTACGGTTGGAATGATAAAGGAAATGGGTACCTGAACAATGTAAAGTAAGTCTAAAATACCTACACAATAACTATAATCGTAATAAATGAACAATAAAACAGCGGAGAAGCCGTGGATTAAATAAAAAGGCTGTAGTTATCAGCAGGGAGACGTGAATACCGTGGCGAAGCAAGGAAGGGAATGTAGAGACTGGAGCGACAGACGGCCTTATATAGGAAGGCAGCCAACAACGTTGGAGGCGTTGGGATGGGGGACCCAACGCCGCCTAACACGGTGACCGAGCTGCAGGCTATGGATGTATATATGTACGTAAGTAGGATTCAGTTAGCGTTGGGAACCCGCATACCAAATTTCTTGAAGATGGGCCCATAAGTAACAAAGACCGTTGAAAAGTTCAATATGACGGCCAAGAGTTGCATCATATCACCGAAATAAGTACCAAATTTCAGCCTTCTACCTACACGGGAAGTTGGAGAATTAGTGACGTTTGAAAGTTCAATATGGCAGCTGACAGTGGCGTCACACCACCGAAATAAGTACGTACATTGGTTTCGGTTAGCGCAGAAAAGCCGCCTACCAAATTTCGTGAAGATGGGGCCATGAATAAGAAAGTTCAACATGGCGGACGCTGTTGACTGTTTTGACCGTTACGCATAGAATTTCGAAATGAAACCTGCTTAACTTTTGTAAGTAAGCTGTAAGGAATGAGCCTGCCAAATTTCAGCCTTCTACCTACACAGGAAGTTGGAGAATTAGTGATGTTGGAAACTTCAATATGGCAGCCGACAGTGGCATCATACCACTGAAATAAGTACGTACATCGGTTTTGGTTAGCGCAGGGAAGCCACCTACCAAATTTCGTGAAGATGAGGCCATAAATAAGAAAGTTGAACATGGCGAACATTGTCAACCGTTATAACCGTTATGTGTAGAATTTCGAAATGAAACCTGCTTAACTTTTGTAAGTAATCTGTAAGGAATGAGCCTGTCAAATTTCAGCCTTCTACCTACACGGGAAGTTGGAGAATTAGTGATGTTTGGAAAATTCAATAAGGCGGCCGACAGTGGCGTCATACCACCGAAATAAGTACGTACATCGGTTTTGGTTAACGTAGGGAAGCCACCTACCAAATTTCTTGAAGATGGGGTTAGCCTTCTACCTACACGGGAAGTTGGAAAATTAGTGACTTTGGAAAGTTCAATATGGCGGCCGACAGTGGCGTCATACCATCGAAATAAGTACATACATCGGTTTTGGTTAGCGCAGGGAAGCCGCCTACCAAATTTTGTGAAGATGGTGCCATAAATAAGAAAGTTCAACATAGCGGACGTTGTCGACCGTTATCAACCGTTACGTGTAGAATTTCGAAATGAAACCTGCTTAACTTTTGTAAGTGAGCTGTAAGGAATAAGCCTGCCAAATTTCAGCCTTCTACACGGGAAGTTGGAGAATTAGTGATGAGTCAGTGAGTCAGTGAGTGAGTCAGTCAGTCAGTGAGGGCTTTGCCTTTTATTAGTATAGATTCTCTGCTCAGCTAGCTCCCCTCCTATTAGCAACATTTACAGAAGCCAGAGACAATCAAACTCTTCCTCAAACTTTTTGCCAAGCATTAATCCTGCAGGTGTCACATAGTGAGAATATTGAAGAGGCTGTTGACTGCACAACTAATTACATCAACTTCTGTATGGACATTGTAGTTCCAGGAAGAACAGTACGCTGCTATGCTATCAACAAGCCATGGATTACAAGTGACATCAAGGGCCTTTTGAACCAGAAGAAAAAGACTTTTAAAGGCGGTGATCAGCATGAGCTCAAGTGCGTGCAGAAGTAACTCCGGGTCCAGCTCAGGGCGGCGAAGGAACAGTACAGGAGAAAGCTGGAGCAGAAGTTGCAGAGTAACAGCATGAAGGAAGCATGGGATGGGATGAAGATCATCACTGGCTGCAGCTCGAAGTGGGGTGCCACCTTCGAGAGAGACGTGGAGAGAGCAAACCAAATGAACAACTTCTTTTGACCACCCTAACCCACTCTCACCTCAGAGTACTGCATCCTCCAACCATCCTTCTGCTGATACCAGCATAGTAGAGACATCCCCACCCATAATTACAGCAGCGCAGGTGAGCAGAGAGCTGAGGCGACTTTGTGCCAGCAAAGCAGCAGGTCCAGATGGAGTATCGCCATGACTGCTGAAGGCCTGTACGCTGGAACTGGGGAGTCCTCCACAGCGTATCTTCAACCTGAGCCTGGAACAGGGGAGAGTCCCGAGGCTTTACAAAACATCTTGTATCACCCCATTCCCAAAGGTATCATGTCCTAGTGAGCTGAATGACTTCCGGCCTGTTGCTCTGACGTCACAAGTGATGAAGACCATGGAGCGGCTGCTGCTTCACCACCTGAGGCCACAGGTCTGCCATGTCCTCGATCCTCTGCAGTTCGCATACCAGGAGAAGGTGGGAGCGGAGGATGCCATCATCTATATGCTACACCGATCCCTCTCCTACTTGGACAGAGGCAGTGGTGCTGTTAAAATTATGTTTTTGGACCTCTCTAGCGCCTTCAACACCATCCAACCTCTGCTCCTTAGGGACAAGCTGACAGAGATGGGAGTAGATTCACACCTGGTGGCATGGATCGTGGACTATCTTACAGACAGACCTCAGTATGTGCATCTCGGGAACTGCAGGTCTGAAATTTTGTCAGCAACACAGGAGCACCGCAAGGGACTGTACTTTCTCCGGTCCTGTTCAGCCTATATACATCAGACTTCCAATATGACTCGGAGTCCTGCCACGTGCAAAAGTTCGCTGATGACACTGCTATTGTGGGCTGCATCAGGAGTGGGCAGGACCAAGGAACTGGTAGTGGATTTTAGGAGGCCCAGGCCCCTCATGGATCCCGTGATCATTAGAGGAGACTGTGTGCAGACCTATAAATACTTGGGAGTGCAGCTGGATGATAAATTGGACTGGACTACCAATACTGATGCTCTGTGTAAGAAAGGTCAGAGCTGACTATACTTCCTTAGAAGGTTGGCGTCCTTCAACATCTGCAATAAGATGCTGCACATGTTCTACCAGATGGTTGTGGCGAGTGCCCTCTTCTACGTAGTGGTGTGCTGGGGAGGCAGCATAAAGATGAAGGACGCCTCACACCTGGACAAACTTGTTAGGAAGGCAGGCTCTATTGTAGGAATGAAGCTGGACAGTTTAACATCTGTGGCAGAGTGACGGGCGCTAAGCAAGCTCCTGTCAATCATGGAGAATCCACTGCATCCACTGAACAGTGTCATTCCCAGGCAGAGGAGTAGCTTCAGTGACAGGCTAAGAAGATCGTTCCTCCCCCACACTATGCGACTCTTCAATTCCACCCGTGGGGGTAAATGCTAACATTATTCAAAGTTATTGTCTGTTTTTACATGCATTTTTATTACTCTTTAATTTAATATTGTTTTTTGTATCAGTATACTGCTGCTGGATTATGTGAATTTCCCCTTGGGATTAATAAAGTATCTATCTATCTATCTATCTATCTAATCACGTTTTTCCTAAACAAAATAAGGACTTATTACAATGTGCATCATACAGACCAATTTCACTTTTGAATAATGACGTTAAAATACTCTCAAAAATCATAGCTAGAAGGTTGGAGAAAGTGCTCCCTTTGGTAGTATCACAAGATCAAACTGGATTTATCAAGGGTCGACACTTATCTTCAAATCTTCGATGCCTGTTTAATGTAATATACTCACCAACTAAATCAAACACCCCAGAAATATTATCATTGGATGCAGAAAAAGCATTTGACATGATTGAATGGAAATACCTTTTTACTACATTGGAGAAATTTGGGTTTGGCCCGAACATTTGTGCATGGATCAAACTACTGTATACCAATCCAGAAGCTGCAATTTGTATCAACAATATTTGTTCAGACTACTTTAAACTATAACGTGGTACCAGACAAGGATGCCCCTTGTCACCGCTATTGTTTGCAATCGCCATTAAACCACTGGCAATACACTGTCAAAATGCTGATCAGATAAAGGGGATTATCAGAGAAGGACTGGAACAGAAAATTTCTTTATATGCAGATGATATGGTACTGTATATGTCAGACCCAAAAAATTCTGTGCATGCAGTCTTAACAGCACTCACAGAATTTCAAAAGATCTCTGATCTCAGAATTAATCTGAATAAAAGTGTACTCTTTCCAGTCAATTCTCAAGCATATAATATTAGATTAGACACCCTAAATTTCATCATTGCAGAATAGTTTAAATACCTAGTGGTAAACATCACAAGTAAACATTAAGCTCTTTATCAACAAAATTTCGCCGTCTGCATGGAAAAAATTAAGCAAGACTTGCATAGGTGGTCAACCCTTCATCTCACTCTAGCTGGAAGAATTAACACTGTCAAGATGAATATTCTTCATAAGCTCCTTTTTTATTTCAAAACATTCCAATATACATCAATAAATCATTTTTTAAGCAATTAGATTCAACAATAACCTCATTTATTTGGAACTCAAAACATCCACGTATCCAAAGAGCGACCCTACAAAGACAAAAGGCAGAAGATGGCATGGCTCTACCTAACTTCCAGTTTTATTACTGGGCAGCAAACTTACAAGCTATAAAAACCTGGACACAAACAGATGAACATACACAGGCTTGGTCTGCAATAGAAGTAAAATCATGTAGTACTTCTTTATATTCCCTGCTCTGTGCCCCATTAAATGCAAGTTATTGGCAATTTACTAATAACCCAATTGTGCTTCACTCACTTAGAATATGGAACCAATGTAGAAAGCATTTTAAGATGGAGAAGCTTTTATCTGTGGCACCTCTGCAAGAGAACCACCTCTTTCAACCTTTGCAAACACATGCAGTTTTTAATATCTGGAAAAAATTTGGGATTAACTTGCTTAGATATCTTTATATAGACAACGTCTTTGCATCCTATGAACAATTACATTCCAAATTTAACATTCCATCTACACATTTCTTTCACTATCTTCAAATTAGGAACTTTGTTAAACAGAACCTTCCCGATTTTCCTCATCTTGCACCCTCATCCATGCTGGAAAAAATATTGCTCAATTTCAAGGACTCAGACACCATCTCTGCAATATATAATATTATTTTACAGTCCCTCCCTTTCAAAGATCCAAGAGGACACTGGGAAAAAGATCTCTCAATTAATATATCAGAAAAGGAGTGGAAAATAGCAATGCAGAGAATTCACTCGAGCTCCATATGCACAAAGCATACAATTATTCAACTCAAAATTATAAACCGAGCACATCTGTCTCATCTAAAACTCTCCAAAATGTTTCCAGGGCAAGATCCAACCTGCGAACGCTGCAATCAAGTCCCAGCCTCACTGAGTCACATGTTTTGGGCCTGCACCAAATTAACATCATTCTGGACCAAAATTTTTAATTACCTTTCAGACAGCCAGAGAAGGACAAACAAACTGTGATTGCATTCACTACACTTTTGGCACGCAGACTTATTTTGCTAAACTGGGAGAATCCTCTCCTCTTTTAACACTAGAATTACCAGAGCCTACGAAAAAACTTGTAGATCCGTCCCACCTTAAATCGCTTCTTAAAACCGCTCTCACCTCTCCGCCAGCCTCCTTTGTCCTGTAAATGTGCCGATAAAAACAAACTGCAAGCAGCCGGCTATTCCATCCCCCCACCGACTCAGAATGTGCACGAACTTCTCCCAGCTCATGCCTCGATTATCTGGGAGTGAAGTGGAGTTTTAGAGTGGAAATAATAGATTGTTATTTGGAACACACGCATTTCATGTGTGTTCCGTTTCTACAGTAATCTGTGTAAACACAATGTTAAAACAGAAACTTTTTCATATTTTAGTAATAAATGTCACAAAATGTAGACATAAACTATAAAATGTATGAAGCCTGACAGCCAAAGAGCAAATACACTTTCATAAAAGGTTCAGGACTTTTACAACAGCTTCCGTGGCGCACTGGTAAGATTTCGTCACTTAGAGCACAACAGACTTGCTGTACTTCAAAAGATCCGAGTTCGAATCTCCACTAGGGCGTGTTTATTTTTAACCTTCGCCGTTCTGCCTGCCTGAACTCCCTGTCTATCTATATAGTAATAACAGTAATTTTATTATTATATAGGAGCTTCCCTGTCTGCCTATCATATAGTGCCTTTCCTTCCTACCTATCTATATATCTATCCCCTTAGCTGTTTTTTATATATCTATTATACAATGCCTTCCCTGTTTATTTATATATCTAGTGCCTTCTCTGCCTGTCTGTCTGTCTGATTGCATATAGCGCTGAACTTACTGCTCTGTACTATTCTGTCTTCTGCATGTCCTGGAGTACAAAAGAAACACCACCATACAGCAACATGTGCGAACTGGCAAGATCGGGGAAAAAACACGCGGTCACTGATTACAAACCGCAAGATGAATGAAAGAGACAATATATTTAAAAACATCATCGCACTAATGCAATATTATTTGAAAACAAACAGTGTCAGATCGGGTTTGAATATGCGCCCGATCTGACGCTGTTCGTTTTCAAATAATATTGCATGTACTGTGCGTTGAATCTGCTGCACTGAATAAGCAGACTCCTTCTGTAACAGCGTCAGCGTGTATTCAAACCCGATCTGACGCTCTTCTTTTTCAAATAATATTGCATGTATTGAACTATTTTAGAATAAAAACATACATTTGATTTCAGTCAGTCTGTAAGAGCCAGTGTAAATGCATGATAATTATAAAGGTTAGCTTTTTTTTAATTCAGTTCCATTTTCTCAGTCGCGTTCACGATCCCCCCCCCCCCCCATCTGACACTGCTTTTTTTCACATAAAGACGCGCTATAACTCAAATGTGATTTATTTGGAGACGCGATATAGCTCGAATGTGATTTATTTG
>JANRMT010062856.1:56674285-56685085 GCA_026402145.1 Polypterus bichir lapradei | reverse complement strand
TATATATATATATATATATATATATATATATATATATATATATATATATATAATCTGTTAAAAAGTGATTGGAAAGGTTTAAGCTCTCCTTAATAATTTATCAATTGTAAATGGTAGTTTATACATTCAGTAATCCGATTTCAAGGCGCTGCAGGTTCTATGGTTTATTTCTTTGATGTTCACTAACCACATTTTAATGTCCCTGCTGATTTCTTAACTTGCTCTTATCCATTATACCATACCATACCATTTTTATTTGTTGAGCGCTTAAAAACACAGCATTACAACTGACCGAAGCGCTGTACAGTTAAAAAGAAGCAAGACTAAAAACAAAATATTAAAAACAAACATTGAGAGAGAATTAAAACAGAGATACTAAAAACAGGTCAGAGGACCCAATAAAATAGAGAAATAGGAAGAAGCAAGTGGAAATGAGACAGGTTAAGAATTAATGTGAAGAAGTGTGTTTTTAGGCGTGATTTAAATGAGGCGACTGAGGCGTTCCAGAGCCTGGGTGCACAGGCGGAGAAAGCCCTTTCACCACGAGCTTTAAAACGTGCCTTGGGAACAGTTAGGAGCAACTGATCTGCGGATCTAAGAACACGAAGAGGATTGTGACGATGGAGCCAGACACTTAAATAGGCGGAGGCTAGACCGTTTAGTGCCTTATAGGTTAAGAGGAGTATCTTAAAATCAATTCTGAAACTAATTGGCAGCCAGTGTAGGGTTTTTAAAATCAGTGTAATGTGTTGGCTTCTGCTGCTTCCAGTTAGAAGCCTTGCAGCCGCATTCTGAGCCAGTTGGAGTCTAGAAAGAGTGGCTTTACTGATACCATATAGGCAGGAATTAGAGTAGTCGAGCCGGGACGTAATGAATGCATGGATTACTGATTCCAGGAGGTGGTTAGACAGAAAAGACTTAAGTTTAGGCGATTTGCCTAAGATGGAAAAAGCAGGATTTTACTGTGCTATTGACTTGAGCATCCATTTTCAGGACCGTATCCATTTTGATTCCAAGATTGGAGACAGACGAAGTTACTGGAATGGGAAGAGAGTCGAGGCCAAGGGGTGGGGTCTGTTTGCAGTCGGGACTAAAAACAATGACCTCGGTTTTTGAATTGTTCAGGTGAAGAAAGTTTACAGCCAGCCAGTCCTTAATGACAGATAGGCAGTCGAGGAGAAGTTTGGTGGAGTCAGTTGGCTTGAGGGAAAAATAAATTTGGCAGTCGTCAGCATATAGGTGATATGAAATTGCATGTTTTCTAAAAATTGCACCTAAAGGCAGGATATAGATTGAAAAAAGTAGTGGCCCAAAAATGGAACCCTGGGGGACCCCACATGGGAGTGGGACTGATTCAGATGAAAAATCGTCTAGCATGACTCTAAGAGTCCTGTTGCAGAAATATGACCTGAACCAGTCGAGGGCTAAGCCAGATACACCAGCCCAGGATTCGAGTCAGGAGATCATGATGTCGTGATCAATTGTGTCGAGCAGATAAGTCGAGAAGAACCATAATCACGTGGAGACCTGAATCCAATGCCAAAAGGACGTCATTTAGGACACGTAAATGCGCGGTTTCTGTGCTGTGTTGCGGCCTAAATCCTGACTGAAAAAGGTCCATTACCTGATGGTCCTGTAGGTGATGAGTTAATTGCTCATAAACTACTTTTTCGAGTATTTTTGACAAAGATTAGAGAGAATGGCAGGGTCAAGATCAGGTTTTTTCAAGATTGGATGTACAACTGCGTGTTTGAAAGCACGAGGAACTATAGCCGAGGATAGACTACTAGTTATGATCTTTAGAACATCGTATCGAATCGCAGGAAACACATCTTTCAGCAGTCTGGACGGCACCACATCGTCCGGAGAGCCCGAAGGCTTAATTGAGGCGGCGATTTTTTCCAGATTGGGGAGCGAAATGGGTTCAAAGCTGGTGAAGGAGCCGTGTGCAGGAGCGGCTAAATCAACAGAGCCAGAAGAAGAAATGGAGATCTCGGATCTAATGTTCGTGACCTTATCCAGAAAAAACGTGAGGATCTGATTACAAAGAGCAGTGGAGGCAGAAGAGAAAACAGTTGCAGCTGGAGAGAGGACAGCATTTAGTGTTTTGTATAAGACACGTTGATTGCCAGAGTTTTTTGAAATGATGTCTGCGAAAAAACGGTTCCTTGCACCTCTGACTGCTCTCTGGTATTGGGACCACGCATCTCTCATGCAGTCGAAGGTAACAGTGAGACCATCTTTCCTCCATTTACGTTCTAGCCGCCTACAGTTTTGCCTGATGGAGCGAGTTTGTTCGTTTAGCCATGGGTCATGCTTGACTTTGGAATTAAACAGAACAGGCGAGTGATCAGAAAAGCTGGGAGGCAGAATGTCCAAGTCACTGATTCTGAGACTGCGAGAAAGAACCAGGTCCAGTGTGTGAACCTGTCCATGTGTTGGTCCATTCACTAGTTGAGAGAGACCAAAGGAGTCAATAATGTCCAGAAAGTCTTTTGCTAGAGGTTTAACGGGACAGCAAACATGGATATTAAAATCACCCAAACAAAGGAAGCGATCATATCTGCAGGTAATATCAGCCAGGAAAACTGCAAATTCATCTAAAAAGTCCTTATTATATTTTGGGGGGCGACAGATGAGTGTGCACAGCAGCGGTGGAGAGCAGACTAGTTCAAACATACTGAGCTCAAAAGTTGAAGGGGAAAATGAAAGGGGAAAGGAAGGGCGGTTGCAGATAAAATCAGATTTAAATAAGGTCAATAAGCCCCCGCCGCGGCGCTGCGCTCTCGGCGTGTTAATAAAGGAACATTCCGGGGGCAAAACTTCAGTGAGTGGGAGCGTCTCGCCTGGTAAAATCCAGGTTTTGGCGGTACATAAAAAATCCAGGCCATTGGAAAGAAAGAAGTCTTTCAGGATGAAAGTTTTGTTCACGACCGATCTGGCATTTATCAGCTCGAAACGAACCGGCTGGGACGACATTAACAGAGACGCACCAGCCGTGGCGGCTGACATTGTCATGATGCGCTGTAGGTTGTTAAAGTTCAGCCCCCGGCGGCGGTGACGGAGCGAGGCAGGGAGGTACACCGGAGCGTCCAAGGGCAAGTGGCAATTCGGCAGCATTACCTCATGTTGGGAGCCAGGAGAGTTGTTCCTAGAGAGGATCCGGGAAGCTCGGAGTCGAGCCCTGGTGCCTCCGCACTTCCCCCGGCAGCGGTGTTTCCATCGGCGACCGGCCAAGCCGTAGGCAATGATGAGGAAGGCTGGGACTTCCTCAAACAGTCGGCCAAAGGTTTGACTGAACTCAGAGGTCAGATGTTGAGAAACCCCCACATTCGTTCGAAGAGCCAGAAGGGTGAGGCGATCATAACGAATCATCGAGTCAGGAAGATCATCACAGGAGCAGGTAAGCCAAGGAAAAAGCAGGACTAACGAGAAACAAAAAAGCCAGAGCGGCTGATGGCGTGCCACAACAGTCGGCGCCATACCATTATAGGTGACAGGAAGCGTATCTTCCTTTTTTCCTGGTCCAACAACCTCAGCAGCACAAGCACATCTTTATTACACAATATGCATAACACATATATGCTACACTCATGCCTGGCAGTGTAGCACCTGTGGAATTATATAACACCATATTATTACAGCTGAGTCAGAATTAATCTGAAGTCTGCATGGGCATTAGTCGTGCGCAGCTTTACAGCGTGGATGCTCAGCTCCAGAAATAGAAGACCACAGTGGGAGCAGGTCGATGATGATTTTAGTTCACAGAAATGTATTTATCCCCTTAACAGTGTCTCTTATTCTTACCTGCTCAAACAATTATAAAATAGTAAAGTTCAATTCAGATATATCATTATGTAATGAGCCCTGTAAACTAGTTATGTATTCATTGTTCTCAGGTAGCCAAGCCAATACACATTATCTAAAGGCTAGAAAAATATTAATAAAAAAAGAACTAAAGAACCCATTAGGGCCTAGCTACAGATATCAGTCCAAGTAAGACATCAGTTTTACACACGCCTGTTTAATGTTAAAATTCATATACTTAGTGCAGAAAATAAATATATTCAGACTAATAAAGAAGTTCAATAAAAAGGATGAAATTCAGATTCTGGTTACAGTTAAAACCTACAATCATTTAATGAACTGAAATAGTCCTGGTTTAGTGAGTATGTTTAATAAAAAGAGGAACAGGTCTTCAAAAGAGCATAGAAAAAGCCAGACCTGTTGTAATTAGGGGCTAAGGGAATAGCGGAGAGGGGTTGAAGCCTCTAAAATAAGCCCCTGAAGCACTCCAGGAATTTTACTGGACTGCCCAGAAGACACTCACTCCAAAGCAGCCTGACCTGTGAACTCCACAGGCAGAAGAAAATTGGAAAACCTTTCATAATTATTTATAACTAGCTGTACCCCATGGTTGCACCCACATAGTAATGAAACAGGGCAAACTTTAAAAATCAATAGACGTTGGCAGTATATCTGATCGTGTTCAGCTCTGACAGGAGAGCGTTTCAAGCGTGGGGAGAAAAGCACATGGCCGTGATATCTCTGGCAATCAGCAGCTACCCTCTAAAACACATGGAGCTGTTATGTCTCTCTCAAAATTGTCAAACGTTATTCCTTAACAATCTATAGATGATAATGTCTGTTGAACAAACAGGAGGCAAGGTGCACTTCAACACGTGGCAAGATATAGACTAACTCGAACAGAGGCTGGCGAGTGAATGAGGAAGGCCCTGCCCCCTGCTTTTGGCCCACAGCCACTCTCTCAGATTTGTATAAATACATCGGTACCGCAAGCAACCTATGGTACTTGACGAAGAGAGAAGACGCAAAATCAGCCGGAAAGTTCAAGCAAACTATAGAAAACAACCTGATCTAAATCCGTTAAGTAGTTCTCTCATAAAAAGTGGATAGACATACAAACAGAACACGCTTGGACCATGAAATTTTTAAAACTGTTTCTTAGCGAGCACATATGGGTTACCAAGGGTAACCTACATTCCAAATTTAAAGTCCCAAATCCTCATGGCTTGGGAGATTTTGTGATGTGTGAGTCAGTGGTATTTGGCTTTTATATATATAGATTAAATAGTTTTTTTAAAAGATTAAAAATCACACAAGGAGAACAATGGCAAAAGAAAAGGGGTGTTATTGGAGGTTTAAAAAAGAAAAATATACATAAATATACAATTTGGTGCAAGTGCTGTCGAAGTAAATCCATAGTTAAAGTCACACAAAAGGTTTCTCTGTTTTAAGACAGATGAGTTTGCAGATCTGATAATCATTTTCAATGGGAAAACTTTGTAGAGTGTAATTTGAGACATCTCAATGAAAACTGAACTGTCTTGACAAATTTCTTTGAAAAATAACTGTGCCTCAGTTCAGTAAAATCGGTCCATTAATGGTCAAGTTGCTTCAAGCAGACAGACAGGTGGACAGGGCTATTGCAATATGTGCTTCTCACATTATATGTAATTTCACCTAAAATGATTAGATAAGTAGACAACACTCTTGATCCAGGGTTGAGAACCCGACTGAAACATAACTGTCACCGGATTAATAATTATTAGGGTGCATCACATCCTTCTTATTATGGACTGATATTACATTACAGCCAATGGGCATACTTTCCACCCAAAAAAAGATGTTTTTGCTAATATTCTGTGGCCTTTCACACTGTCAGAAATCCATTTCAATGCAAGGCATCCTTAGCCTGTCTGATGTGAGCCCCTTCTGGTGTAACATCCTTTTAATATTCATTATCACTGTGCCAGCGTTTTCCTTGGTAAAGACATGGATGAAGTGCTTGTTCATACAAATTCTGCGTAACACTTAGACCATTTCCGTGTTCATAAGCCCTTACCTAAACCATTTTAGTGGCTGCTCATTAGATTTTGCTGACATGCTTTATATAATCCAAGATCATTTTACTGCCAAAGAGGTGCTGCAATATATTTTATAGTTTAGCTTGGCTGTTTAAGCTTCTGTTGCAAGACATTCCTTTTTCATCTAGAGATTTTGAATCTTTTAAGTTAACACCATTTTAGTCATAAATTTTCACTCATTTTGAGGAATATTTGCATTGCTGGTACAGCACAATATCTTCAAAAGATCAGCAAATACTACTACTAATACTATACGTCCATCACAGCTTTAAGACCGATACTATAAAATAAATATATAAAGTCTCTGTGAAAAGTAATATTTGCCTTTAAACAAGTACCCGGTTTCAAATGTTATCCCCCAACTCTACTCCAGCTCTGGTGTCAAATAAATAATAAGTTGTAGGTCCAAATCATGGAGCAGCTGGACACTACTTTTCTATGTGCTATCACTTTTAAAGTTATGATAGTAAATGTGGCATGTCCACAAGAATGTTTTAAATTTGTAATGGAGATCAGAGACCTCATTTCCTGTATAATGCCTGCATACACACAAAAAGAGTCTTGAAATCTGCATACATGACTTCCCATGCAGACTTTGGGATTTATAAAAGGAAACTTGGTAGTGGAACTGCCCTGTTTTTATGGCCACTCAGGCCCATGCGTATTCAGCATTTCAAACAAACTGGGAAATGATGACACCATTGATCAAGAAGGGAAATAATGCCAAGCCAGACAAATGACAAATTGCAAGCATAATAATTCATATCATCGAGCCTTTATTATAAATTTATTATACTGTATATTGTGTGTTGATGTGACAAACATACTACACATGAAAAATGATGAATAGAATGCACAGATTATATTTTAGTTCTCTTTTAAGGAGGTCAATGCGACTTATTTGCAATGAAGAATATTTTTGGTTTTTCTTCAGTTTATACGGCAAGCTGTTGTCACTTCTCAGTAAACTGGCTGACAGGTCAGAAGTATCTCAGCCAAGCTTCATTCAGTCATGTCTGCAGTACTGGAAGCCATTAACCAAATGACAAGGTCTCTACATCCAGTTTCTGTATGGTGTGGGTGTACAAGGTGTGACAATTTAATTCCGAGAATGGCAGTGTAGTGTCACCAATGACGTAATTGTATCAAAATCACGAGTAGTCACGTTTGAACGTGTTTGAACTAATACATGCGTATATTGCAAGCTGACAGAGCCAGTTGTTAGTTACCTATTGAGATTGTAATAGATATCTGAGTGTACACTTTAGTAAAAAAAATAGGTGATCGAAATTTAGAGCAATGTACAAGTATTAATATTAAATTGTATGTGGAAATCGGAAAATCCACTACTGAAACATTACAATTGACGTTAATCCTGAAAATGAGTTTAAGGCCTGCTTCCAGAAATAGGAACGTCATTTAACTCAGTTTATAGATGGACAAGGGGAGTACTTTGAAGGCGACGGTAGCCAGTAGTGTACAGTTTCACATATATATTTTTTAAAGGTGCATTCCAGGAATTAAATTGTCACATGTCATACTTACATAAAACTTAACTTTTAATTAACATAAAAAGACCGTTTGCTACACTGTCTGGTTCTCCTGATGTACTCAGAGCTCTTAACTGCACTCATATTGCAATAAAGGCACTTGGCAAGAACAAAGCTGTTTTTCTTAACCGTGAGCAGTGACATTCCATTAATACACAAGTCATCTAAGATGTGACTGTCAAACATTGTGTCTCAGTGGCCTGGGTCAACCCATGATTTATATATTTTGAGGTAAAGTAGCTTTGGCAGATGTGATGGTGCTCTACATGGTTTGTTGGTAACGTAACTGGCTGGAACCCCCAGTGTTTCACATGGTTTGTACTTTTCATTGTAATAGCAATCACATCATTACATGTTCCAGTTGCAGCTACACTCTCAAACGCTAGCACCTTATGCCTTTCCCTCACCTCCAGAAAGCAGAGGAAAGGTGCTATAATACCACACATGATGTTGTGCTGTCAGTTGCGGCGTACAGTCAGATACTCTTTAATGCAGGTGGATGAGACTCGACGAGTCAGGAGGGAGCCCCACTACTAGCCAATGAAAATGTGCAGCATTGTGATAGCATAAGGTTGATTAGCATGTTCCATATATGGATGTTTCAGGGTAACGTTCGAGGCATGTTCACATACACATATTTACAAGGTGACTGTGATTTATAAAGGGTAAATTGCTTAGAACTTTGCATATGCCAGGTTTTATAAATCTGCTTTTTTTAACACACATTTTTCTGTTTTTTTCATGTGTCTCATATTTTTACACTCGAATACATGCAAAGTTTTAAAAAAGAGGACCCTGGACTGTGTTTTCATAAGATGGCAAACCAAGACAGCAGAAAGTAGTTTATAGATTCACAAGGTCATTATTATTGCATACATTGAGTACAATGAAATACTTTTTTGTGTTCTTCAGTAAATACAGGCACTAAGAACTAAAACAGATCAGCAAATGAGATTTTCCAGCAGTGTTGCAGCAGTGTATCAGTCTGTGGAGAGACTGTCAACCTTGTCTAACCTTGGCAGTGACATGCATGTCTCTGGTGACTCTTTCTATGAAGTCAGAAGATAGATTAGGAGAGCGTAGAGGGTCAAGAGGTCATTGGAAAGGGTTGTGTGGCACTCCTGATATCTTTACAAAAAGACAAAGGTCCAAGTCTTTAGAGTCCTGGTGCTTCCCATTTTGCTATATGGTTGCAAGACATGGACGCTATCCAGTGTCCTGAGATGAAGACTGGGCTCCTTCAGTACTGTGTCTCGTTGGAGAATCCTTGGGTAGTGCTTGTTTGTCGAATGAGTGGTTGCTCATGGAGTCCCGAATGAGGCACATTACCTGCATTGTCAGGGAGCGTCAGTAACGGTACTACGGTCATGTAGCGCAATTCGCCAAGGGTGATCCTGCTCTCAGTATCCTCATTGTTGAGAACCCAAGTGGCTGGACCAGGCCAAGGGGACGCCCACGTAATACCTGGTAGCAGCGGATAGAGGGTCATAGAGGGTGGGACTGGACCGTGTGTCTGCCTGGAATGTTGCCAACCAGAAACCCGAGCTGTTTCGTTGTGTAGTGGGTGCGGCAACGCATTGTACCAGTGCATGCTCCCCAACCTGACCTGCTGTAGTCATAAATGCATTATGCTAATTTAAGAGTGTTGGTTGATGGTTGTATGGTCAGGCAGAAGTGAAAACACAAAAGAAACATAAAAAAATCATGTGTCCAAACCAAATTTATGCTAGGCTAAAGTATGTAGACAAAAAAACAAAGTAAAGTTCCTACCAAGGATTTTGTTTTCTTTCCCTTACTATTGTAATTGTTGTACTTTCTTTGTGTCTTTGATTCAGAATGTGTATGCTGGTTAATATGCAGTGACACCTTTTATAATGATGGTGAGATGACATATCTATACTTATAAAAGGCAAAGCCCTCACTGACTGACTGACTCACTCACTCACTCACTCATCACTAATTCTCCAACTTCCCATATAGGTGGAAGGCTGAAATTTGGCAGTCTCATTCCTCACAGCATACTTACAAAAGTTAAGCAGGATTCATTTCGAAATTCTATGCGTAACGGTCATAACTGGAACCTACTTTTGACCATATATATGGTCATAGCCAGCGGCTCGGTCGCCGTGTGAGGTGGAGTTACATGGGAGGCGTGATGATGCGGGACGCAAGTACGTAGAGAACTAGGAAGAGCTCCAAAGAGTGCTGAACAAAAAAACGCATTACACAATTGAGAAGGCAGCAAAAGAATATGAAGCAAGTGACGCATACAAGCATATTCATGAGTGCAGCTACTTCGGAAACAAAGCACGTTGTTAACCTAAAGTTTAAATTAAGTTCATAGACAAGCTGCCACTGGCGTTTGTCATGC
Organism: Polypterus bichir lapradei; assembly: GCA_026402145.1. Lineage (NCBI taxonomy): Eukaryota > Metazoa > Chordata > Cladistia > Polypteriformes > Polypteridae > Polypterus > Polypterus bichir. The sequence goes on along the minus strand of JANRMT010062856.1, from coordinate 56,675,276 downwards.
CCACGACGCATACGATATTCGCGAGATACAAGTTTAATGAGAAGACGCAGGGTTTAAACGAGACTTCTGATCACTTTGTAACAGAGTTTAAATTGCTGGTATGCCAGGTCTGAGCTAACATTAAATAAGGCCGTGGACATCGCGAGATCGCCCGAGATAGCACAAGCACAGCTGAGAAGCTTTGATGCATGTACTCCGAGCGGCTAACGTCAACTGACTTTGCAGGACTGGGAAAGGTTAAATTAAGTTCATACACATGCTACCGCTAAATATTCGCAGGCAAATCCACAACTTAATAACGGGAATGCCTGTTAAACATCTTAGATTCACAAGTACCGATTTGGGTAGTGAGAACTTCGATGAACGAAACCTGTTATCTTTACGACGGTTGACAAACACGGAATATAACTTGAACACAACTCATCCTCCAAATACGAACCTGTTTGAAAGAAATAATGATAATCAATTCCTTGCTGACAACAACACTCATAACAGTGACAAAACTATTACATTGGTATATATATATATATATATTAGTGGTGGGAATTTAACGCGTTAATTGCGATTAATTAATTTGAAAAAAATAACGCATTAAAAAAATAACGTATTTAATCACACTTTGCATTCCAAGCAAAGGGGAACTTTTGTCAGTGCATGATTTCCTGGTACACCGATTACATTGATGCACACATCAGACCTACAAAAATGCAATAGTCGGAAGAAAGCGCGTTGCTAAGACTGATCGGAGGCAAATTTCATTTCAAAAGACTACCCGACGGAAGCCTTGATAAAAGCGTGGTTTTGTGCAAACTGTGCAAAAAGTAGTTTGCATACCACCGAAGCACTTCAACCTTACGATACCATCTAAATGCAAAACGTGTTGCAGCGAGCACGTGCCGAAAGATTATTTCAAGTAAAATTCAACAGCTTTATGACACTGAAAAGCAAGCAAAATTAGATGCATTACAGAAAGTGGACTTTGTGGCTCTTA
>JANRMT010062856.1:56658715-56672262 GCA_026402145.1 Polypterus bichir lapradei | reverse complement strand
ATATATATAAATATATATATTCAAATCCTGTGCCCAGGATTTGAATTGTAGATGCTAAATATTTGCAGTTCCTACCATTGTGCTAAACAAAAATGTTAAATATCATAATAATATGCTGTGAATAAAACACAAAGAAACTGAAATGGTGTGTCTAATGTCCAAGGTATTATGATTGGTGTTATTTATTTTTTACCCTTAACTGAGGAATTTGTTTAAAATCCTTGGTGGCTATTATGGGGTTTTTAAAGCTGAGGAATACAAATCAAACATTCATTTTGCTACAGTTTGATTCCCGAATAATTTTTTAGTGTGTCATTTTAAATATTGACAGGTGGCACCATCTTTGTGATTTTTCTGTCAATCATTGCCAACCTCCCAAAAGACCCCAGGGGCATGCTCACATGACAACATCTGCACAACTCATCTTATGAGCTGTTTGATATACGTGTTTGGATAACACTAAATATTTATTGTGTGCTTCTTTTTATCTTTATTCTCGGTGTTCTGACTTACTTGCTGGATTACGATTCTGGCTTGGAAAATTATTGGTTTGTCTCATTGGTTTTGACCCCAGTGCATACTCCCTTTTGTCACCGTTTCATCTTCTGATCCCAAAATGAAAATCCATTCTGCTTCTGCAGAAAACATTGTTGGCAAAAAGAACAATTCAACAATTCGTTGTGTGATTCTTGCCACACCAATGCCTGTTGCTCTTTGAACAGTTTGGTTTTAAGTTTTGAATGTGGAAGCTCTGCTTGTCTTCGATGCTGGTTCCAGAATGAACCCTGAGTTCTGGTTCAATAAGGCAGATGTCAGTAGTCTTCATTGGGCTTCTCTTTCACTCTGTGAATGGAAATCAAAACTGCATTGGCAACTGTGCAACACCCTTCCTCTTTCCACTTGCTTTCCCTTCACCGTAGCCCATGAGACACATTCCCTATGCTCATGTGTATGACATAACTAAATAGGACAGATTAAGATACACCTCATGAGAAAAATGTAGAAGTCAAAGTGAATTTTCCACCATCCACATCCATACGATGTACAGAAGATGTCTTTCTGGTTCCCATATTACAAATAAGGTGTTTTGTTAAATACATTTTTTTTGAAATATGAAATCATGAAAATTAATGCTTTTAGGGACTCTCACAGTTATGATAAGAATGTAAAAAAAGCAACTTGAAAAACGGGTATTCATAAAAAAAACAAATGATGACCTCAGGTTAGGCGCAGATTATAGAATGGCCAGTCTAAGCAGGCAGAGCTAAGTGTAAATTGCTGAATCAAAGTAAAGCATACAACTGCTAACCCTTGGTTCATGAAAGGCAAATGTCATGTCAGTTTGAAAAATGTGATATGTTTTACACATTGATTTTTTTAAAGACCATAGAGATTCATAGGAGACATCTTAACAGACATTTTTTTCATGCAGTTCCAGCATTTAAAGGAAAACAAAGCCATCTGATGTGGACTAGACATTATATAAACTGGATTAAAGACATGCATCATAAGATAAGATTTCTATACTTTTAAAAGCAAATCAATGTAAGTAGAAAGACAATCAATTATTTTCTGCCTGTTGAAGTGTAAATACAATGCAACATCAATGACTTTAAGCAACCCACCCTTCCAATATGTTCAATCGTCTCTATACATCTTGTCTGTAAAACAAACTATCACCACTTTTATTGCCTCCATATTTTACCAGTTTGAATGTGAGAAAAGTAGCAGTGAAAGATATTTGGTAGCCTACCAGCAACAATCAGACAAAAGTAATCAACAGCAAAGGATTAACCAATAGGAAAAGGTTCAGCCCATTGGTTTTGATTGACAAGTGATTAAACCATTATGAAAAGAGGCATTCTAAAATAAACAGCGCAGGCAATAAAAAATCCATTTGGAGTTGTGCAGTTCGGAAAAGTCACCTTGTGAAATAAAAATATAAATTCATGCAATTGTATTTCATAATAATTACCGGTATATGAATTTTCATAACAGTTGATGGCTTTTATTTAACTCTGTGTTATATCCTAACATTTAGTAAGGGTACAAATTTTGTTTTAGGGAAAGAGAAAAATCTCTTTTATTCCATGAATATCTTTTAATTATGTATTAGGTAATAATAAACATTTTGAACAGTTTGTCTACTAACTAAAGTTTCCAACCGAATGGAGGCTGTCATAAGCCAACCTCATTAAAGCTCATCCTCTCCACTGTAATCTATGAACACGGCAAAAAATAAAAAATGAAGCTTGCTCTGTGTGTGCATTAAAGATGCAGGCCATTTAGACAAATACAAGGAAAATGCAGCTGAGTAACGAAAGTATGAAAAGATGTTTCAGCTGCTAATCAATGCTACTCGCCAGCTATGTATTTTTAAAAATAGTTTTTATAAAGTGCAGAAGCAGCCTTTCACTTGCTCTGTTCAGTTCTATTTGACTTGTTGGCAGCAAGGTGGTCAGAATGAAATGCTGCAGAAAGTGACACTTCTTGGCTTTGTTATTCTACCTTTGAACCATGTACTGTACAACAGTATGATGCCAGCCTAGCAGAAACTGCCAGATAGAGAACCTAAGAGGTTCTTCCAATGTGGTCTTCTAGGAGAGTCTTGTAGACAGAGAGTATCAACTGAGACACATTGGAGGACTTCCACAGACCAAGGCACTCCTGGGAAACAATGTACAGAAAATATAATACCAGTAACTGAAAAGCTAAATGCGCAGCTGCTATCGAGTGTTACCCAAGAATGATTTTCTTCTGACCATGTCCAGTACAAAAGGAACTGAATGGAGCTGCATTATCCAGGTTTGATCTTTAAAAATGATCCATAAAGTCTATCAGTCTATTCGGTTTTAGGTGCATTTCCATATAATGTGAAAAGCATCTGCTGTTGTTGCCGTGTCTGTCTTTCCAAATAAAACTAGGCTCCCAGAGGCCTGATTTTGTTGAAATTTGCCTCAACTATCCTTTAAGGAAATTTGTCTCGAAAAGGCAGATACAGTATCTTGAATTATAGAATGTGTAGACATTTCAAAAACACCCATTTAAAATCACTGGTGATTTTTTTTCAAACTCATCTTTCTTAAAATTAAGCAATATTCTGTTTGATATGTATTATGTGTATAATTAGTAAAACGTACATCTTTTATTCTTTCGACAACCATTCCCAACAGCACAACTATGAAATACCTGCTGCAACAGATTATCCTTGATATGTTACATGGTTTTCACAAAAATACAATTTAATAAATGCAAGCAACTTATCTTACGTAGAAATTAATGGAAGAGGAAATGAGCTTCCAAACCATGGTTTGGTGACATTATGCATACAATGAATAAATGTGAACTCATGATTTCTGTTACACTAAAAACAACCTGACAGCTGCATTTTCTTCAGATCATAATTGTGGTATAGCAGGTCTATGGCTTCAAAAAATGGCCAGTTTTATATAAATCCAGATAGCTGTGTCAGTCTCAGTGGGTGCGATTGCACGACCATGAGGAGATAGTGAGGTAATTGGGGCAAGTCTTCCTGCGGCGTGTGATTAAGGTGCTGCACCCTTGGAACTGTATAAGTACGGGCCGGCACAAGGGGATTGGAAAGAGAGAAAGAATGAGAGAGAACTGAGGTTAAGACGTGAAGTGCAGTTTCGAGAGGACAATCTGGTTACCTAGAAGGGGAAGGCAGTACAAGCTGGGGCCCCGCGAAGGAGCATAGGCTGTAGCACTCTAGGAGCTAGTTCACCCCACTTAATATTTGTGTGGAGTGGGGCGAGCATGATGGATAACCTCCCTATGGATCCGAGGAACAACTGCAGGTGCGTGAAGGAAGACGGGAAGGGAGCCGACCTCAGATGGTCTGGCTGGGAAGATTGAGGCAGACAAGACGGGGGTCGGAGGAGCGAAGTTCATGGCTGCTGAGTCTGCGCCAGCTACGCGAGTGATGGGTGAGCCGGGGAGACAAAGGAATTCCATTTTAACCTTTGATTTTAACAGATTTATTTATTATGGATTTTTATTTGCCAATTTCCACTTTTTTTTTAGATTTAGTTATGACCAAGATGAGCTGACAAATGAGGAAAAATCTCAGGTGAAGCAAGGGGATGGTGGAAAGTGCTCAGATGCTTTTATTAAAAACCAAATCCAAACAAAACAAAAAAACAAAGTGTCCATGGTTCAGTGTTCTAAAAACAGTACATAAATATCGAAGGTGTTGAGTTCTAGACATATGAAGCGGGAACCTGGAGGCGATGTGCACAGTCATAATAATGATTAAATTAAAAAAAGCTATTATTAAAGAGCCACAATGATCTGCTACCCGTCAAGGTCAGACGCACACTACAGTTTCAGCCTGAGACACCAAGACAGTGAAAAAGATTTTAATTATAAGATCAGGAGATGAAACACTGTCAAACATTACAAGCGGGAGTTGATATCAAAAAGACAAAGTGATCTTTTGCCATGCCAGAAACATTAAAACGCAAATCTGACACTGTTGAACGAAAAGAGTCAAAATACAGAGATCAGAAACAAACAGAGAATCACACAAGTTATTTTTACCCAAAACACGCATAAATTAGAATCGCATGTGCCAGAACTTATAGGTCAGGTCGATGACAAACATATCTCACTCTCCCACGGAACTCTGGGAGAGTTTCCCAGGCAATGGCTAACACTGCTACCACGATATAGCAGTGTTTATGAGCAATCCAAAATGGTGTCATGGGAAGAAAATAAAATTAATAAGCTTTAAAGGAAGGCAGACAGAGAGAAATTAACGTCAAAATTGGATTCCCTGGGCATAGAAATCCCAGTCTGGCTGCGTACATACAAAGGGAAAGGCACATGAAAATAATAAAATGTATCAATCATAACAAAGAGATTTTAAATCTCCATTGGGTATTTCTTTGAAAAATTTTATGTTTAAGTAATCTGATTTAAAATTAGCTGTAGATCCCTCAAAAGTGACTACTAACAATAATACATCAAACAGTGCAATTTATTCATCACCTGTGTGACAGAACGCATCATAGAAAATGATTTGTGCACAAAGATGTTTATAGCCGTCTTTTTATTTAAACAGTGATTGCAATAAAGTGCTTACCTTTGGACAGAGAAGGAAGTGCCAAGAAAGGGCTCTAGTAAAGCACACTTTCATAGATTTGTGTGCACAGGCATCTGGGAGTGTGAATCACTGTGTGGTACATACATACCTTCAGCTGATGATAGTAGAAGCTCCAGCAAATAGGAAACACGCTGGGGGAAAAAAAAAAGAATTAAGCATAGTGCTGGCACAGTTTCTGGGGCTAGGCTGAGGTAATTAGACTGAGGAGAATACTTGTGACAGACACAAAGAGAGACTGACTGGCCTGTACCAGGCAGAGTTCTGGAGTAAGACTGTGGTGTGTGGCCGGCGTTGCAACTCGACATCCGTTTGGAAGAGCTCATGTGGCAGAGAGGTGGATTGGTCTTGCCTCTCCTACGGTCATGTAATGCCAGCGCGTTGAAAGGTGATGGGGTTCATTCTGCCGTGATCTACCTGAGTGAATTACACCTGGCTGATGTAGAAAAAAAAGGAAGGAGAGAAGAGCTAGTCAGGTGAGCTGTGTGCTCAGATTCCCAACTGTATATAGGAGCCACAAATAGGTTTTGGGCAGCCACCTGTATATTGTTTCTGACTGCAAAAAGGAGATAATTAATGTGTACAGGTTAGAGTTCAAAACAGAACTGATTTACTGGCACAAAGATGGTGGCTTTAAGGGAGAGCAGAGCAAGTGACCTCATCATTGGGTCCGAGACCGGATGTGATGTCACCAGGTGGGGGGGTTGGTTGGCGGAACTGGAAATTGGAATTATTGAGCCCAGAACCAGAAGTGATGTTATCGGGGCCAGGCAGAATTTCCCATAACTGATCTGCAGAGAAGTGAGAGAAAGAGTTAGTGCACTCCAGCACTCCTTGGTCTGGCAAGGAATTGCTCTCATTCAGGCCCTTTAGCTGCCTCCCATGCACACGTGTGTGACTGGAAAAAGGAAGAATTCTTCTTTTTTGTGTAAATAGCTTTTTTTTTCATTGTTTTCCTTTTGTTTGTGTCACCATGTAGCGATCGTAACCATTACGTTTCACTAAGTTTGTAGTGAAAAATTAACTACAGATTGCATGTCAACCCCAAACTGTCTTAAGACCCCTTCCCACGGCGCCAAAAATGACATCCACTAATAAAAGTGTATTTTACAGAAATGACCCAGAGAAAAGGTGCAGAGAAAAAATGTAATTAATGATTTATATGCATTCCCCCAAACTCCAAGGACATAAGCCAATTCCGAAACTGCCCACCCTCTCCCAACATATACAGTGTGGAGGCTGGCCCGGATACAGACAGGCGGACACGTTCATTTCACCCAACACACGTTTATTTCTAATATATACAAAAGTCAAGTGCACCACAAAGTCCCCAAAGTCCTGGCCACACAATGCCTTACTCTCTTCAGGCCACCTCCTTGCCTCCTCCAGAAAGCTCAGTCCACTCCCGACTCTCACCCCGAATGAAGGGAGGCGGCCCCTTTAATCCACACCCGGATGTGCTCCAGATGCTTCCCGGCAATCTCCTGCCAACACGCCCCCGTGTGGCAGAAGTGCTGGCTGTATCACTGGAAGCACTCCGGGTGTCCCTGCTCCTCTTCCCCCCCCAGCACTTCCTGTTGTGGCGGAAGTGCTGAGGTCCAGGGCTCCAAGGCATGGGGGCACCCCCTGGCGGTGACCACGGCCCCTACAGGGTGGAGCTTCAAAGCTCTGTACCCGTGGCCCCCTAAAGGAACCAGGGCGGTCACCCCCAGTTGGTCTGGGGAAGGCGTAAGCCTTCCTCTGGTCCTCCTGGGCGTCCCGGCCGGGTCGCCACCCCAGCCACCTCTGACAACAGTAAATAAAATACCATAAAATCATGTACCCAAAAATTCAATTTAGTCTCTTTATAAGATAATCGTATCTCCCAATATTTTAATTCTTCAGACGTGCCAATCCCAGAAAAAAAGATTTATTGCTCACTCTGATCCATATCCCATCTACTGTCTAGTCCACATCCCTCAGTGTATCAGGATTCTTTGAGGTGGCCACCCCCAAACTGCATTGGACTTTTGGTGCTCCACAAGAAACAATCCTTTTCCTGGCCTTAGATAGGTCACGTCTTTCCCCTCCGCCATAAAGCTTGGGCTGTTTTTCTTCTCTCTTCCTGCCTTTTTGCACTCCTTTTCAATAGTGTGTCTGTTTCCATGGAACTCCATAAATTTTGCAACGACAGCCCCATACCTCACAAAGGTCCTCCTTATCCAACCCGCCAAACTTATGCTATAGTTGTGCTCAAACGGAGACAGGATTCACATAGAGAGGCAAAAGACAAACCAGAACATAAATTTATGTGGCAGTGCTACAACCATGACTATGAGTATTTTTTTTTTGCTGATGAAACAATACAATCTTTGAAAGATTTTCCTTTTTTGAATATTTATTTTTTGTTTTACTTATCCCTGTAAATAAAGGAGCCCGTTTTTTATTTCTTAAATTGTCCGTGTCTTGAATTTCTTCACTACTGATCCACTCAGATTGTCTGCAGATGTCAGAGAGTGCCAGGGTTCGTAAGGCATAGAGCATCCTAATCTGCTGACAGTGAAAGCCTCTTCATCAGCCCCAAGTCTATTTTGAATCCACTTTTAACCTCATTATATTGTAAAGTGCTGTTAAGAAACAAGTAGTTTATATATGCTACAAACACATAATAGAATATAATTGCATTCTGTTATTGTTGTTAATTCTGAATATGACTCACTGTATTTTGCATTCTATGATCAATATTAATTCTGAATGTGACTCACTGTTACTCAATACAAGTCAAGCCCACAGCATACATGGGGTGCGCAGATTCTAGAGTCATGTAATCTCCAGGGCAGGGAACGTGGACCTGAAATAGGAAAGGAGATATTTTGGTAAAAGTATGGCTTCTCCTAGAATTTATTGTTGTGGTGTGATTACTACTGACTGAATATCGAGAGTTGGGCTCATTGCTGGCAGCAGCCAACTTGATTTGAGGCAAATACAGTTTTTCGTGCAGATGTTCCTTTCAGTGCACACACATGTATAATGCATTTGCTTATTTCTTTTTACTTATTTTTGCCTCACAGGTAACATTTTAGTTTCGCTATATAGCACCCTCTAAAGACTGCAATTGACACATGTAACACCTGATTGATACAGAGGTACCAGACATACTTACTCACCTACCTAGTAAAAGTGCTGCTTAAAGGTATAGATTTCATAAATAATAATGTGATTAACTGCAATGGGTTGGCGCCCTGCCTGGAATTGGTTCCTGCTTTGTGCCCTGTGTTGGCTGGGATTGGCTCCAGCAGACCCCCGTGACCCTGTGTTCGGAGTCAACGGGTTAGACAATGGATGGATGGATAATGTGATTAACTAACTCCATTGTGAAATCAATATAAACTTTGAAAATTCTCCCACCTTCCAAACAGTTAACTAAGTCCAGGAGTGTACTTGAATATTTTTTTTTTATTATTTTTATTAATTTTACTGCATTCCATACAAATCAATCAAGTTTTACATAAAGAAAATTTGAGTTAAGAACAAATCGATCCCCACCCCTAAGAGAGAGAGCAAGCCAAACAGCTTGGAATTTAAGACCTATAAACATACCTAAATTAATAGATTCTCTGTGCTTTATGAGATTATTTTAAAATATTACTGATTAGATCCTGCCATGTTTTGAAAAAAGGCTGTACGGATCCTCTAACTGAGTATTTGATTTTTTCCAATTTCAAATAGTATAACACATCAGTTTCCCACTGACTTAAAAGAGGAGAGTTTGGGTTCTTCCAGTTTATCAGGATAAGTCTGCGTGCCAAAAGTGTAGTGAATGCAATCACAGTTTGTTTGTCCTTCTTCACTTTAAACCCATCTGGAAGAACGCCAAACACAGCTGTTAATGGGTTAGGAGGGATTGTGAGTCCAAGGCTGTTTGAAAGGTAATTAAAAATTTTCGTCCAGAATGATGTTAATTTGGTGCAGGCCCAGAACATGTGACCCAGTGAGGCTGGAACTAGTTTGCAGCGTTCGCAGGTTGGATCATGCCCTGGAAACATTTTGGAGAGTTTTAGTCGAGACAGATGAATATTATGCCATTTCTGGCTTGTTATAAGTCTTGGTGAGTACCATGGAGAGGTGCTGTATAAATCAGTTAACATAAGTGAGATAGCAGTGACAGAAGTGCATTATGTTTGTTTGCGGGGAGGTTAATTGGCTCATTATTTCAACTAATTAGCATCATTGGCTTGCTTGACTGTCCTCATCTGGGAATCGGATACATTTAACTTAAGTTTCAGGCCTTTCTTCACACATTTACCATTTGAGGTTGGCTGACCAGTGCTTGCAGGTACTGATACACTACTGTGAACGACTCTGGTCAGACTCTGGCTTTTATGGAAAGGTGTGTGTAAAACTAGCAGTAGGATAATAAGAAGCAATTAGAGTAAAACAGATTGCCCTTTTCACCTTGAGATCAATGAACTCTTCTCACACTAGTGCTGTATTGAACACAGTCAAGCCGTCTGTGGTATTACCCCTGGGTCTGCTCTCTGACAAGTAACTAGTTCTTATTAGGTAGTTCAATTGTGTGTGTGTGTTAGTGTGTAAGTGTATGTGTGTGTATGTGCACCTTCACTTCGCTCCTAGAACAGGCTGCTGTTTGCCTTTTAATATATTCATTTATTTGTTCATTTTCCCCCCTAAGGGAATATATACTCTGTGTGAGAGAGAGATAATTATATATATGGATTTATTGTTTTTTAACAAGATTGAAAGCCCACTCATACTAGTTTTCCTCATCATTTTATGCTGAACTTTCAAGTGACTATAACCTGCTTTTCTCTTTGAAATACACAGGGGAACCAGAACAATTTGTAAAGAAGTTTTTAAATTCAGTGTTTGAACACTGTAAAAAGATGCTGTGCAGTCCCCTAGCATGTACTGGAGGCAGGCAGGGATTAAAAAAATTAGTTCCAGTGCTCGCTGTAATTCAAACTTTAATATCTTGTTTTCAGTTTCTTATTTTGTGTGTGTTTGTGTGAGATTTAGAACATACGAACATAAGCAATTTGACAAAATGGGGGGAGACCATTCAATCCATCTAGCTGATTTGTTTCGCTTGTAGCTATGTTGTCCCATTATCTCATCCAAACTCTTCTTAAAGGTTGTCAAGGCTTCAGCTTCAACTACATGTCTCGATAGTTTGTTCCATAGTTCCAACAAACAGCTTACAATCTGCACAAGCGTATAGTGGTCTTGGGTCAAATACCAGGCCAGTCACGCTCTGTGTGGAGATTGTTTCTACATAGTTTTTCTTGAGGTAGTCTCTTTTCTCCCCATATATCAAATATGTATCAAGATAAAAGGCAAATCCAAACCAAATAAGTCTGGATGTGCACAGTAGTATGCCCTCAGTTAAAGATTTGTCCAACTCACAGCTGGTTACGAGACCCTTGACCATTTCTACTGACACTTTAGATCCTCACTACTATAATGGAAAAAGTGTGTTTGGAAAATAAATTAATTAGCCTGATGTGCATTTGGGTATGTGGGAGGAAAATCTGGAAAGAACGTGCAAACTCCACACAAGCAACAAAGGGACAAACCTGGAAAGCTGGGTCTGTGAGGCATTAGTACCACCTACTGTACCACCATGCTGCATTTTATTAGAATTTAGACACTAGATGTTATATTAAAATAAGTATAAATTAAATATATTTTTACATATGCAATTTCATTATTTTTATGCATGTAAATGATTGTGTATAGAATTTAATAAATTAAGCAGAATTTGTTGAACTGAGTATCTTTGTATTGGATTCAGTGAAGAAACCTGTTATGAAAGCAGCCTTTATAAAATTAAGATTGATTGATGGTAGCACATTGTCTTCCTGAGTGTTCTCTACAATAGACTGACGTCCCTCTCAGGGCTGCATGTACTTTCTGAATTAAGGCCATTGTTTACAGCCTCTCGTGACCCTGAACACCAAGATACAGGGGTGAAAAATGGGTGGGAATTAAAATGATAAATAGGATGTTTAGTTGACAAACCTGTTGACTCGCACAGAAGATTTTGATTCATGTTTGAGTAAGGATTTCTTTCTTTCTTTCTTTCGAGTAGTCTCCATACAAATACATAAATTACCTAACAAAACATTAAGAATTCTATCTATTAAGAGTCAACAGAGACATGCTAACTTCATTCATGGCCTTAATGTCAAAGGAATACATTTCTTTAATGTGGAATTTGATATCTTTCCATTTTTACTGTGCATCACAATTTTGTTTTTTTTTTTTTTGGTCAGGAAATTACACATTGTTGGGCTCAGTCCCCACTAGTATCTTTCTGTATGACACATAATCAGCCTTCTCTTGAAATAAAAAGGGACAAATCTTTCAATACAGTCCACTCTATATTGTGAATGTTTAAATAGATTACTAAATCTTCTTCTGCAGTCACATTACTTTGACCTTGGACAAAAATGCATTAATTTATAAAACAAAGTGAAACCAGTGTGGCATGATAGTGTCTGAGCTTGATTTCCTTTTGGGTAACTGCTTATGTAGAGTTTGCATGTTCTCCTTGATTTTGCGTGACCTTTGGCATTTTCTCTGGAATCCCATACTGTATGTGTAAGTATGTATGCATATTGTGATGTGTGAGTCACTGTTTTGCACCCCAAAACATGAGGCTGAGTCTCAGTACCTTAGCAAAACCAGCTTTATTCTACTTCAAACAGGAAGAGCATGGTTATTTATTGCAGCAGGATCTATCACTCTCCTATACACAGACACAGCAAACAGGCATAGTCGGGGACAGGTCAGTGGCAAAGTAATACTGTTTCCTGCATTTATAATGTTCCTTGCATCACTCATCAGTGACAGGCACTTATAGCGCAATCTCGATCAGCTTGTAGTTGCTTTCGCGGCGCTCTGCTGCGATGCGAACCTGTGGTTGCCTTGGTGACAGACGAGCAGTTCTCCACAGATGCGGCAGTCGCGTTTCGGCATGTCGTCCTGTTTGGGGGGGCCCTAAAAGAGTTTTAGATTAATAAGCAAATCTAAACTGAAATGGTATGACTACAATGGATAGTTATCTGATCTTCAATTACAGTGCCTATAAAAAGTATTTGTCTCGTTGGAAGTTTCACATTTTATTAATTTTGCAACATTGGATCACGGTGGATTTGAATTGGCATTTCTGATACTGATCAACAGCAAAACACCCTCTAATGTCAAAGTGAATACAGTAATCCCTCGCTATATCGCGCTTCGACTTTCGCGGCTTCACTCTATCGCGGATTTTATATGAGAGCATAACTAAATATATAACGCGGATTTTTTGCTGCTTCGCGGGTTCTGCGGACAATGTGTCTTTTTACTTCCTGTACATGCTTCCTCAGTTGGTTTGCCCAGTTGATTTCATACAAGGGACGCTATTGGCGGATGGCTGAGAAGCTAACCAATCAGAGCACGCAGTTAAGTTCTCCTGACTGAGAAGCTAACCAATCAGAGCACGCAGTTGAGTTCCTGCGTGCTGAATGCAGTGTTAACCAGGAAGTCTCGTCTCGCTCATTCAGCATCAACGTGTTTCGCTGTGTAAAGAGTTGTGCTCTTTAGTGTTTATCTTTGTGCATAGTCAAGCCCTTCATTATGGCTCCAAAACAATCTGCTACTGCTTCAGGGGCCGTGCCCAAGCGCAAGAAGAAGATGTTAATGATTGCCGAAAAGGTAAACGTTTTGGATTTGTTGAAGGCTACGATTCTTTTTATTTAAAAAGTAGGAAAGGAATATAAGATCTACGGCCGCAGTGTCCTTTTAACCAGGGTGCAAAACGAGTTGTAAGTGGATGTAATAAGGCAGTAGTCTGGATGGAATCTGCTTTAGGGATTTGGATTGAAGACTGCCAGAAGAAGAACAACGGCAGTGCTACACAATCGCCTGAAGTGGCTCCTTTACAAGGGCTGTAACGCTCTCCTTTGTTGTGCAGTAAAATTAAACTCATTGTTATCGGACAAGTCATCGTGTCATTGTTGGTGAGTAACCATAATTAATTTTCTTCTTACAGTGCTTAGTACATGTACGTACGTTTAGTGTCACTGTACACACATTTACTGTATACTATTTTTCTTGCATTGTACGTATTTATTGCTGGTGGCCTGTCTATCGTAATGGCTGTAACATATGTGATATCGGAGACACTCAATATCTTTAAAATAATATTTAGGTTTTACTGTATATAAACAGTGTGTTTATATACATAATTTCAATGAATCTTACCTAATATCTAAGAGAATACAAAGGGATTATGCTGTATAACTCTGCGGGGAATATTTATAAACAGTGTGGGAGAGTTTATAAGGGCTTAAAATATATAAAAATAACCAAACAAACATACAGTTTCTACTTCGCGGATTTTCACCTATCGCGGAGGGGTCTGGAAAGCAACCCCCGCGAT
>JANRMT010062856.1:56645119-56658615 GCA_026402145.1 Polypterus bichir lapradei | reverse complement strand
GTCCTTTTAACCAGGGTGCAAAACGAGTTGTAAGTGGATGTAATAAGGCAGTAGTCTGGATGGAATCTGCTTTAGGGATTTGGATTGAAGATGCCAGAAGAAGAACAACGGCAGTGCTACACAATCGCCTGAAGTGGCTCCTTTACAAGGGCTGTAACGCTCTCCTTTGTTGTGCAGTAAAATTAAACTCATTGTTATCGGACAAGTCATCGTGTCATTGTTGGTGAGTAACCATAATTAATTTTCTTCTTACAGTGCTTAGTACATGTACGTACGTTTAGTGTCACTGTACACACATTTATTGTATACTATTTTTCTTGCATTGTACGTATTTATTGCTGGTGGCCTGTCTATCGTAATGGCTGTAACATATGTGATATCGGAGACACTCAATATCTTTAAAATAATATTTAGGTTTTACTGTATATAAACAGTGTGTTTATATACATAATTTCAATGAATCTTACCTAATATCTAAGAGAATACAAAGGGATTATGCTGTATAACTCTGCGGGGAATATTTATAAACAGTGCGGGAGAGTTTATAAGGGCTTAAAATATATAAAAATAACCATACAAACATATGGTTTCTACTTCGCGGATTTTCACCTCACGATTGAGGAGGGATTACTGTACAGATCTCTGCTAACTGGTCTAAATAAATTACAAATATAAAATAATGGGTCACATGAGTATTCATCCCCCTCATGTCAGTATTTAGTAGATGCACCTATGACAGCCATGACATCCTTGAGTCTGGATGCACAGATCTCTATCAGGATGGCACATCTGAACCCTGCCATTTTTTCTCCATTCTTCTTTGCAAAATTGTTCAAGCTCTGTCATTTGGCCGGGGGATTGTGAGTGATCACGCTTGTCCAAGTCCAACCACATATTCTTTGTTATATTAAGATTTGAACTCTGACTCAGCTACCCCAGGGCAATAACATTGTTGCTTTGAAGCTCTTTCTTTATGCTTGAGGTTGTTGTCTTGCTGGAAAAATAAATCTTCTCCCAGCATCAAGTTTCCCTCTAGGATTTGCTGCATTTATTTTACCCTCACAGGAGAAGCATCCCCACAGCATGATGTGTCCCCCACCATGCTTCATGGTGAGAATGAGAAAGGTGCATTTGAGATAATATACAATGCTTGGCTTTGGCCAAACATGGAGTTTAGTCTGATAGTCAAAAAGCATAGTTTTTGTTTAATCAGACCACAGAACGGTTTTCCAGCTGACTTCAGAGTCTCCTATGTGTCATCTGGCAAACTCTAGCCGAGTTGTCATAAGTGTTTGTTTTTTTAAACAGTGGCTTTCTCTTTGCCTCTTCCATAAACCTGCAACTGTTGAAGCTTAGGAACCGTTGTTGTCTGCAATGTCTCCCCAATCTCAAACTCTTTAGCTTGTAACTCCTACAGAGTTCTCTTGTGTCTCTTGGTGGCCTCCCTCATGCGCTTTCTTCTTGCATGATCACTCAGTTTTTGTGGATGTCCTTCTCGATGCAAATTCACGGCTTTGCCATACTCTTTCCATGTCTTCATGATTGATTTAACTGGATTCCAAGGGATATTCAGTGACTTTGGTATTTTTTTGTCTCCATTCCCTGACTTCAGCTGTTCAATCACCTTTTCACAGAGTTACTTAGAATGTTCTATTGTCGTCATTTAGTAGGTTACGTAACCTTACTGACTTCCCACAAGTCGGATTTTGAAGACAATGTGCTACTACACAATACTAATACTACAAACAAACTCCAAACAGGTGATCTCCATTGAACTAATTCTGTGACTGCTAACACCATCTGGTTGCACGAGTGATGATTTAGGTGTGTCATATTAAAGGGGGTGAGTACTTATGCAGTCAGTCATTTTATTTAGATAACTTGATCAGTAAAAAAAAAAAATTAAATCCACTATGATTTAATGTTGAATAACAAAATGGAATCAAATCAAATTATATTTGTTGCATACAAATTATACATACAGCATGATGTGTAGTGAAATGCTTAGTTTCTCAAATGAAAATCTGAACACTTGGTGAAGACCCTTTATTTGTACTGTAATTCCTGCCTGTGTACCGTGTTAATGACATCTGCTGTTACACTGCAAACCTGTAATGGTTAAAGAAAAGATTAGGAAAATAGATGGATGGAATGAAATACAAAATGTTGTTAATAAACAGAGAGCCTAAATTAATTTGTTACTATTTTTATTATTCCACATTTAAGTTTTAAAGGGATTTAATAGATGCTGCATCATTTACAGGGTGAAAACAGAAATTCATTATGTGAACACACCTACTTTGTCAAACAACATGATGAAATTAAACTTTAGGAGGCCAGACCATAAAATGAGCTAGACGCATTGTAGCAGGTGCAAAGTTTGAAAAGGTGTAGACAGATGCAGTCACTGTGTTTCCATATCCCATTCATGGAGTAGCTTGTTCTCAGTTAGTGTATAACTGCCTCTACTTGTTTGTTTCAAGTTTTGGAGTCTTGTATCTCTGACCAGAAGGCAGGATCTGAAAACAGCTGTTCAGATTATCTGCTTAGGTCCTCGGTAATCTGGGCCTCTTTCACTTTGCCCAAGGCTGTAAATAATCATGGGTTACAAGCAGCACAGAATAAACTAAAGTCTTTTATTTAAAATATTAAGCCTGGTGTGAATTACTGATATGCCTGCTTCTGTCTGCATCTCTTTGTTCACTGCAAGTGCTGGGTTGTGTAAACTTTGCATGCCAACACTAGAAATTTCAAGATCAGTTCTGCTGTAACCTCAACAGTCTTAAAGACAAGCTCTTCCACCTTTAATTCTGTCAATGTTTGAGAAGTAGAGGTGGAAGTGAAGTCAGCTTTGAAATTCCATTAATGCACTTGTAGGAGTATATACAGCACATTACACAGATTAGTTGCCTTATGTTTGGTAAAATGTGAAATATTACTTTATTAAATTGTGGTCAGTTTGAGTTTGAAACATACACAGCTTACATACACACTGTAATTCTGTTGAAGACCTTTCAGTGCCCTTTTGACAAGTGTTTATGAGGCAGCATGGCAGGTTCTGTTTGACATGTTCCCTTACCCTCCCTTTCACTGTCTACTCTTTGAATGTTAATTTTGTGCTGTCAAATTGTCTAATTTTTCTGATCCATATAACATGTCCATATCTTTTTTCCCAATACTTCTACTATATTTCTGTGCCTTTTACAGCAGCTGTTCCCTGAATATCCCTAAGTCAGGCACTTCGAAAAGATCAGCTCTATTACTTTTGGACCTAATTTGGTTCTTTCTTTGCTTTATAACTTCAGTAAAATGAAGTAACATACCCCACTTCATGTGCAATGGAAACTCTTTTTGTATGGTTCAAAATTACCGACCAATACAAATACCAGTCATTTATAGATTTATGTATTCCACACCCTGAAAGCAAAATGGCATCAACAACACAAACACTGGTTTGATAACTTCAGTCCATTAATGTTATTTATTTGGCTGATGCCTTTATCCATGGCGACATTTATGATACATCTTCTGCCCCACATCTTGTTAGTTGAGACTGTTATTTGTTGAACTGTGCTCCCCCTTCATCTTGTCATTTATTACCACACCAGTCAGTCACGTCCCACACTCACAGTGGTGCTATAAAAGTCTATGAAACTCCATAAAGCACGTAGGTCCCATAATAAACATTTGAATACAATAAACCGCATGTGTCTCACGTAGGCACCCCTTTATCCCTGTGTCTGGTTAGTTGTGGTACGCAGCAATTTGAACCTCTGTCTACACACTTCTCTTCGTCTTGATACAACCATGGAAATCACTTGCCTTATAAGTGTCTTTTAAAGCTTTATTGTTTAATGTACACTGTCTGCTATGTATTGTTTTGTAAATCATTCTTTATTGTCTTTGATTGTACACCTGTAAATGTCTGTATGTTTCTTTTGTATATATTTCAGTTTACAAAGAAGTAAGTCCAGTAAAAGCCTTCAAGATAGCTTGCTCACCCCTTGTCATTTTTTATGTGGACGTGCCGAGTTGTTTAAGCTCTCTGCGGCCGCATTACACGGACAGTGCGGAGTGAGGCAGAAAAATACAATTCGTTTCGTTTCTTTTGGTTTTCCATTTGGAACAAAAGCAGGTCAAGTGACTTGCTCAGGGTCACAAAGTGTCAGTAGTGGGATTTGAACCCCCAATCTCAGGGTTTAAAGTCCAAATCTTTAACCACTACACCACCTTGCCTGTCTATTAGCCCCCGTTTTGTTGAATACAAATCTCTCTGACATACCCCTAGGGTTCAATGATTAAACGACAATAAAAACTGAGAAACAATTTTTTGCTTTGAACTTGATATTTGTCAAAGCATTCTGTAAAGATTTTAAAAACTGTTTAAGTAATTATTCATCCAGAATTTCACGTTTGGATGAGGGCATATGGTGACCTTCAATGTCAAGTCAAGTAACTTTATTGTCACATCATCCATATGTAGTGTTGCAGCATATAGTGGTATGAAAGATCATTTCCCAGGGATGCAGTACCTCATATAAATAAGTAAATATTAGGTAATGAATAGACAGTAATAATTTAAAATAGACAGTAATAAATAAATAATAACAACCACAAAAACTTATAACAATAAAAACAACAGTAGTAACAAATATACTGCTTATAAATAAACTGCTAGGAGTAGACCTGAGGGTTAGGGAAGCACAGAATTCAGAGTCTGGACAGTCAAGGGGTAGAAGCTGTTGTAGAACCTGGCAGAACGGCTTTCCATGCTTCAGTTCCTTCTACCAGAGGGAAGTAGGACAAAGAGGCCTTGGGAAGGGTGACAGCAGGCCACCACAATGCTGTGGGCTTTGCAATGCGAGCAGAATTTTGTGAAAGGGATATCCTTAGTTTTAATTCCCATCAGGCAGCAGGAGCATACTGGGGCTGATGGGGACACACAAAGTTTAATCCCCAGCCAAAACAGGACGTCATCTAAACTTTACGTACAGTGTTTCTTCTCAACTAATCTTGATAATAGTTTTATTGCCTTGTTGGATTACAGCTTTGTTTAAGAGTATGTTATTTTGTCCTCTCGTGGTTGTCTTTGGCCATGTTGAATTTCTAAAAGATCGTTTTTGCCCAGTTTATTTTACTTTAGACCCTTTTCTGAGAAATATATGGATCCAGCAGAGGTGTACAATGTTGCCAAACCTTTAAGAAGCAATGCTTCTATCTTTCAACTTTCCCCAAAAACTATTAAAACTTCAAAACACTCTTTTAAGTGAGTGTCGTGATTGCGAAATCATATGTAAAATGAGATTTAGCTTCAGTTTTGTAAAAATTATATGCAAAAAAAAACTCTGCTGTTTTGCTCACCACTACCTATTATTTTGTGATGTTATTTTTTAATTTGGTGTTGGTCAAATATGCAGTTAGGAATTTGATTACACTTTGTACATGTGAAAATATCTTTGAAATTAACTGATGACAGTCCTTATTTATTAAAATAAAATTTGTACACCTACATTTTGTTACTAAGTTTGATTGAGATAAGCCACAAAGAAACTGAATTTTAGTCCAAGATAACTTGCTTTTCAAAAAATATAGTATAAAGAGAACGACTGTTTCATAATGGCAGACTTTTATTCAAACCCATTTCTTGATTAGGGAGTTATAATTTTAGGCTTTGATGTCAATAGAGCATTGTGGTTTGGAGCCTTTTTAAATCAACGTTGAATGAATCAGCTTTGGATCATCTTTATAACATTATGAAATCCCGCCACCAGGAACCCCAACTCCCCTTCCAGCCCTCCCCACTATTGATAATTTCCACGGTACATGAATTCAAATCTTCAACAATCCATCCAGTTTATTACTGTCGGAATACACATCTATTTATGAAACCATGCTAAACCAAAAATACAAAGAAGCATTCACAGTTCCAAACCAGCAAGGAGTTACTGGAAATGTTGTGTCCACTCACACAAAAAGAACAAATTATTGTTTCAGGAGAGCAGAGAAATTGATAGAAAGGTAGTGTAGATGACGTATGATGGAGCAGGGCTCAAATGTTTCATTAACAGTAAATATTGGCTTTATATTAAGACACTGGTTTCAAGAAAGTCTTCTCGTGTATATAATAATAATATTACACTCTTGTAGTTCATATACACCTATGTAATGTTGTTATCTATGCATTAAAGTATGCATGTTTTTACATATAATTGTTATTGTCCAAAATGAAATCTCCACAATCGATTTTTCAATCTATACTGCTTGGCCATATGCTTTTACTTTCTCGACTAGCTTTGTTTTTACCTTATTCCAATCAAACCACATTCAGTCCCCAACATCTAAAGCATTTATTTTGCCATCCTTGTTTACTGAGATTAGAGAGGTATTAGAAAAAAACAAGTGTTTTGTGGTATTACTAAGCTGACCAATGAAACCCATTTGCTGTGGCAGTTAAATGACCCTAGCATCTCTGCCAGTGTGTTTTTAACAGTATTTTGCCAATGGAATATGTTGCCTAATAGTAGTCATTTTTCATATATGTTTCATATTTTTTGAGGTGATTTTCCTTCCAAAGATGTTTCAGTAAAGTTAAGTGGAGATTCTAAATTGGTTGAGTGAATATTAATATTTGTGTGAGTGGATTCTGGTACCCTGCTCAAGAATGGTTCCTGCCGTGAATCCCACCCCCTATGGTTCTGAATTTGGAATATTGTGTAATTTTTATTCAGGTAAATTAATATATTTTACAATTTCTTAAATGTCTGGTTTAATGTACAAAAACATAACCATGTTTGCAGCAGATGGCAATCCTCTCAAATGTATACAATAGATTATTGGTGTACTCATCCAAGGTGCAGTTTTGCACTTCTTATTTTTAATGAAAAGTTGAGAAGCACTTGCATCAGCATTGGGGGCAGACACAGAGAGACATCATTGTGCACTCTCTTTAGATCATAAATCACTCCTTAAAGTTGCTTTGAACAGCTTCCTACTCTAGATTCCTCCCACAACAAAACTTTTAGATTGGATTTTTTACACTTAAGATAGATTTTTATCACAATTTCTATTTTTTTTTTTTTGGATGTTTAATAAACGGAGTGGAGTACAGAAGAGATCAGATACTATAAACAGAATCTTTATAGAAAAGTACTGACACACATTAAAAGGGAGCGGTCCATCGTTAATTTCATCAATTGTTTGTGAAACTATTCTCATTACTTTACATGATCACATTTAAATTCAATTATACGCACAACATCTTGAATTTGATTTTACTTCATTTTGTCATTGTCTGTAACCGTCTACTCATCTTACACACCCACTTAACTCAATTCATCGTTGCAACAGCCTAAAACTATTCCAGTAATAATTGATCATAAGGCAGGTCCACCCTTGGCCTGAGTGTCAATCCATTACAGGGAAACAGTCCCCGTCAGTCACACAGGGTCAGTTTGTAGTCATCGAGATGACTTCCTCTGACACAGGAACAATGCATAAAATTACACACACATAGTGTTCCAGGCAGAATTTGAACCCAGAACTCTTTTAAACGTTATCCAGGTATGACTGCCACTGTAGCTCTTCTAGGTCTTATTTCATGAATATGACAAGTAGTTCTGGTCTTCCTAGTCACCAGATCTGAATCCAATAGAACACCTTTGAGATGTGGTAGAACGGGGGTTTTGCAGAATTAATGTGCAGTTGAAAAATTTGCAGAATCTGTCTGATAAAAACATGTCAACATGGACCAGGATCTCAAAGGAATGTTTCCAAAATCTTGTGGAATTCATGAAACAAAGAATTAAGAAAATTGGTGTGTGTGTGTGTGTGTGTGCAAGTCCTGCGGTGGGCTGGCGCCCTGCCTGGGGTTTGTCACTGTTTACAGCAGTGAAGTTGAACTTGATCTTTAGTTTAAATGAGGTTTTTGTTTTGTATTAATTTTTCACCCTTATCCTGCCTTGCGCCCTGTGTTGGCTGGGATTGGCTCCAGCAGACCCCCGTGATCCTGTAGTTAGGATATAGCAGGTTGGATAATGGATGGATGGATGAGAAAAAAGGAGACCTTACCACATATTAATATAGTGTTCTTAATTATTTGTTCAGTGAGTGTATATTGTCAGTCTCTAGTGATCACCATACTGTAAAACTTTGTATTTCACAGATTCATTGTAAACATATTTTTGTTTTACAAATATAGTATAAACAGCATAATTAACATGCTTGGTGTACTCCATATTATATTTTTTATAATTGTAATTTATTATATTTATCGTTTTAGTAGACACCTTTATTCAGGAAATTGCTATACAACCACACAGAAAGAAAATATAAAGATAATAACCAAACTGAGAAAAAAAATAAGATTTTTATCTACAGAAAGTTCCAAGGTTAGAAAAATAAGAAACAGCTAGATGAAATGTTTAATCTTATTATAATAATGTATATGCAGTGCCTTTCCTAAAAATAATTTTATCATGAGATTCCTAATAGCATTTTGTACTAAGGTAATTTTTATTTACTAATATTTTTAATTATTTTACATGCTTTAACAGATGCCTGTTTTTATTACATTTGTTGATCAAAAATTGCCTTTCATTATTCTCATTTTAATTTAAGGAAAAAAATGTCATTTGAACTGACAACTGACTGAAAGTCACTAAGAAAGTGTAGAACATTTAGAACATCCTTTGCGAAATATCATGCAGTACTCACTGCTACAAACAAATGACATGAATCGATTAACCTGCCTTAGACCACTTTAATTAAAAGAGTTCTGATTGGATGATTGTGTATGCGTTTTTTAATGATGATGAATAATATGAAATATGATAAATATGACATATTAAACATCCTTCATCTCCAAATGAACTTTATATGTGAACAAATCAAAACCTTACTATGATTTATAGTATTTGTGTATTAGAAATTGTTGGCGGTATTACCAGCTATGTGAAAGAGCTACTCTATGATACATATATATATAGGACAACAAGATTGGCTTAATTATATACTGGATTCATTAGCATCAAGAACCTTGATAATACTAAATCTACAGAGATTATATGCATGTGAATAGCACTCTGAATGAAAAAGCTTTTTGTATATTACTTGTTCAGTACTTGTGTTGACTGATACTAATGACTGAAATGAGAGGACCAACATTTTACCTTCCAGAAATTTACTAAACTTTCACTTATGTTGTTGTAGAAAGTGCTCTCTGTTGGACGCATTGGTCTCAAGATTTGATGCACCCAAGATGTTTGCATTACTGGACGTGGTTCTGCATCAAGGTAACCTACCTGCCTTTTCCTACTAAGGATTACATCCTCATCCAGAGACACTCTTAGGATACATCTTTCTAAAGAGAATTTTGGGCCAGCATCTTCAAGTTCTACCTGCTACCGTCTCACTAAGTAAGCAAAGTTTTTTTATACACATACTATCTTAGAAGTGGCTCAAAATGTTTCTTAACTCATTCTGTTTTTGCAGACTTGCAAACTTTATTTTTTAAATTTTATAACATGATACATATTTCAAAGATAGAATTATGTCCACTTTTCAGTTTTACCTATTTAAATTAATTTTTGACTTATTTGACTTTAGTGACTCTGACTAAAGGCGTAACTTCAAAATCAAACTAAGACACAAATAACATGTTATGATCTGGGATTTACCTTAACCTTTAGCATTTTTGATGTTTATGTGTTCATTTTGGGGTTTTTCTACCCTAAGAATTACTTTTTGATGTTAGTATATTCATGGAACGCTGCTGGAAAAGAAGCTTTTTTTTTTCATTATTTCACAACACAATTTTTTTGAGGAATTCTCTTTTCTGCTCTATAAACATCATTTAACATTTACTTATTCAGCTGGTGCCTTTATCCAAGGTGACTTACAACATTTCTGAAACAATTGTTTACATTTCTTTAGGTTTTTCAATTGGAGCACAGGCGGGTCAAGTGACTTGCTCAGGGTCAAACAGTGTCAGTAGTTCACGGTTTGAAGTCCAAAGCCTTTCTCTCTACACCACACTACATTCTTGATCATAGTCTCAATGACAATCAGTCCTAAATAGCACTGGGACAGTGCAGTGTGTGACATCACCAGAATGACCATATAAAGGCCAGCATACACACCTCTTAAGTATCTGAGATTAGATGTTGGTTTGTGATTCCATTTTGACTAAATCCTTTCTGATATACAATCTCGCTTTTATTTTTTTCAACCTTTGATTTTTGATTAGCGTTTTGAACTTGATGTTAGATTGGTTAGGTAACACGCTAGGCTTGATTTTTTCAGGATGTTTTATCTCCTGGTCCCTCTTATTAAAAAAAGCTTTAGAGAAAAATACAGAGTTCCCATGAGCTCCATCCATATCACTGCAATTTGGGTTAGGGTTAGTGTCTGGAGAAAGTGATGGAGAGTTACCTTGGCACCATGTATTACCATTTTGGTTTATGCAGGTAAAAGTGACATTATTTAATGTAAATGTTTCTGACAACTTTGTACATTCTATCACATAATAAACTTTCTAAGAAGCCCTTAGAAATATGTACTGTGCAAGTGTAGCAGATCTTAAGCAGAGTGGGCCAGTGATACCAAAATGGCACCCTTACTCTGAAAAAGCTTGATTAGTACTTAAGCCAATGAAATCTTCCTTTCATTTCACTAGCTAAGATGGCTGCTGTCTGTCAGGACTGTTATTTTGCATTCTACACTATATATCCATTGCTTATAGCAAGTGCACCTACTGGGCAAATACAATCCAATCAAAATTCTGCTGTGGGTGTCAAGGTCCTGCAGTAGAAGAGTGTAGCAGAGCTTAAGTAGTGTTAGCATTGTATGTAAATGCACCGTGCTGTCACTTCATTGAGTTCTCCTTTGGCTCAAACCCAGAGTCCCAACTTGCAGTAGAAGTGTTTCTCATGAAACTAGAACCTTATTACACAAGCTGATCGCTATGTGAACTGTGTGGTGTTCCAATGTTTAACAAATATACCACATACTCTGGGAAAGACTCAGATGTGTACGTTTTACTGAACCTTGCCTATTATCAACAAACTCATTAACACTGTTAAAATTAGATCATCATTAGAACACACTGCAAAGTTTTCCTTCACGCGTACACTCCAAAACTCAATGCTTCATTTTGCAAACAAAAACAGTAAAATACATTGCATTTTGCTTCCACTGAAATGACACACACAAGCATATCTTTCTGATAGAATGAGCATCTATGGAGACCAATGGTAGACCACAACAAAATAAAATGTCCATGAAAAAAATCTCACAATACTCTTGTTAAAAATAAATCTGCATGTATTTTTAGCTCTAATACTGTTAAATAAATAGTTCTGGAAATTTACCGCAATACACAGAGGATTTGCAATCACTTGGAATCGAGCATTTGAGTTGAAGGCCCACCTCTCCCTCTCATTAATTGGTCACAAGTCCTGTATTCAGTTCAAAAAGCTGGTTCCTGTACTCTGATCTTCTGGTAATATTTATTTAACAGTATTTTAGAAGAAATACATACATTTTGCATTGTGAGTATATGAATGGATGACTTGATATATGGATTGTGTGACACGAGCAATGTGAATTTTTTCATGGACACTTTTATAGTATTTGCTCTGTTCCAGCTTTGGTTTTTCATAGACATCCATTCTATCCGAAAGTCCGTTATATTCATTTTCCATGAAAACATGTTATTAATCATTTTTCTTGGCCATGACTACTTGGAGTAAGTAATATATAAGAATATCATTTTTGGGGTGGAATACTACTTTAAATTATATACTCACTGTTAGTCACATTTAAGAGAAAGACATAACATCTTACATTATTACATTATTTGTTACAGTATGTAAACTAAGGTAATGAAGTAAATATGATCCATGTTGCTGTGTAGTTAGACAAATAAAATCACCCTTAGTACTCAACCTTCAAGATTCTTACTGACCAGAACTTCTAACCTTTTTATCTCTACTTCAAATTTTATCAAAACATAATCTTCTCAATGTTAATTTATTTTGTGCCGTATTACAAAAACAACTAATGAATTTGTTGAAATTATCAGCTTCAATTTTGTACATTGCTATTAGAAAATAAACTCCCAGCTTATTAATGATAATTATATTGGCGATGTAAAAAAGTAATTTGAATATGCTGTGAATTGTGTTGCTTATTTTTAATGAAGCATTAAATGACACAATTACTTGATGCAGCATGAGGAATAACAAGTAAATACATAGCTTTTTAATAAAAATCCAACAATGTGCTCAAAAAATAAATTTTAGAGGTAATCATATTAATTCTCCAATAATTCTGCATTGCACTGCGTTTCCTTCAGGATAAACCACAACAATGCATTTAATTTCTTTTGGTATAACATTGATGTTTCAAAAGAGCAGAATACCTTTAAATGTGTGTTTGAAGAGTTCAGAAAATAAATTGTATTAGAGAATTGCTGTTTTCCAGACAAATTACTAGCACTTCAGTAACATCATATTCCTGTATTTCATTAAATAACCTCCAAATTATTAAAAATCATGTTTATATAACTCTCCACTCAATTGGAAACAAGCATAGACCAATAATCTTCAGGAGATGGCCAGATTTTTGCTCTGTTTATTGATTTTAATTTTTTCACCTTGCCTGTTAGAGAAATGCACAACTTAAGAAGATATATCTACTAACTTTGAAATTCACAAATGTACATTTTAATGAAACTGTTTTTTCATCATTTTTAATTTTTATGTAGAGATTTCACAATTGTATTTTGCACAGAAACAACGTACAGTATATATTATGAACATCATTGGATCTGAAAAAATAGGAAGACATACAGCATATAGTTAAAACACTTAGCATGAAAAATTAAAAGAAAAAAGTTGTACAGTTGTACATGTACAGTTTTTAAAACCCTGCTTTATTAAAAATCCCCTTGGATAACATTGGTATGGTCAAAATTTAGTAACAAACTATTCAAGCATCCAAAGTGTGCTCTTATTTTTATTATCTACACTAATAAAAGGCAAAGCCCTCACTGACTGACTGACTGACTCAGTCACTCACTCACTCACTCACTCATCACTAATTCTCCAACTTCCCGTGTAGGTAGAAGGCTGAAATTTGGCAGGCTCATTTCTTACAGCTTACTGACAAAAGTTGGGCAGGTTTCATTTCGAAATTCTACGCGTAATGGTCATAACTGGAACGTATTTTCGTCCATATACTGTACTGTAATAGACTGCAGCTCGATAGCCGTGGGAGGCGGATTTTCGCTTTAAAGGATTTAACCCATGATTAAATGAACGGTAAAAAAGTAAGAGCGAAGCGAGGGTCACTTATTGAGGCAGGCAGGCGACAGCTCAATAGCTCGCAGGGTCGATGTGGTGCGCGTCAAGTCGCTCTACAATGCGTGGTCAGATTCGAAAAAATCTTTTCAAGTTCTATTTGGATATAAGTAGGTGCTATTTAGTCGACAGAAATAT
>JANRMT010062856.1:56628738-56645019 GCA_026402145.1 Polypterus bichir lapradei | reverse complement strand
CTGTGTGAGAAGCTCTTCTCAGTGATAAAGACTAACAAAACAGCACACAGGAGTCGCCTCACTGATGAGCACCTGCAGTCCATCCTGAGAATCTCCACAACACAGAACCTCACACCAAACAGAAACGAACTTGTTGCCAAAAAAAGATGCCAGGCGTCCATCCATCCATCCATCCATCCATCCTCTTCCGCTTATCCGAGGTCGGGTCGCGGGGGTAGCAGCTTAAGGAGAGAAGCCCAGACTTCCCTCTCCCCGGCCACTTCTTCCAGCTCTTCCGGGAGAATCCCAAGGCGTTCCCAGGCCAGCCGGGAGACATAGTCCCTCCAGCGTGTCCTGGGTCTTCCCCGGGGCCTCCTCCCGGTTGGACGTGCCCGGAACACCTCACCAGGGAGGCGTCCAGGAGGCATCCTGATCAGATGCCCGAGCCACCTCATCTGACTCCTTTCGATGCGGAGGAGCAGCGGCTCTACTCTGAGCCCCTCCCGGATGACTGAGCTCCTCACCCTATCTTTAAGGGAAAGCCCAGACACCCTGCGGAGGAAACTCATTTCAGCCGCTTGTATTCGCGATCTCGTTCTTTCGGTCACTACCCATAGCTCATGACCATAGGTGAGGGTAGGAACGTAGATCGACTGGTAAATTGAGAGCCTTGCCTTACGGCTCAGCTCTTTTTTCACCACGACAGACCGATGCAGAGCCCGCATCACTGCGGATGCCGCACCGATCCGCCTGTCGATCTCACGATCCATTCTTCCCTCACTCGTGAACAAGACCCCGAGATACTTAAACTCCTCCACTTGGGGCAGGATCTCGCCCCCAACCCTGAGAGGGCACTCCACCCTTTTCCGGCTGAGGACCATGGTCTCGGATTTGGAGGTGCTGATTCTCATCCCAGCCGCTTCACACTCAGCTGCGAACCGCTCCAGAGAGAGCTGAAGATCACGGCCTGATGAAGCAAACAGGACAACATCATCTGCAAAAAGCAGTGACCCAATCCTGAGTCCACCAAACCGGACCCCTTCAACACCCTGGCTGCGTCTAGAAATTCTGTCCATAAAAGTTATGAACAGAATCGGTGACAAAGGGCAGCCCTGGCGGAGTCCAACTCTCACTGGAAACGGGCTCGACTTACTGCCGGCAATGCGGACCAAGCTCTGACACCGGTTGTACAGGGACTGAACAGCTCTTATCAGGGGGTCCAGTACCCCATACTCCCGGAGCACCCCCCACAGGACTCCCCGAGGGACACGGTCGAACGCCTTTTCCAAGTCCACAAAGCACATGTAGACTGGTTGGGCAAACTCCCATGCACCCTCCAGGACCCTGCTAAGGCTGTAGAGCTGGTCCACTGTTCCGCGACCAGGACGAAAACCACACTGTTCCTCCTGAATCCGAGGTTCGACTATCCGACGGACCCTCCTCTCCAGAACCCCCGAATAGACTTATCCAGGGAGGCTGAGGAGTGTGATCCCTCTATAGTTGGAACACACCCTCCGGTCCCCCTTTTTAAAGAGGGGGACCACCACCCCAGTCTGCCAATCCAGAGGCACTGTCCCCGATGTCCATGCGATGTTGCAGAGACGTGTCAACCAAGACAGTCCTACAACATCCAGAGCCTTAAGGAACTCCGGGCGTATCTCATCCACCCCCGGGGCCCTGCCACCAAGGAGTTTTTTGACCACCTTGGTGACTTCAGTCCCAGAGATGGGAGAGCCCACCTCAGAGTCCCCAGGCTCTGCTTCCTCATTGGAAGGCATGTTAGTCGGATTGAGGAGGTCTTCGAAGTACTCCCCCCACCGACCCACAACGTCCTGAGTCGAGGTCAGCAGCGCACCATCCCCACCATATACGGTGTTGACACTGTACTGCTTCCCCTTCCTGAGACGCCGGACGGTGGACCAGAATCTCCTCGAAGCCGTCCGAAAGTCGTTCTCCATGGCCTCTCCAAACTCCTCCCATGCTCGAGTTTTTGCCTCAGCAACAACCGAAGCCGCATTCCGCTTGGCCTGTCGGTACCTATCAGCTGCCTCCAGAGACCCACAGGACAAAAAGGTCCTATAGGACTCCTTCTTCAGCTTGACGGCATCCCTCACCGCCGGTGTCCACCAACGGGTTTGGGGATTGCCGCCGCGACAGGCACCGACCACCTTACGGCCACAGCTCCGGTCAGCCGCCTCAACAATAGAGGCACGGAACATGGCCCATTCGGACTCAATGTCCCCCACCTCCCTCGGGACGTGGTCGAAGTTCTGCCGAAGGTGGGAGTTGAAGCTACTTCTGACAGGGGACTCTGCCAGCCGTTCCCAGCAGACCCTCACAACACGTTTGGGCCTACCAGGTCTGACCGGCATCTTCCCCCACCATCGAAGCCAACTCACCACCAGGTGGTGATCAGTTGACAGCTCCGCCCCTCTCTTCACCCGAGTGTCCAAGACATATGGCCGCAAGTCCGACGACACAACCACAAAGTCGATCATCGAACTGAGGCCTAGGGTGTCCTGGTGCCAAGTGCACATATGAACACCCTTATGCTTGAACATGGTGTTCGTTATGGACAATCCGTGGCGAGCACAGAAGTCCAATAACAGAACACCGCTCGGGTTCAGATCGGGGGGGCCATTCCTCCCAATCACGCCCTTCCAGGTCTCACTGTCATTGCCCACGTGGGCATTGAAGTCTCCCAGCAAAACGAGGGAATCCCCAGAAGGTATGCCCTCTAGCATCACCTCTAGAGACTCCAAAAAGGGTGGATACTCCAAACTGCTGTTCGGCGCATACGCACAAACAACAGTCAGGACCCTTCCCCCCACCCGAAGGCGGAGGGAGGCCACCCTCTCGTCCACCGGGGTAAACCCCAACGCACAGGCTCCAAGTCGGGGGGCAGTAAGTATGCCCACACCTGCTCGGCGCCTCTCACCGGAGGCAACTCCAGAGTGGTAGAGAGTCCAGCCCCTCTCAAGGAGATTGGTTCCAGAGTCCAAGCTGTGCGTCGAGGTGAGTCCGACTATATCTAGCCGGAACCTCTCAACCTCGCGCACTAGCTCAGGCTCCTTCCCCTTCAGAGAGGTGACATTCCACGTCCCAAGAGCCAGTTTCTGTAGCCGAGGATCAGAACGCCAAGGTCCCCGCCGCCGGCCACTACCCAACTCACATTGCACCTGACCTCCTTGGCTCCTCCCATAGGTGGTGAGCCCATGGGAAGGAGGACCCACGTTACCTCTTCGGGCTGTGCCCGGCCGAGCCCCATGGGTGTAGGCCCGGCCACCAGGCGCTCGCCATCGAGCCCCACCCCCAGGCCTGGCTCCAGAGGGGGGCCCCGGTGACCCGCGTCCGGGCAAGGGAAAACGTCGTCCACAGTTTTTACTCTTCATTGGAGGTTTGTTGAACCGTTCTTTGTCTCATCCCTCACCTAGGACCAGTTTGCCTTGGGTGGCCCTACCAGGGGCATAAAGCCCCGGACAACATAGCTCCTAGGATCATTGAGACACGCAAACCCCTCCACCACAATAAGGTGACGGTTCAAGGAGGGGGATGCCAGGCGTCCAGCTCTAAAATGACATATGAGCAAAGACAACTGAATGATTTCATTTGTTATTGCTGAAAGGAACACATTTTATTTATATTTCCAGATTTTGTTATGCAGCATGTTCATATTTGAATTTGTATAATTTTGACAGCATATATTTTTATGCAGAGCAAAATCTTTTGGGATATTTAAAATCTAAGTTTATTTTTTATATAAAATTACATAAGAGTAAAGAAATTTGAATGTTTCTTCTTTTAACGTTTACTTTATTTCTAACTTGTATAATTTAGACAGGATATATTTTTATGGAGAGCAAAATATTATAAGTTGTTTAAGGTTTGAGTTGATTTATTCAGGAATAATATTCCTGTCTGTTTTTACCATTCCTACCAAAGATATTTCTGTCGACTAAATAAAAATTCCTTCTATTTAAAATTTAAATAGAACTTGAACAAATATGATAGTTCATAATATCCACGCAGACTTGCACGTAACAGCGGGAGTTATCCGTTTTAACAAGCAGCGTCTTGCACTGATACGAAATAGCTGTGTGTGTATATATGTAGATATGTATGTATATGTATATATATGTTTATATATGTGTGTGTGTATGTATATATATATGTATTTGTGTGTATATGTGTGTGTGTATGTATATATATATGTATTTGTGTGTATATATGTGTGTGTATGTATGTATGTATGTGTGTATGTATATGTATGTGTATATATGTAGATATATATATATATGTATGTGTATATGTATAGATATGTATATATATATGTTTATGTGTGTGTGTGTAAATATATATATATATATATATTTATATATTTATATATATATATATATATATATATATATATATATGACAGCAACACTCATCACTCACAACAGTGACAAAACAATTACATTGACAATCATGTTACGTTATTTTCAAAATGTTTCCTTTTCTTTTTCATTGCTTCTTTAACACACTACTTCTCCGCTGCGAAGCGCGGGTATTTTGCTAGTAATTAATATTTTAGCCAGATAATGTAGAGTAATAGCTAAGATATTGTACCATAAAATACATTTCCTGAATGAATTCCCACCCTGATGCTATCCTGAGCAAGTTAGTTAAGCTTTACAAAAAATATTCTAAGTATGTGAGGTGTCACTCAAATATGCAGTGATAATGATATCCCTTTAATTTGAAACACTTAATGTGTAGGCCCAGTGACTAGGTGACCAGCATGATTACCTAACTGGTCAGTGTCTTGCATTCAAATTTTGCATTTGTGAGGAGTTTGCATATTTAGTCCATGTATGCATAGGTTTTCTTCCAAAGATTCTGAATCAGCTCTCTGTGAGCATAGGCTTTTGTGTGTGTATGTTTGTAAGTGTGGCATTACAGTACCTATAAAAAGTATCCACTCTCTTGGATGTTTTCACATTTTATGGTTATACAACTTTGAATCACAATGGATTTCATTTGATTTTTTTAAATATTGATCAATGGAAAAAGACTCCATAAAGGTAAAAACAGATTTTTCCAAAGTGATCTTAATTAATTACAAATATAAAACGAAAAAAAATTCAGACGTGAGCGTCAGTAGGCTTTGCGCCCTAGGAATTGAGTTACCTTAACTATTCTATAATATTTCAGTAATTATTTACCGCTCTGATGCTGATCTTTCTGATCATAAAATAGATCATTACAATAGTACTTGATGAGAAGAATTCATAATTAATTACAGAATTACAGAATTTGCTACAATTCTCGAGATATTATCAAAAATTCTTTTGAAGGTTCCTTTAGAGTGTCTCTTTCTCCTGCACGATTTGACTCAAAAACTAATCAGCACATTGTCATTTCATAACAGGCTTAAGTTTCATTTTGGGTATTTTTCCGTCCAGCCGATTTAATGCTAGATTGTCCTCAACAAACTGTGACACACTGACACACACACACAGACAGACACACATCCATCATCAAGACTCAATGTTTTCTGTGTCAGGGAACCCAAAAACGTTGAAATCCATTGAAAACCGGAGGTCGAAATTTTTTGATGAATCGAAAGCTTTCACTCTTCACCCATAGATGATAGGTTATGGTAGGGGAGGACACAAAGCAAAAATTGATTATAAAAGTATTCAAGTTAGCACTTAGTAGGTGCACCTTTGGCAGCCATGACAGCCTTGATTCTTTGTGCACAGATTTCTTTGTACATCTGGACACTGATATTTTTCCCCTTCTTCTATGCAAAACTGCTCAAACTGTGTCAGGCTGTATGGAAACTGTGAGAGAACAGCCTTTTTCAAGTCCAGCCACAAATTCTCAGTTTGATTGGAAACTGGTCTCTGACTTGACCACTCCAGGACATTCACATTGTTGTCTTTAAGGTCATTTGGTGCTTCTTTGGCTTTTTGCTTGGGGTTGTTGTCTTGCTGGATAACAAATCTCAAAGGTACAGGTTTCTTGTAGCTTGCATCAGGTTTCCCCCCAGCATTTTCCTGGGTTTTGCTGCAATCATTTTACCCTCACAAGTCTTCCAGGGATTGCTGCAGAGAACAATTTCTTCAACATGGTGCTGCCACTGCCATGCTTTTTTGCGGGGATTGTGAGTTTTTGATAATGTTCTTACTCCAGACATGGTGTTTAGTCTGATGTCCAAAGAGCCCAATTTTGGTCTCATAAAGCTGCAACTGCCGAAGCAACCAGACCAGTTAATGTATGCATAGTGTCTCCAATCTCATCCTTTATAGTTTGTCACCTTCTCGTAAGATCAATCAGTAGTTGTGGATGTCCTGCTTTAGGCAGACTTACTACCGTGCTATACTCTTTACATTTCTGAATGACTGATTTAACTGGACACCAAAAGATGTTTAGTGACATGGATATTTTCTTGTAGCCATCCGCTGACTTCTGCCTTCCAATCAATGGTTCACAGAGTTGCTTGCAGTTTTATTTGTAATGTTAGATTGTCTTTATTGTGTAGACTCACCACAAATTGGACCTTCCAGATAAGATGCATTTATATTACAATCAATGGAAACCCATGACCGGTAATCTCCATTGAACTAATTCTGTGATTTCTAAAGCCAATTGGTTTCACTGCTGATGATTTAGGTGTATCATATTACAGGGGATGAATACTTTTTGATC
Source organism: Polypterus bichir lapradei (assembly GCA_026402145.1). Classification (NCBI taxonomy): domain Eukaryota; kingdom Metazoa; phylum Chordata; class Cladistia; order Polypteriformes; family Polypteridae; genus Polypterus; species Polypterus bichir. The sequence goes on along the minus strand of JANRMT010062856.1, from coordinate 56,638,347 downwards.
CATTGTTTTGTGTTTTATATTTGAAATTAATTAAGATCACTTTGCAGAATTTTGTTTTAACTTTCACATTAAAGAGTTGTTTTTTTCTGTTGATAAATGTCAAAATTACATATGAAATACCCTGTGATTCAATGTTTCATAACCATAAAATGTGAAAACGTCCAAGGGGGTGAATACATTTTAAAGGCACTGTATCCAGGGTTGATTAATGCATTTTTACTCAGATACATGAATGGATACAGTGGAGCTGACCATGTCATGTTATGTTATTCAGTGCAGGATTGTTAATATATTTTCAGCCAGCAGATTAAATGTTAGTTTATTATTTGTATTGACCAAGTTCTTTTTAGTATAGATGATTTTAGCAAAATAGATATACATATCTGTGACAGATAGGGGGCGCTATCGCTCCCTTGAACCCCTGTCCACGACTCCAGACACCAGGTAAAAGTCCAAACGATGACTTTATTAAATCGCCACAGTGCACAAAGCACCCTCTCCTCCACTATACTCATAAATCAACAATAAAAATCAACAATAATCACAATCAATAAACAATCCTCCTACTCCCAGATGCGTTGCCACCCTTCCACTCAGCTCAACTCGCCGTCTGGGAGCTCTCATAGTCCTTTTATATTCCCTGACCCGGAAGTGTTCCCAATCCCCAGTCCATGTGATCTTGTATCACTTCCGGGTCAGGTAAAAAGTCCTTTTCTTCACCCCCGGAAGCACGTCGCTCTTCCTCTGACGCACTTCTGGGTTATAGGGTACAAAGGAATCTTCGGTCCTCCCTGCAGCTCCCTCTTGCGGCCCCTGTGGTATCCAGCAGGGCTGAGGATAAAAACTACAAAGTCAATGACTCCCTGCTGGTCTTCAGGGCACCTCCATACTGCAGGGAGGGCTCCATCTGGCGGCCTGGGGGTATTGGCTGGGATGATAAGCTGGCCAAAGATCACAATATCATTCAAAGTGGTTTGTGCAAGAAGGTATTATTGTTTCTCCATAGTAAATAGTTTTCACTAAATATATTTTTTCAAAGCATGTGCCACAAATATGGAACAAAATAATTGGCTCCAGATTTCTGCCACTTAATTTGGCCTGTATTATTTTATCCCCCTTTGTCCATCCTTTTTGGGGTTTCTCATTATCACTGTAACAAGATACCAAGTAGCCAAGCCTGTTCTCTCCTCTGCTTAATCGTCTTAAAGATTCTTATAGCCCTTCTCTTCCCTTTTTTTTCCTCCTATTCAGGTTATTTTGACATTTCTTGTTGACTATCTATTCCTGCCCTATCTTTCCCTCAAAGACATGTTCTATTGTTTCAATGTCAATATCTGTTATGCAGCTACCCTTCTGGCCAACTGTTTCTTCAGCTGATCTCAGAAAGGTGTTAGCCAATATAAAAAAAATAAAAATAAACTTGTAATTGCTCTCCTTAGCACCGTACCTTTTGTTAATCACATAACCCTTGTATTCTGGGAGTTTACGCGACTCTGACTTATTGGTTAAAGGCTTGGTGGTTATGACCACATCTCCAAGTTGGTACTTGGAGAGTTGGAACTCTGTGAATCATTACTTTAATACATCATATTAATCTTACTAAACATCAGTACTGAATGTAAACCTTGTCAACTTTTATAATTAGGCAAGTTAGAGGACTATACCACAACGCTTCAGATTCAAACCTCGACTCTGATTCATTGTGTAGTCTTTGTCAAGTAACTTAACCTGTTTGTGCTTAAACAATTATACTAAGAATCTGTTTGAGTACTGTATGTATAGCACTTAACAACAGTCATAAGCCATCTATGAAAATGATTTTTAAATCTAGTCTTATGGGGTGTAATTGTATAATTACTTGTGAGAACAACGTACTGTATATTACATTTAAAACTGATACAGTAAAAAGTATGTCTTGTGTTTTCCTAGAACAATGCATGCTTGGCTCCAAACCATTCCTTGAGGCACCCAGCTAGTATTTCTTAATTTCCCCCAACCACACTCCTGATTCAAATAAATGAGTAGTTTTTGTGCTTGTGATGCAGTTTAATAAATAGATGAATGTATTGGTTGATAATTACAAATGCTGGGTTGCTCTGATGGGAAGTTTGGAAATATCTAAGCTAAAACACTTTGACCAACATTAAATCATAGGTAGAGGTGGAGTAAAAGTCACTTTATCAGTCCCCTTTTTACTCCTTCTTGTTCATTCTAGGAAGAAAACTCGAGATTGTAATATAGACTGTCTTTTTCCCCTTCCCACCAGCATGTGACTTCACATCGAACCCTGTAAAAGACTCACCATACCTGCATGTTTAACATGCTCTCCCACCATTCAGATCAGTCCTAGTGGAGTGAATGTAGCTAGCTGCAATTCTGAAAAGGGTCTATGTAAAAATCAGAAGTTAGCCACAGAAAGATATGGGCGTCCAGTCGGGGGATCTTCTTTTACTGCATGGAAGCACAAAGAAGATATCTTTTTTTTTTTTTAAGAAATAAATCTAAAATATCCCCTCTTGTTATGAAGAAGACAATTACTCCGATATGTTACATGGTTGAGCCCTATGGGTTGAACGACAAATTACTCACATCTCGTCATTCCTTTTATTCTGGTTGGTCTGTAGAGGCAGAACTGAAAGCGGAGTGGGAATTATGGCAACCTTTTTCCTGTTAGTGTTCCTCCATTCTAGACAAGGAAATGGGGACTGTGAGAGAAAATAAAGCTCCACCTCCTTAGTACACCTCCATGTTAACTTAGAAACACTCTCCAGTCCCACTTGTGTGACAGACCCTTTCCAAAGGATATTCTTAAACTTATATGATTGCAGTTTTGTGGACCAATGAGCAAGTGAGGATTGCAGCTCCTTGTGAGCTGCCATCCATTGGAATGAGATACAGTCAGTCATTAAAGTGAATTCTCAACCCAGCAAATAATATTTCAAGTTGTAGGTGGACAGTTGTATAGCCAGGGGTTCATTCTCCATGGCTGCATACCTTTTCCTAAAATCCAGCATTTTCCAGCTGAGGTAAAATACAGAGTGATCTGCTCAGTCAAAGACATTCCTTGACTTGGCACCAAGGTGGGTATGTCAGTCAGCAGGATACAAATAGGAAAAATTAGGAGAGATTGAGACAAGCTGACCATTTAGAGCTTTGTTTAGGTCACAAAATACCAGTCTCTATAGCAGAGTTTACTTGATGTATGCAGTATAATTGGCAAAATGAATCCAAAGCAGTCTGTCCACCAGATTCTGAATGGTGGCTGAGGCTCCATGTAGCCCAAAGAGAAGGACATGATACTGCCAATGCCTACTACACATGTTTTTTTTTTCCCTTTGTAGCTGGCATGAAAGGTATTGGCCAGTAAACTTTTGTCATATCACATATTATTCTTAAGAAGGGTAGATATGGCTTTTTTTACTCAGGTAACATAATATTTTTAAAGCGGACAAAACCATAATAACACATTTTTTATAAGTTCTTTATTGATTCTGTTGTTACGTTTGATTTTATATGTTGGCTTGGCAAAATCTTTAAGAATATAAACCGTTAACAACATTATAAAAAGTAGCAGTAAAATTATCAGTTAACAGCAGACCTCTGTCACTGAGCTGTATTACAAGCAGGTTAGAAAGAAGGTCTACTCAAGTCTGTCAGACATTAGCTATCCACTTTTCTCTAAATTTCAGCTGTTGCCATCAGGCTACAGATTTAGATTTCAGAGGGAAAACTGCAACAGATTTAACAACTCTTTTATTCCCTGAGCTATGAGCATTTTGAATTCTCTTACTTGTAGGGATGCTGCTAAATGCTAAATTCTGAATTATTATTTTGTTTACTGTTGAAGGTAATTATTCATCTTTGTACTAATCTTGTGCATGTGTACTGATGATAATGCTAGTTGTTAGCTGTTGCGGTTTGGCTTATTTTCTTCTGTCTGTGTAACAATGTCTTATGTTTCTGTATTTTCCTTCTGCAAACAGACTTCCCTCTTGGATAAAAAAGTCTACCTAAACTAAAACCTAGCAGTTGATGTTAACAAGCAAGCATTCTCAAGTTTCTCAATGAGATCTTCACCCCTTGGCATTGGGAAGGCATTGAATTGGGAGACTTGGTTGAGTTGTGTAAAATTGTAACAAGATCTATAATATATCTTGTTTGTGCACAAGAACCATGGATTTGTATTTATAGCTTGACTTCTCCTTGCTTTGTCCTAGGGCTGGTGACAATATCATTTGAGATTAGGTAAGACATCACTAATTTACCATCCACGATGTTAGCCTACTGCTTAATAGTGCGAAGCAATTGACATTCTCCATAGGTGTTCTCCAAGGTTTAGACTATCAGCATCTGTAAATAAACTTGCAAGCTCTCCAGGGATTTTGTAGAGTTGCATGATACATTCTCTTAGCCAGGGATGAGTTGAGCTGTTGTACCACATAATCCTCTAGACCCTTATATTCTTTAATTGTCTGTAATTCCTTCTAATGTGCCAGCAACTCAGAGTTGGAGCTGGGAATGAATACTATGACTCAATCCCCAAGTTGGAATTTACGCAACATAGTTCTTCCATTGAATAATTGGGTTTAAATTCTCTGGGCTTCTTCCAAGTGCTTTCATATCAGGAAATATAACTTTTCAAAATGGTCACCTCTGCTATTTCCTGAAAATCTGTTTTAGAAATGGCTTTGGGGTAACAGATAGTGTTATCATCCAGTGCTAAAAAAGAGTTGGTGGAGGACTGTGTCAGTGTGCATCTGCAAAGGAAAAAAAAGTTAATTTCCACATTTAAAAGGAAAGAAGGTTAAAGACATACATTTTGGCTGCTTAGCCTTAATGAAAGCCCGATGAAGGCTAAACAGCCGAAACATTGTGTTTTACTTTCTGTCTTTTTTAGTGTTGAAACAACCTTTAATGTTTTCCAATGTTTAAATATACTTGTGTCCTCAAGTAGGTGGTTCAAGATGTCCCACAATATCCCTATCCAGCTTCTCAAAGGGGAAATCAATTACTTGGTGAGGCACTAAGATGGCTTTTTGGCAGCGGGGTATTTGACAAGGTAGGCATACAACAGCATCTTACTGCTTCATCAATTCCAGGCCACTAAAACCACAATTTAAAGTTGTTTTAAGCACCCACCCAATATATGGGCAAGTGCCAGCTTGCAGATTTTGAGATGGTGCATACAGGGAATCAGCCAAACCTGATACTTGTTGCTCTAGTGCCCCATTAATAGGTAGAATAAATAATTTTTGATCACCAAGTGAGCATTTTGTGGAATTGGATCTGATGGTCACGTTTTTGGTGTTATGTTTGCTCCTTCATTTTTTCCCTTTTTTTGTTAATGTTACATTGTATGATACATCACATATCTAACCTGCTTTTGTACTGGTCTTGCAAAAAAAAAAACTCCACAGAAACCCCATCTTGTCCCACCAAGAACTTAGAGAAAGGAATGAAGAAGGGGTGTATATATTGCATTCAATCATAAAGGTTTGGGGTTTGAGCCCCATATACTGAATAGTCCAGAATAGCCTTTCCTGGCTTATGCATTCAATATGGCATTGAATCATACAACAGACAAAATTACAGGGCATAAATGATGTTTATATAGGAAGACTGACAGGAAATTGAAAACAGAGGAATGCTACGAAGAAGGTCGACCGGAGATGATGTGGAATGGAAAAGCCGGAAGTGCAGTCGTCAGGTAAGGTCGGAAGTGGAGGATTTAACAAGTAAATGGAATCATTTGCCAGTCTTCTTATTGTACATTGTATTCTTCTCCTTTTCTGTGAAATGAGAGAGAGAGACGTTAGTGCCTTGTACAAAACCCACTTTCTTTGTGTTGTCCCGCATCGTTCAGCCCGTCAGCTGCTCCCCAAGCTCGTGTGTGTGACAAAAGATAAAAGAATAGCTACCTGCTGTGTGTGTACCACAGTGGTTTCATATTGAAATTCACCAGGTCACCAAGAACCATTTTTTTCGAAACCAAGCCACCTGGACATTCCTGAAGATCAACAATGTGAAAATGTTCCTGTTATACCTGAGACTTTTGATCTGATTATGTGCTGCCTAACTTTGTCTTGATGGCTATTTGTTTCAAGAAGTTAAATCAGCTTTCAGAGTTAAGCTAAGTGACATTTGTATCAAATGTTAGAGTGGTTAGTCCTTTATGCCTGTTTTTAGGTGTGTTTATATTTTTCCACAATTCTCACCCTTGGTGCACTTAATGTTTATAATTCTTTTCTTTTAGATGTGTCTACTTCGTTTTACTTCTTCCCTGATCTGATCTTACTTTAACATTTTTTTCAGAGTATGTTAAATGTCTTTATTTAAAAATTCATTTACAACACCCCTTGGCTTTTGTAAATTTTGTTCACTCTTCAGTTTTCTTGGACATATGTCATGACTATGGCTGGATCTAGTGCTTTTCAGTACAGTATTTACTATATTTTTGAGAACACTATACACATTTTGTCTTTGCCATCTTTTCCACCAAACTGAACTTTCATACATTAATAACATCAAGCATTATATGAAAATACCTTCAGTGACAAAATAAATTCAAATTTCCTTTAACTAAATACCAACAAGATGAAATAACTTCTTGTGGGATCCATGGATCCCCATAGGTAATGTAAATCAAGCAGATAGGCAATATTTGGGAACACCTTGCATTTGATCATTATATTGGAGCTTGTGTGTGATGAAAAGAAACTATGTTTACGTGGTTCTTGAACTTTGTGATGTGAGATTCTCAACCATGGAGTGATGAATTCCTTCTGGTTAAATGGTAGTTCTCTGCTAAAGATCAGAAGCCTTAGATTCATAATATATACCATGGGGGAAGGTAATTAGAGAATCCTTAATGATGAATGGAAGAAGTACTTTGACTCTTCATACTTGTACTTTACCAGTGTATGATGGGGAAATAAGATCACACAAGGGTACTTGATTCCTGCCATGGCCTCTGTTTTTATGGAACATGTATATTTTCTCTGTGTTCCTTACTATTGAATCCCAAAAATGTATGTTTAATTGTTTAATTTAAATGTATGTTTAATCCAGTTTAATGGTGAATCCATGGTGGTGCATTGCTTGTATGAATGTAGGTTTGTACATAAATGTGTATATAGCATGCATGAGTGCCCCATCCAGACTTGGTTCCTTCTTTCTTGAACTGAAATGGAATAAAATACATTCAGAAAGTGGGCAGATGCTTGGATAGTTTATGGTGGGCAATCATAGAAATAGTCCAGCATATCAATCATGGCTTGGAGTTAAATGGGAAGGTCTGCTGTTTTGTTATTTTAAACCATTTTTGTATTAGTGTTTACTAACTTTGTGTTATTTCCTTTAAGTTTAAACACACCAGCATTAGGAAGAAATAAAAGAAGTAACTTTAGTGGTTACTGGTTAATTATTCAGGATCCTATGCAGTGCCGGCAGGGTAGATACCTTGACACATTTTAGCTACAGTGAAGACTTGATATTGCCACATTCACAATATTGCTAGAACCTGTCATTTCTCGTGTCTCACATCACTGCTCCTCGGGATTGCTGCAATTCTCTCTTTAACAGTTTACCATCACATAGCATCAACAGTCTATAACAGGTTCAAAATGCAGCCATTAGAGAGTTGAGCCAGACAACATGCAATGATCGTGGTAAGCTCAACTACACTGACTTTCTGTCAGGTACAGAACCATTTAGAAAATGCTGCTATCAACAGACATAGCCATTAGTGGTAAAATCCTTGAGGACTGTAACTTCCCATGCTGTTTAGGCTGGATAAACCTGAGAAATATCAGTGTGTTTTTGTCTTACTACACAAATTCTGAGAAACATTCATATAGTCCTTTCTAGTTTCTGTTATATTCCAAAAGGCCTTAGGCTTTTATTTATTATTTTTCTGTGTTCCATCTCATTGCTGTTTTTGTCAATCCAGACAAGACTATTACTCAATTTTACAGAAAATATATTTGTTTTTAAATAATGCTACCACCTCCACACTTCACTATGGGGAAATTGCTACCTTTGTGGTGTTGAAGTATTTGATTTGTGCCACACACACACTCAACTCAAGACTTTACCAACTTAGTTTCATCACACCACAATAATTTCTGTCACATATTTGCCCTATCTTCTAGATTATATAATTACACTCATTTTTATTTAAATGTTGTAAATGATTTTCATCATGATTTATTTTTATGAAAGGTAAACATCTATTTGAAGGTTTCTGCTGTATTTTAGAGCATGCAAACATCCTATTAGTAATTTTCTTCACCAAAGATAGTGTCAATGCTGCAACTATTTTTTTTTGGTTTACAAAAGGTAAATAATTAAGCAATTTAATTATAAAATGAAAATGCTTGTAGACTATAGGTTTTAAACCCCAGCCCATGGAATTTACAAGTGTTCACCATGTCTGGGAGATCTAATATGTTTCCATGTGTTAGATCACTTGGCCCAGTTGTGACTGATGTGTATAAGTGTTCCCTCTGAAAGTTGTGACCAGAGTACAAATGGTCAGTCAAAACAAACTTTTGGAGTTCTTACAAAAATTAAATATTCTGCAATATGCTCAAAAATATGTGGATGAATCTTAACTATTATCTATGCAGTTCAAATATATATTTTTAAGATTATATTTGAAATATAATCAAGCATACCTTTCCCTTAACATATTATAACAAACACTTTTGTAAATCTATTGTGTTTCAAACATGCAATATACTGTACATTTGGTTCTATGATTTGGAAAGATCATTTAAGGTGTGTATGTTTTTGCCTTAAAAACAATTAAACATAGGCTTCCCAATGAATACAGTTTATTGGTGTCAGCACATGTAGGATCTGATGTATCCCATACTAAAACATGTACTGTAAGCTTGACGTTTTGTGATAGTTCAGTAAAAACTGTTAAAAAGGTTACAGTGCTACAGATTTATTAAATGTACATGTCTTTAATATTAGTTCCTAGAGATGAATAAATCTGCCAGGCAGATCTGGAATGTTAGACCATTTGTTCTTAAGCAAATTTTTTAATAGTAGAAGGTTGACATACAACAAAGATAAATATATTAAAATATCTACAGACTCTGAAATATATAAAATAGTATATTCTAACTGGAGTTTATAATATATTTAAAAATATGTTTGTAATATAAATTGTTTTCAATATATAAAATGGCAATAATTTACTTATTTACAATACATTTCAGTCTAGCACAAGATATTGTTGTATATTTATCCTTGAGGTATATTATATTATATTATATTACAGGGTGGGCCATTTATATGGATACACCTTAATAAAATGGGAATGGTTAGTGATATTAACTTCTTGTTTGTGGCACATTAGTATATGTGAGATGGGAAACTTTTCAAGATGGGTGGTGATCATGGTGGCCATTTTGAAGTCGGCCATTTTGGATCCAACTTTTGTTTTTTCAATAAGAGGGTCATGTGACACATCAAACTTATTGGGAATTTCACAAGAAAAACAATGGTGTGCTTGGTTTTAACGTAACTTTATTCTTTCATCAGTTATTTACAAGTTTCTGACCACTTATAAAATGTGTTCAATGTGCTGCCCATTGTGTT
>JANRMT010062856.1:56616823-56628638 GCA_026402145.1 Polypterus bichir lapradei | reverse complement strand
TGACGTACTCCCGGGTTATAGGGCACACAAGAGCCCATGAGCCCCCCTACAGCGACTCCCGGTGGTCCCCAATGTATCCAGCAGGGCTGTGTAAAAACACTACATAGTCCATAAGGCCCTGCTGGAACTCGGGGCACGATCCTGCTGTCGGGAGAGCTCCTCCTGGCGGCCTGGGGGTGAGGGCCGGAGCACGAAGCCGGCAATCCTCCACTATATATATATATATATATATTGTGAACGATAGGGGGCGCTCTCGCTCCCTTGAACCCCTGTCCACGACTCCAGACACCAGGTAAAAGTCCAATAGTTGACTTTATTTAATCGCCACAGTGCACAAAGCACACTCTCCACCACAATACTCATTAAATTACAATAATTCTCAATAATAAACAATCCTCCAGCTCCCAGACGCGTTGCCACCCTTCCACCCAGCTCAGCTCGCCGTCTGGGAGCTCCCACAGTCCTTTTATATCTCCTGACCCGGAAGTGTTTCTGCCCAACAGTCCACAAGTCCTTATTCCTTCCGGGTCAGGGTAAATAGTCCTTTTCTTCAACCCGGAAGTCCGTCGCTCTTCCTATGACGAACCTCCGGGTCACAGGGCACGAAGAAGCCCTCGGTCCTCCCTGCAGCTCCCTCCTGTGGCCCCCACGACATCCAGCAGGGCTTTGCATAAAAACTCCAATGTCCATGATGCCCTGCTGGTCTTCTGGGGACCTCCACGCTGCAAGGAGGGCTCCACCTGGCGGCTTGGGGGTATTGGCCGGGATAAATGGCCGGCCATCCTTCACAATATATATATATACTCAGCAAAAAAAGAAACGTCCCTTTTTCAGGACTGTGTATTTCAACAATAATGTTTTAAAAATCCAAATAACTTTACAGATCTTCATTGTAAATTGTTTAAACAATGTTTTCCATGCATGTTCAATTAACCATAATCAATTAATTAACATGCACCTGTGGAATGGTCATTAAGACCTTAACAGCTTACAGAAAGTAAGCATTTAAGGTCACAGTTCTAAAAACGCAGGACACTAAAGAGACTTGTCTACCGACTGTGAAAAACACCCAAAGAAAGATGCCCATGGTCCCTGCTCATCTGCGTGAACGTGCATTAGGCATGCTGCAGGGAGGCATGAGGACTGCTGATGTGGCTAGGGCAATAAATTGCCATGTCCACACTGTGAGACGCCTAAGACAGCGCTACAGGGAGACAGGAAGGACAGCTGATCATCCTCGCAGTGGAAGACCACGTGTAACAACACCTGCACAGGATCGGTACATCCGAATATCACACCTGCATGACAGGTACAGGATGGCCACAACAACTGCCCGAGTCACACCAGGAACACACAATCCCTCCATCAGTGCTCAGACTGTCCGTAATAGGCTGAGAGAGGCTGGACTGAGGGCTTGCAGGCCTGTTGTAAGGCAGGTCCTTACCAGACATCACCAGCAACAACGCCGCCTATGGGCACAAACCCACCTTCGCTGGACCAGACAGGAGTGGCAAAAAGTGCGTGAGTTTCTGCATGACAGCAATGTCAGTGTTCTGCCATGGCCAGCGAAGAGCCCAGATCACAATCCCATTGAGCACGTCTGGGACCTGTTGGATCGCAGGGTGAGGGCTAGGGCCATTCCCCCCAGAAATGTCCAGGAACTTGCAGGTGCCTTGGTGGAAGAGTGGGGTAACATCTCACAGCAAGAACTGACAAATCTGGTCCAGTCCATGAGGAGGAGATGCACTGCAGTACTTCAAGCAGCTGGTGGCCACACCAGATACTGACTGGTACTTTTGATTTTGAGCCTCCCTTCATTCAGGGACACATTGTGAAACATTTTTAGTTTATGTCTTATGGTGTTGACTTTTTTAGTGTTCATACAAATATTTACACATTAAGTCTACTGAAAGTAAAAACAGTTGAAAGTCAGGGGACGTTTCTTTTTTTGCTGAGTATATTTGCAGCTATATATATATAGAAGCGAAGGTTTGGATACGGTTTGCATATTTGCAGCTGGAGATCCACAAAGGGAGAAGATGAATCACATATCATAAAGAAGTGGTTTTTATTCCTGAGCTTTCAGCACCTGCCAGGGACCTTCATCAGAGAATAATTCTTAGACATATAAGAATCAAAGGCAATATATAGCAAAATTTGGTGGTGGTGTGGGGGGAATGGGGCAGGTGGGGGTAGGTCAGTGTATGGGGGGCATAGTAAGGTGGGGGTTTGGAGGAGTATTGGTCGTAACGTTTTATTTATTATGAACATGTTCTTATTAAGTTTGCATATGCTGGGTTTATGTCCAAATGTATGTTAATGGCATTTCGTTTGATAGCCAAGATTCAGCCAGCCCTCTGGCACTTTTAGTATTGGCTTTAAATGTTACTTGTACATTGTCCCAGTTGAATGCATGTCCAGTTGAATGAAACTGTAACACATAGAAGATTCAAAAGGATGTTGTTTAACTCCTGCTTTGTCATCTTTTCTTCATACTTTAAGCACTATGAACTATCCTCCTTGAACTATTACAATGAGTTAGACATGGCAGCATTCATGATTACAACCCAGCAAGGAGTTACCACAATTGTGGAATCCAACCAACCGGACCCAAAAACAGCAACTTCTCAGCTCAAAAGAGCAATGACATTGATAGACAGTGAGGATGACAGATGGGACAGCTAGTAATAACAACTAAGGGTCACCATTTAATAAACACATTCATTTATTGGAACTCACTACCATCTGAGCTTAGAAATACTGAATCATTTTCACTTTTCAAATGTAAATTTAAAACTCATTTGTTTAAGACTGCTTTTTCTCTTTGATTACAATTGCTCTGTCTGATTTTAACTTTTGTATTTTACTTTTGTTAATAATCTTTGTTTTGTCTATTGTTCAGTGTCCATGAGTGTTTAGAAAGGCACCTACAAATAAATAAAATATATTATTATTATTATTATTAATATTAGAGCAACAATTGTCTATATTCTTTGCTGCCCTTGACTGCTAAAATAGACTTTTAAAATGTCCAGAAGTTCTTTCTTTGTCTATCATCTAATGCACTCTATTTGTAGTTTTTTGTTTTGTGTATTCTGATGATATGTTTTGGGTGGCATTTTAGCAGAGAGCTTTAAGTTTAAATCCTAGTCCTGTCACCCTGTGAGTGGAGCTTGCATGTTCTCCTTGAGCTAGCCTGCATGTTCTTTAGGCACTCCTGCTTAATGCCATATTACACAAAAAAAAATGTTTTAGGGTAATTACGGCCCAGTATGAATGGGGGATTGTCATCTTCTAAGATGATTTAGCTCCATATGTGTTCTGTGACCTATGCAGTAAAATAACATTTATTTATATTCCACATTTTCACATAAAAAGTGTATCTCTAACAGATTTACAAAAAGTAAAATAAAACTTACAAATACAACAAAAGAAAGAAAGAAAGAAAGAAAGAAAGAAAGAAAGAAAGAAAGAAAGAAAGAAAGAAAGAAAGAAAGAATGGAAGTGTACCTAATGCAGTTAAGCATAAATTAAATTATTGTGAATACTACTGTGGACAGATGGCGTTAAAGAACTCCAGCTTCTTATAATCCTACACCAAAAAAGGTAGGTACAAAAAAATAAAAAAACATTTTTCAGTTTTATCACAAATGCACACCATCTGCATGTTTAGAGCAACGGTGATGCTAAATGGTGGCACGACGTGAATATGTGTTTAACTATACCCTGTGATGGAGTGACATCTGTTCACTCCTGACCCCTGCCATGCTGACAGGATTAACCCCTGCTGTCTTTTAAAAGGCATATTCAGAAAGGTAATTAATAGTAATTTAAGTGTTGGGTCCTCCAGTTTGCTCGCACATCTGGAACGAACAAGTGTAACATTAGCTGTAGGCACTGAGCTGGCCCAGTGTGGGAGTGAAAGCTTGTTGATTCTCCCCATAGTTAGTAAATCAAACAAATGTTGATTCTTCCTACATGATGTAAGTAATTTGGTGGAGCGTGTGGCAGGTGAGAAGGGGTGCATGGGCATTACATCTATATATATTGTGATAGACAGCCCGAGCACAGACAGACAGACACCGAATGTTGAATGCCACACTCTTTAATGAACTATTTACACTACATAAAAAGTCCTGCACCACACACATTGCTCCAGCACCAAACACCCTCCAATACGGTCCTTTAAACGGGCCACCTTTCTTCTCTCCGTTGCTGGAGCTTCGTCCTACTCCAGCACCCGACTCTCGATTCCTGACTGTAGGAAGGCGGCCCCCTTTATAGTCACCCAGGATGTGCTTCAGGTGCTCGCTGATGTTCTTCCGGCGGTACTTCCTGGTGTGGCGGAAGTGCCACATGAGCACCTGGAAGCACTCCGGGCGTCGCTGGAAGGTCCTTCCTCCACCTTCCCAGGTGTGGCGGAAGTGTTGATCTCCCTAACTTTATGAAGCTTGGGGCATCCCGTGGCAGTAGCCATGGGCCCCCGTGGGTTTGAGCCTCCCTGCTGCTTCCCCGTGGTTCCTTTGCTATCCAGGGCGGTTGCCCCCTCGTGGCCCAGGGGACGTATAAATCTCTTTCCAGGTGTCCCAGCTGGGTCTGCCCCTCAGCCTCCTGACAATATATATATTGAGCAAACTGGAGGACCCAACACTTAAATTCCTATTAATTACCTTTCTGAATATGCCTTTTAAAAGACAGCAGGGGTTAATCCTGTCAGCATGGCAGGGGTCAGGAGTGAACAGATGTCACTCCATCACAGGGTATAGTTAAACACATATTCACGTCGTGCCACCATTTAGAAAGTTAGACCTCTTATATCACTGAAAGATGCTGAGAAATTAATTCACGCTTTTGTTTTCAGTAGACTAGATTACTGTAACGCACTCCTCTCAGGACTACCCAAAAAAGACATAAATCACTTGCAACGAGTGCAGAATGCAGCTGCTAGAATCCTAACTAGGAAAAGAAATTCCGAACACATTTCTTCAGTTTTGATGTCACTACACTGGTTACCTGTGTCATTCAGGATTTACTTTAAAATACTGCTTATGGTTTATAAAGCCTTAAATAATCTCGCTCCATCTTATATATCGGAATGCCTGACACATTATATTCCAAATCGTAACCTCAGATCCTCAAATGAGTGTCTCCTTAGAATTCCAAAAGCTAAACTTAAAAGAAGTGGTGAGGCGGCCTTCTGCTGTTATGCACCTAAAATCTGGAATAGCCTGCCAATAGGAATTCGCCAGGCTAGTACAGTAGAGCAATTTAAAACATTGCTGAAAACACATTACTTTAACATGGCCTTTTTATAACTTCACTTTAACTTAATACTGATACTCTGTATGTTCAATTCATCATAATAACTATTCACAGTGGTTCCAAAATCCGTACTGACCCCTACTCTCTCTTCTGTTTCTTTTTCCATTTTCTTTGTGGTGGCGGCGGCCTGCGCCACCACCACCTACTCAAAGCATCATGATGCACCAACATTGATGGACTGAAAGCCAGAAGTCTACGTGACCATCATCATCAGGTCCTTCCATGAAAACCCTAAATACAAAGAGGACTGTTTGATTTATGTTAGGTAGATTGCCCAGAGGGGACTGGGCGGTCTCTTGGTCTGGAATCCCTACAGATTTAATTTTTTTTTTTTTTGTTTTTTCTGTCCACCCTGGCCATCGGACCTTACTTATTCTATGTTAATTAATGTAGACTTATGTTTATTTTTTATTGTGTCTTCTATTTTTCTATTCTTCATTTTGTAAAGCACTTTGAGCTACATTTTTTTGTATGAAAATGTGCTATATAAATAAATGTTGATTGATTGATTGACTTCAAAGCATGACGGTAGTATTTGATCAGTTGAATTAGTATGATATTTTGTGTTGTAAAAAGTTGTGGCACAAAAAATAGTTTGATCATTGAAATGTATCTCTAGTATGTGTCTTATTATAACCTAACAGCCCATGCAAGGTTGGTTTTTGCCCTGTTCCAGATGCTGCACTGAAGGGTTTTATGCCATGATGTGTGTAATGTTTAAAGTAGGCTCAGAAAAACATAGATAAATGAGCGATATGGTTTAGATATTGAATACACATGTAGTTTCCTGAGCTATCCCCTGAAAATGTCAGTCTGTCATTCATTCTCAAACCCACCTAACGCAATAATACAGGTTCATGTCCTTGGGGATGGAAAACCAGAGTATCTGGAAGAAAACTGAGCAAACACAGGAAGAAGGTGCAAACTCCACACAGAAAACATCAGGTTGGGGGATTTAAAACCAGGACATTAGATCCATGGAAAAGCAGCCCTAAACACTGCACTATTATGCCACCCTTTAAAGAAGTGCAGATAAAAATTAATTATACTGCATTAACACAAATGAACTGCAAGAAAAATATTAGAATGTAGTGTGAGTTAAATACATTTTAATGAGCAATACCATTCATTCCATAAAATGTACACATCTGATTTGACTTTAGTATATTTTGTATATAAATACAGTATTATAAAATCTTATACATTTTTTGTCCATTAGATTTTATGTTATTATTATTATTATTAAACTGATACAGAGTACATTGAGAATTTTTCCTCTTTTCTGTTTTAAAATAATTGCTCACAGGCAGCAAGGCATTAGACTTAATAATTAAAAAACTATACCTTATTTTGCCATAGATCAGCCAGATCCCTGTTCTTGCAAGGGCATTGTGAAACTGTAAATTTATCATTAATTTTCTTAATTTGCCTAAGAAGAAATTATTAAATGAAGTACTTGTACTGATTTCTAATGTAAAACATAACGGACAATAACAGAACTGCCTGTTCCATTGAATCTGAATTGTATTGTTATCTTGTTCAAACTATCTATCAAATCCCTCTGGGGACCTATTGACGGAGTGCACTTGGTGAAATTGCTTTTGAGTTGGACTGGGAAAATGACTTGGCTCATTTGACAAGCAGGCTCTGAATGAACATATAATGGAAACTGTACGAGACTTATGTGCAGCATGACCTCAATACATACCAAAAACAATCTGTCACATACATCTTAGAACAAATGAGCCTTATATGTTAAAGACAAACATGCCAATACTCAAAATTAAATCTGCAGTAAAATATTGTATTACTTTGCTATTGTTTTGATATGAGTCATTTTCTTAAGCTATGATTGAAATGGTCATTATAAAAAGGCATCAGCAGCATGGTAAAGTATCGACATTACGCAAGGTCTTATATCATGGAAAGCAATTCCCTCCTACTAGTCATATATTACCTACTTCAGTTAGGGTGCCACTCTATCACAAGAAACACACATAGAAAACAAACACATACAATTTATAGATCAAGTTGGACAAAACAGAATTTCTGTTGGACCTCAGTGCTAAATACACAACAATGTGTGAAATAAACATAATGTGAATAGTCAATGCAATGCAACAAATCACAGGGCAGTCTTACAAACAATAGCTGTATGTAAATGTATTTTCCCAGGAGGGGGTGGGTGGCTAGTAGGCTGCGGTCTCTAGGACTGCGACTGTGTCTAACTTTGACCTTGACTTTCACACTTGCCATTGACCATGAACCCCCCTGAGTTTTGTTTTTTTCCAGGGATTCTGAATTTTTTTTTGGTTTTCCTCTCCTCCATGGTCAACAATAAATTAATGGACAGATATTGTTGGTTTCCTTTTATGTTAATCAGTTTCAAACTAGTCATGCACAGTAAAAATGGATATTAAGTTCTAGTCACACTACACAATTTTAAGTTGTAACCTTTATTTACATAAGCTTAAGAAAATCACAGTGAGCTATCAACAATTATAGCACCTACCCATTACACTCACTTGTGTGGTGTGACTCAGCCACAGGGCTCTTAATGTCCCCTACAACTTTTTCAGCTGGCAGTGAAAAAAACTCATTGTGTAATTAGTCACCCTTATAATTCCTCGTCAAGAAATGTGACAGAATTTACAGTTGTTAATTCTCCTGCCTTTCAGTTTGAAATGCTTTTCTTACTTGAAGTTATCTTCTTATCCTTTGTGGACCAGCTCAGCCTCAGAGTTTTAGTGGGACTTTAACAAGGCCCAAAGGGGGGAATGTGGAAGAAAAATTAGACTTAGGGGTGGCAAGGTCATTTAGGATAAAAGTGTTTTGATATGTTTTCCTTTTGAAAACATAGCATTCATCTTAAATAGCATAAAGGGTTAATAAATGTCAGAAACCTGTTCAGGCATATCAGGGAACCAGATAAAGGTTAAGTGAATAACAGAGACAAACATGTAATACACAAAGTGTACTAAAAGATGACTAAGAGATCAGATGTCCCGTACTGAACAAAAGTGGACAGTTGTTACAGTATATACCGTACATACTCGTGGACAAGTTCTCCAATGGATTAGTCGCGACTTGGTTTTACAATATAATTTCTGGTATTTTATAATGTCGGTCGTATGCAGAAAACTCACGTTATTGGTACAAGGGATTATGATATGCTAATGCCCACCTAAAAAAGTAACCACAGAACACTCTGCCTTTTTTTTCTATGTGGGTGCTGCAAAGCGCTGTATCACCACGTGCTCCTAACCTTTCTCTCTCTTCTATTGTTCCTATGTGTCCACACAGTAATATTCAAATTATTCCAAAGCAACATTTGCACTAATTTGTGTTTTTTGTATCTCACACTCTCATACACCTTTATCATAACAACAACAACAACATTAATTTATATAGCACATTTTCATACAAATAAGAGCATCCCTTATCTATGATGGAGTGTTCAATCAAAAGAAAATATGAAGCTGTTTTTAAATTAAATGTCATTGAAGTGGCGAAAAAAATTGGTAACTGCGCTGCTGCTACAAAATTCGATGCATCTGAAAAACTGGTGCGAGATTGGTGGAGGCAAGAAGAATAAAAAAAAATTAAGTGTCGCATTATTGAACAGGCATATAAGTCGGGGTCTGATTTTATGATCCATTTTTCAGGTTTCAAGACCCCTCACTTATATACGTGAGTATATATGGGACAAAGAAATTTCAAGGGTGGTGGCTCAACCCAAAGGGTGTAAGAATAATATGAATATAATGAAATAGACTTTTATTTTATTTCATCAGATCATTTGGGTGTAAAGCAACAAGCCAACCAGAGTAAATATATGCATTAACTGCCATGGCAATGTAAATTCAGTTTCTTATAAAATAGACCTACACCTTTAATATTTGATCATTCTGACCATACTGCAACAGACTGCTGTAAAGAATGCTACCTCCTCGGCTTGGTTCTGCAGGTGAAATAAATGATGCAGATAGGCATGCTTTTCTACTGCCTTATTACTGACTCAAAAACAATGTTTTATCAGACTTGCCTTGTTAGAGGATAAGTTTCTTTTTTAATTAAGATGTTGATTTCTTCCACAGTGGTCATAATGAGTATCAGGCTACAGTAAACTAGCTCCTAAACAGCAACTGAAAAAATAAAATTGTAAAGGGAAAATTATCTTGAACAATGAAAACAGACAGGAATTAAAAAAAAAAAGATTTGTTCATAAACAAGAAATAAAATGAACATGGATGAATAGAAAAAAATGAGTAATATTTAAAGGAAATGAATGTCAAAATGCAGTCTGTCAATTAAAAAAATCAACAGCACGATTAAGAATCTTATTATGCTCCCTTGTTCATTAACAGGATTACTGTAACATTATTAAAAAGCCATATCCTCAGCATATTGGATCATGGAAATTATGAAGTGGACAAAACAATATAAAAAAAACAAAGGAACACAGAAATCCTGTACCATGAGGTCAGTCTGCTGGAGAACCTTACACCCTTGTCCAAATGTAAAAGAAAACAAGAACATGAAGCACGATCTCTGAGCCTAAAAGCACATTTTATAAGAATAAACTGACATGAATTGTATTCGCTTTGAATCAGGATACAAGCAGCAGCATTGTAAACATATTCTCAGTTGTTACTACTTTGTACTGGAAGACCATTTACAAAATGACTTCCAGTCTTCCAATGTAGAAATAAACAAGCTAGTAAAAAAAAGAGAAAAAAGAAATCATTGAATAACTACTTTGAGAAAACAGAAACAAATTACCAAAAGAAATTACAATTGCAAGCTGTAAAAATCTTGTTTTCAAACAAGCTGAAATGAAGTAGAAGCACATTCCGTCTAGTCAGAGTGTCTAACTGTAAATGTGAGTGCTGTCGACTACTGCACGTCCTGTAGCTTTTCTAGGGTCTACTGTTCAGTACAGTAGAGAAGTGAAATTATAGCTTTGGGTTCTTCAACCACCCACTGAGGTGTGACAAATTTCCAGGAGAATGGTAAAGAGTTTGAAAAATGCTAAGAAGGAATTGGTCTTTGGTATTTGACAAGTTTCAAGTACTACAGTCTGTGACCTTTCTTTTATTGTTCTTTTGCCAAGCAACAATTAAGCAACAAAATTAAAAGTCTCCAAAGAACGGCAGAATTTAGAGTACATGTTCCAACTTACATCTGCCTTAAAGTATACTCCTTATCATCTCTTTTATCTAGGCTAGTCTATAAAATATAGCACTAAATAAAAATCAATGCAAAGCCAATTAAAACACTCTAAATCCCTGTCTCTAATGCTTAATGGTTACAGTTAATGGCTGTTCTCCGTACATCTTCTTAAAAGGTAACTGACTAGACAACATTTTACCTAATCAGGCAATCAATTGAAATCCGCGAGTGTATCATTAGTTTGACAAAGAAGAAGAATGTCATGCAGTGCACATTATGCGCAATTATCTACACAGAAGGTAAGTAACCCCACAATATGATATTTAAAAGGAGCCGCTCTCAAGTTAAAGATCACACATACCTATGCTCATAAATGGCAGCCTTAGTCTGATTAAAAAGATGCTGCAATCCAAGCATGAAACAATGTATATTTAGAATTAAACTGACCCCAAAAAATAATTCTCTGTTGAAATTATGAATATGCAGATTAATAATCAATCACATACACAAGTCCTCCTGGCTACTTTATTCTTAATTCATGTTAGTTTTGTATTTCTTTACTGGGGATAAGTGTTGCCAAGCTAATTAGTTTAACAAGTAATTGTTGAGAATTAATAAAGGTAAATGTATGCATAATGCAGAATGTTGATCAGATTCAATAGATTAGTATTATTTAACTCTAATTTTTTTTAGTTCTTGTTGTTCACACAAAAATAATTTCATAATTTACTCAACTAAAGAGGAGATTGAAATTCACTCATGCCAGTTAAAAGAGTCCAGTTCAGGGTCATGGGGGTAAGAACCAATTTTCATTGGAGCAGGAGTCCATCCCAGACCCCTTTCAAACAGACAAGGTCAATTTAGATTTACTATTGACAAGCAAAAACGATTTGAGCAAAATTTAACTTGCAGTGAAACTCCCAAACACACAGCCAGGTCCATAAGTATTTGGACAATGACACGATTTTCCTAATTTTGGCTCTGTATAACACCACAATGGATTTGAAACAAAGCAATCAAGATGTGAGTGAAGTATAGACTTTCAGCTTTAATTCACAAGGCTTAAAAAAACATTGTATGAGCCATTTAGAAACGACATCCATTCTTATACATGGTTCTCACATTTTCAGGGGCCCAAAAGTATTTGGACAAACTAGAATAATCATGGATATAATGATCATTTTCAATGTTTGCTTGAAAATCTTTTACAGTCAATGACTGGCTAAAGTCTGGAGCCCATGGCCATCTCCAAGTGCTGGGTTTCAACTTTAGTGATGCTTTGCCAGGCCTTTACTGCAGCTGTCTTGAGTTGCTGTTTGTT
>JANRMT010062856.1:56599292-56612486 GCA_026402145.1 Polypterus bichir lapradei | reverse complement strand
ATATATATATATATATATATATATATATATATATATACACACAACAAGTACATTAACAATCATGTTACGTTATTTTTAAAATTTTTCCTTTTCTTTTTCATAACTTCTTTAACACACTACTTCTCCGCTGCGAAGCGCGGGTATTCTGCTAGTACTCAATAAACCAATAAACAATAATCAATCCTCCAAACTCACAGACGCTTAGCCACCCTGCCTCCCAACTCAGCTCGCCGTCTGGGAGCTCCCACAGTCTTTTTATATCTCCTGACCCGGAAGTGTTCCTAATCCCAAGTCCAATTGACTCTCAATCACTTTTCTTCACCCCGGAAGCATGTCATTCCTCTTGTCCACGTGTGCTTCCGGGGCGTAGGGAAAATATCCATTACTCCTCCCTGCAGCGTCCCCTAGTGGCCCCCATGGCATCCAGCAGGGCTGTGCATAGAAACACCATTGTCCATGATGCCCTGCTGGTCTTCTGGGGACCTCCATGCTGCAAGGAGGGCTCTACCTGGCGGCTTGGGGGTATTGGCCGGGATAAACGGCTGGCCATTATCCACACAGCACAGTACAATAATATTAAAGGTTTTACCATAAGCTGAAATATACACTGTAAAAATCTGTGAATCATTAAACCATCAAAAAAATTGTCAGAAACACCAATCGGTAAACATTTTGCATCACTAAATTAAAAGCAGTCAATAATAAAACAGTTTTTTTGAATTAATATATTTTATTTCAGACTTCATACCTGTACAAACACCAACTATTTAAAAACTACATACAAATTGCATCGCAACAGAAAAACAGTTGCATATCAACAACAGGTTTTCTTCGCCCTCCATGCTGTTTCATTAAATTTTCATACAATAGAGAGAATTCAGTGTTTAGTGTAGTTATGGCATGTTGTCCAGTGGAGAAAAAAAAGTTTGCTTTTGTGGTGTCAGGTGTGCTACAGGCTTACATAATTCACCTTCGACGACCTTGAAAAAAACTTAAGCACTCGGGAAAAATAAGTCCGCTAACTCTGCCCCCCACTGTGCAAAGGTGAGCAGTAAGGTAAAAAGGGGCGCTCCCTTATGCAGATATCATAAGTGTATGCAAATTTGGAAATCGGTGGCAATTAAAACGAAGAAGAAAATGAAACTTTAAAAAAAATCTGAAAAATTGCACCATACACTATATGGCAAACACACAAACCTTTCACATCTATCATGTAGTGCCTTTCATGTCTATGTATCCATCTATGTATCTGTGAATGATATATTGCCTTTCACATGTATCTGTCTGCATATATAGTGTTTTTCATATCTATCTAGCTATGTATCAGTCTAACTATCATAGATCTAACCCCAATTCCAAGAAAGTTGGGACACTGTGTAAAATGTAAATAAAAATAGAATGCAATGATTTGCAAATCTAATAAACTCATGTTTTATTCACAATTAAACACAGAAACATATCTTCTTTTTAACAACAGTTCATAAATGTCTAGGAACTGAGGAGACCAGTTGCTGGACTTTTTGGAAATGAATGTTGTTCCATTTTTCTCTGAACTACGATTGTAGCTGCTCAAAAGTCCTGGGTTGTCTTTGTCGTATTTTTCATTTCATGATGCGGCAAATGTTTCCAATTAGTGAAAGGTCTGGACTGCAGGCAGGCCATGTCAGCACTTGAACTCATCTAATATGAAGCCACGCTGTTGTAATAGATGCAGTATGCGATTTAGCATTGTTTTGCTGGAATATGCAAGGCCTTCCCTGAAAAAGACTTTTGTCTGGGTGGGAGCATATGTTGCTCTAAAACCTTTTATACCTTTCAGCATTAATAATGCCTTTCTAGATGTGAAGGCTGCCAATTCCATAGCCACTAATGTTACCTCCATATCATCAGACATGCAGGCTTTTGAATGCCGCACTAATGACAAGCCAGATGGTCCCTTTTTTCTTTAGTCCAAAGGATGCAGTGTCCATGTCTTCCAAAAGGAATTTCAGATTTTGATTTGTCTAACCATAGAACAGTTTTCCACTTCACCTCAGTTATTTTAAATGAGCTTTAGCCCAGAGAAGACGGCAGTGTTTCATGTTCATATATGGCTTCTTCTTTGCATGATAAAGCTTTAACCTGCATGTGTGGATGGCATGGTGAACTGTGTTCACAGACAGTGATTTCTGGAAGTGTTTCTGAGTCCATGCAGTGATTTCCATGACAGAATTAGGCCTGTTTTAATGCAGTGCCACCTCAGGGCCAGAAGATCACTGGCATCTGATACCGATTTTCAGCCTTGTCCTTTGAGCACAGAGATCTCTCCAGATTCTCAGAATCTTTTGATGACATTATGTACAGTAGATGAAGAGATACTCAAAGTCTTCACAATTTTATATTTAGAAACATTATTCTGAAATTGTTCCACAATTTGTAGATGCAGTTTTTTACAGATGTGTTAACCTTTGCCTGGTTTACTTTTGAAAGACTGCCTCTCTAAAATGCTCTTTTTATAGCCAGTCATGTTACTGACCTGTTGCTAATTAACCTAATTAGTTGCAAAATGTTCCTGCAGCTGTTACTTTTTAGTACCAATTACATTTCCAGCCTTTTGTTGCTCCCATCCCAACTTTTTTGAGATGTGTTGCTTCCATCAAACTCAAAATGATTTAATAGTTTTCATGAAATAGTAAAATGTCTTACTTTTAACATTTGATATGTTTTGTATGTCCTATTGTGAATAAAATATGGGTTTAAGAGATTTGCAAATCATTGAATTCTGTCTTTATTTACATTTTAGAGTCCCAACTTTTTTGGAATTGGGGTTGTATATCTTTTATACAGTGCATGTCACATGTATCTTATCAATTACATAGTACATCTATCTGTCTATCTATTTATTATATAGTGCCTTTCAAAGCCATCTATCAATCTATCTGTTCTGTAGTGCCTTTCATTGCTCAATTTGTGAGACTTAAGGACTGTGTTTCTGAAACAGATGTGAGCAGCACTGGAGCACCACAATGAACAGACCTGTCTCCTTTTCTCTTAATTCTGTACACTTCAGACTTTAAACACTGTATACAATTTCACAAACTAACTGTCTTTATTTTAAAGGTGTATTAGTTTGGTTAGGACCTTTCGGTAGTTGTTCATTGAGTGAAGTCCCCTGATAGGTGGCTGTACAATCAAAAATCATCTTATTTATCTTTGGATGATACACACCATGATGTGAAATGTACCACATTCTGCCTTCATTACAATTCAGGCTCTCTGTGGGTACCCTGAAAGCATAACACATTTTTCTTTATGTTACTATATCTGGACAATACTGTTATGAGTTTTATTCACATGTGCATGCGGCACACAGGGGCTCAGCAGTTAGAATTGCCAACCAAGCATTGGATTAGATAGCCAAAGACAACTGGAGGATTGTATAGTCAGCTTAAACACAGAAGAGTATTTCTGTCCTCTGTCAGTACAAAATCTTCTTTCCTTGTTGGGAGAATGAGAACCGGCATGTAAGCACTATGATATTTCTGTATTTTGTGGAGGAGGAGTTCAGCCCTTTCCTGCCCTTGTTTGGAGACAGAGAGGACCAGCAAGTTGAAGAAGAACAGTATAAAAGGCTTGGACAACAGCCAGACCCTTTGAGGCACTAGTCGGCCAAGTTCCGAAAAACCTCCTAGCGTGGGGATGAGAAATGGCAGACTGTGTTGATCCAGATTCCCACCTAGATAAAGTCTGTCACATGCCTTCCGTCTGTAACCGCGTTAACCGTCAGTAAATGTAGCTAAAGTATATTTTTTCTCATGTGATTCTTGTACCGCCGTAATCACGATGGGAGGGATATCGTTTTCTGTTATATTACTATATTGTTTAGTTACTTAATATGCCGCAATTTCAAAAGAACACATTTCCAAGAGAGCTAATGCCTCTTCAGGAAACACCTTCTCAATACTGTCTCTAGTGAAAGCTTTATCGTCTTCATGGAATCCTGAATTTTAGCTTAGTTTTCTTTTGATCACGCTGTTCTGTTAGGTGTTTCACCTTTCAAAGGCAAATTTAAACAATAGTGGCCACCCTTGCAGACTCTGAAACTATGCACATGAACTTGAGGTCCTCCTGTGACATTTCTTCTTTCCGTTCACAGCTGCACTCTGGAAAATCTGAATTGTACTGTAGGTGCAACATTTCTTCTATTTCTGTTATTGACACACAATTGATTGAATGTTTAGACAGTTTATCACTGTGCTTTGCAAGGTCATTTATTTCTTTGTATAGCTCACAGGCCTTCCATCCTAGTGCAGTCTTCACAGCATGGGGTCCATCTCTTCTGCTAGGTATGATTTGCCACAGCTCAAAGACTTTGGGATTGTTGATACCTATTAAAAGATCACCTTTAGAATGCATTGTTCAAAAAGACAAATTTATTGAGCAAATCGGTACAACTAATTAATAGTCTTCAAAATAGGCACCTCCTGCATCAATACACTTTTGTAGGCGGCTTTTCCATGACTTGAAGGCGTCCACGTAGGCCTGTTCCGGGATGGTTGTAAGGGCTGCCTTGACATTTGCTTGGATGTCCTCGATCGAGTCGAAGCGTTTTCCTTTCAGCGCTGATTTTAAGCGCGGAAACAAGAAGAAGTCAGAAGGCGACACGTCCGGACTGTAGGGAGGCTGGGGGACCACCGGAACGTTCACCCGGGCCAGGTAGGCGCTCACGATGAAGGCGGTGTGGCTGGGCGCGTTATCGTGGTGAAGCTTCCAGCTGTTCTTGATGTCCCTTCGCTTGCGCGCGATGCTTCTTTTCAGCCTTTTCAGGACTTCCAAGTAGTAAGCAGCATTCACGGTCTGTCCTTGCGGGACAAACTTGTAGTGGACGATCCCCTTCACTCCGAAGAACTTGATCGCGTACCGTTGCTCTAACGAACTTTCCATTCCATCGTGTAACATACTACCGCACAGGGGTAGGAGCTCCGTTGCGTTGTGAAGCCAACACCCACCATCGCCGTCGCTGGCAAGTGGGGTGCGCGGCGAGGTACGTTCGCGTCAGAACAAAATGAGGCTCATTACTTTTGAATCCTACCCTGTACCTCCTCAAGATATATCCACTTCTCTATGTCTTCCTGTAATGGAACATTTTCTCTGTCCACTGGAATAGTGACCTGTATGTAGACTTTTGGCAAATCAATATATACATTATCATTGAATCCACAGACTTATAAATCTGATAGAATAGCACTTTTAGTTAATATTCACCTCATAGTTTTGGGGAATACTTGAGTTTTTCTTCCATGAAAGTTTTAACTGTCTTTAAAGCTTTTCAGTACAAATTGTTACTGTACTACTAGGGTCTATAAAGGCATATATTTGTACTTACTGTGATATGTGAGTCGCTGTCTTGCACCCCAAAGAGGAGGCTGAGTCTAAGTACATTAGCAAAACTAACTTTATTCTTCCTCGAAACAGGAACAGTGTAGTGAAAAATTAAGTTGGTTCAGGATTAAATTACAACCACTACACGCATCCAGTCAGGGATGGATGAAGATGTCCAAATTCTATTTATTAATTTCTTCCAAAGTTATAAAAATATGAATATATGGTCTAAATAAAACAATAAACATAAATTAGCTATCCCAGTTTCTTTCTCTTAAATTATGTTATTAGTCATTAACAGGTACTTTATGTATCCAGTAGATGGCGCACTACACTCAAGATAACATCAATATCACGAAATTACTAGAACGGTAAACCATAAAGTATTTACTCAACTTAAATAAGTAATTATTCTTGACATATTTACATATTATACATGAGGAAAGCATAACACTGTAATTCTGTAACAAACAATATGTCTGAAACTCCAAATAGCATCTGTTCAACTGTACTTTAGCTTCCTCAAACATCTATATTTAGAAACAGTACTAAAATATATATCCAAATTACAAATTTAAACAGATAAACAATATACTTTAAGGACAAATAATTAAATTCCACTTACTTTATATATAATTATGCAAACTTTCACATTTAACAAATTAAGCTCCTACTCTACTGCTCAGACACCACCAAACTAATCTCTGAGGTTCAAAGTGAAGCCCTGTGATTGGCCAAGTTCCAACACAGCACAAGCCAATCACAATAACTAATAATTCAAGATGGATGACAACTAATTAAAGGGAAACAACACATAAATAATATATTGCCTTTTTAACAAACAGCAAGGTAATTTTTTGTAGCAGGATCTACCATTCTACTATGCACAGACACAGAAAGCAGGTAAGTTCCCTGCATTACCCATTGGGCAACTGGCACTTTGCACTTGGCAGCAGTCAGTTTGCAGTTGTTTCTGATGCGCTGCGGATCTGTGGCTGCCTCAGCAACGAACAAGCAACCTTCAACAGATGTGGCGGATGTGCTTCTGCATGTCGTCCAGTTGAGAAGGGTCTCAAAAGGGTTCCGAAGTTTCACAATACCTTTTGCTCTTCTTTCTTAGATTTTACCTTAACAGGAACTACATATAGTGCATATTCTTCTCTGGCCTTAGTAAGAGTACAAATTCCCCTTTCAGTTTCCTCATGAGTGGAATTAGCTTTACTAGATGCAGCTCCAGCCTCTTTTTCTCATATGTAGGATGTCTGGATGCTGCAAAGAACATCCATCCATCCATTATCCAACCTGCTACATCCTAACTACAGGGTTACGGGGGTCTGCTGGAGCCAATCCCAGCCAACACAGGGCGCAAGGCAGGAAACAAACCCTGGGCAGGATGCCAGCCCACCGCAGTAAAGAACATATCTAACATTTAATTTTTCTCTCTGCAGTTCTTGCCAAGGTTTTCCTGTTTGAGACAATGAAAGCATAATCCTTTAGATTTTAAAAAAGTCAATTCTGTCTTTGTGTGACAATTCTTAGATTTTACTACATTCCACAAGAGTATGTTTGTCACTGCAAAATATGCAAGTTTTTTTTTAAATGCATAAACGGTTGTTACAGTCCTTTTGATGGGGTGTCTTGAGTCCCCTTATCAGCAGCTAAGGCGATATTTGTAGCAAAAGTACTTCCTCCTTTGCCACTCCTTGGGAGAAAAGTATTTACCCTTTCATTCCTTTCTTTTATGTGTGGCTTTTACATGAACTTCCAAACACAGGATGTAACAATATTTTAGCCTGTGAATGCAGAAAGGTAATTAGCTCATCCATGCCTGCTATTCTGCCTTCATTTTCTTTAAGATTGTAAGCCAAACATTCCTGTTCATTTTGTAAAAGAAAGGGGAGTTTTGAGAGCATAGTACAAATATTTGAATTGCTGTTAAATTCTTCACCATTCTCTACATTAGATGGGGTGCTCATACAACTAGCAAGAAAGGATGCATGCTCTCTCAAATCCATTCCATCATTCAGCTTTATTTGAGGCCATTTCAATGTTTTGTCCAGGTATGTGTCAGCTATGTATATCTGGTTGCCATAGTAACTGTTAAGTAGCTTTCTGGTTTCTGCATAACCTCATTTTGGTGGCATATGTGTGCAACTTTTAACCATATCTCGAGGAGATCCTCTAGTGCACGGGTGTCAAACTCCAGGCCTGGAGGGCCGCGGTGGGTGCAGGTTTTCTTTCTAACCCTTTTCCTAATCAGTGTCCAGTTTTCACTGCCAATTAACTTCTTTTCCCTCTATTTTAATAGCCATGTTTTTAAGGATTAAGTCTTCTGAATTGATTCTTTTCTTCATTAAATGACAGCCAAACAGAAATGAGACATGAAACGAGCCAACAGATGACAAGCTAAATTGGGGCTTCAAACTCCAACCAGTTCCTTAATGAGAAACTGATTCTTGCTGTTAATTAAACCCGTTATTCAATTCCATGGCTTGTTGCTGCTCTCTTTTTGCCACAGCAGACATTTCCAAAACTGTTGATATTCTGTTTTTTTCTAAGAACTCCTAAAATGTTTTGGTAACCTGAGGGATCAACCTTACTGAGACCTTCATCTTTATTTTCAGATTTTGTTTGATGGGTACAGGTGAGCTGGTCATGTCCTGCTTGTTTTATGTCTCATTACTGTCTGGCTGCTAATTAAGGAAAAAACAACTAAGGGGCCTGAGTCCAGCTAATTAAAGCTAAGGCTAAAGAAGTTAATTAGCATCAAAAACTGGTCACTAATTAAGAAGATGGTTTAGGATGAAAACCTGCAGCCACTGCGGCCCTCCAGGACTGGAGTTCGACACCCCTGATCTAGTGTACTCTATTAAGTAATGTAACTTATCTTGAGGATTCTCAAACACTTCTCAAATGCCCTGACAAAGTCTGAATAAGCCAATGAATCACCTGAAAATAAAGGGACCTTACTCAGTGGTACTTTAGTACATGGTGAAGGAGATTTGTCCTGCCACTGTCTTTGTTGGTTTAAGATCTTGGTTTGCTTCCGCATTAACTGAAGAATATCACTCAGAACTTCTTTGACATTCTGAGTGTCGGCACTTGTGTTAGACGTTGGCTGCTTTTGCATTTTTCCTTTGAACTCGAGCTCTTGAAGCCTCTGGAAAAGTCTATTGAGTTCCAACCATTTAAGTGTGACTGTTGATGAAGGTACTGCTGCCGCATCATTTGGCTGAGATGACGAAAGGTGTTTTATTTTCAAGTGTGTGCTTTAACTGCAAAGCTTAATCTTGCAGTTGTAACTCCATCCATCCATCCATTTTCCAACCTGCTATATCCTAACAAAGGGTCACGGGGGTCTGACTCACAAAGTTGATTCACTAACTGTTTGTTAACTGGACTCCAAACTTTGCTAGTATAATAAGGCTATGTCACTGTTCTCACACCAAATTCATTGAAAGTCTTAACTTTTGAAGTAATCTGATTTTTCTTTGTGTTATCTTTAGTTAATAAAGGTAATATCCTTCTATTCAGCTCATCAACTTTAGCCTGTATATCACAAAAGTCTCTGTCATACAGCTTCAATATTGTGGGAAAATTGGCAGGATCGCCCTTTAGGCTTTCGATTTCAGTCATAAGATTAGAAAGCTGATCATGCCTTTTCATTGTGATCATTAAGTATTGTGGAGTAAGACACATTGACACACAAAAAAGGTTTGGAGCAGCCACCCATATGCTTGAAATAAGGCTGCAAAAGTAGTAAATTGGATGCAAAGTTGTGTATGGATTCAACTCCAAAACAGAACTGATTAACAGAAGGAAGATGGCGTTTTTATGTTTAAGGTTGGTCGGGGAATGTAGAGACCCCGACTGAATGATGGTCAACTCTCAGACAGGTGGTTTCTGAATGTTTATTACCATTTCCGAGACCTTGTTTCATAAACACACCATAAGAGCTATAAAGGCAAAGTACAAAATAAAAAGCATGTAAATAACTTAACATGAACGTTCGTAACTTTTGTTTTACATACAGCACAGAGAAATTAATACCTTGTTTACTTTCCAGCGAGGTGCTTGTTTGTTAACCCCATACAGTATGTCGCCATTTTCCTTTCCTATTCCCTGCAAAAACTGCACAATTAATTATGTAAATCAAAGACACCCAATAACTTAACAAAATAAAAGTTACACAAACGCTGTGATTCAAGCCCTGCTGAAGCATCATGTGTCCTTTACAGGAAGTGATGTCATCCAGCCCTGGGACCGGAAATTACATCATCAGGCCCGGGCCCGGAAGTGACACCACTGGGTTCAGGCAGAATTTACCAGGTTTAGTCTGCAGGGATAAAACCCCCGGCTTTGTGTGGAATTACTTTCTTTTGAGCCCTTTAGCTGCCTCCCATGTGCACGTTTGTGATAGTATATTTGATTGATCTTCATTTGAGTCTGTACTCCTATCACTCCCTATGGCTTCACTTAGGCTTCGTTCAGACATCTTTAAAACAGTGCATGTAACTGACAGCGTTTCCAGGCAGCAGCTTATCAACAGCAGTTATTTCACAATCACAACATTCCTCTGTCTTTCTCCTGCAAAAGCAAGTCAAACTTCTGTATCTTACGCCAACAACAGAAAAAAATCATCCGTAATATCTTCAAATTCTATCACAGCCTCTAAATTTGGTCTTTAGCTTTCAGTTACGATCATGCATAAATAGAAGAGCACAGTATATCTTTTGTTGATGACTTCCTGAACACAAATCCTCAGAGGGTAGTTTCCAGTCGCTCCAATGGCAGTTTTCTGATGAAATTTATAGCTGCATTTGTCCAAATTGCCAATGATCTGCTGCTTTTAGTTTGCTTCAGGACAGTTCTGGCAACAGTGTGACATGTTTCAAATTATTCCACAAACCAATTGTCTTCATTTTAAATTTTTTTGTAAAATTCAAAGCAAAACAGTTAAAAAAGAGAGAGAATAAAATGATTTTACAAAGAAAAGAAACATTTTTGTTTTTGGAAACTTCTTTTTAAGGCTTATTTATCTCATTTCATTTCTCTCTAAGTTTGGTCATACTGTCGTATTACATGTAGAATGGTCAGAAAACTGTATGCCGATATCAAATGTGCAAACTGCAAACTTAATCTAGTAGTCCATGCTTGCAGTGCCACTATTTCCTAACTAGATTAACAAACACTCTGCTTTAGAAGTATAGCCAAGAAAGTTCAATTTTAGGTTAACTTACAGGGAGTTAAAGACTATACCATAATCTAGGTAGCTATGACAGACTGATATTCTATTGAAATTAAGCAAACACATAAGTAAATTTAACGTTAACATTAAGATTACATGTATCAAGAAATGCTACTGGGGCTCCTTTGTACCAAAATTAATATGTCTACACAATGCCTCAAGTCAACACTTTTCCTTCTTTTGAATTTTCTTGCTTTATACTCATTCCAGTGTGAGTTTAGACAAAAGCTTGTGTATATTTATTTATTTACTTACCTATCTGTCTGTCTGTTTATGTATTTATTTAAAGAGTTTCTGTAAAAAGACAAATGTACCTCTGGGGACCAAGTTCTATCTATCTTATCGCTAGCCAGTAATTTAAACAATTTTAATTAAAAGATGTGGAAAATACTTGTCTGAAACTAAATAATTATACGAGTGGATATACAGGTAACTACCTTTTTTCTGTCACATGTTACAGATCATATTTTTTATTCAATTTTACAATTTCAGTGTTTAGTAGATGAATTATTTCATGTTGTTTGGTGGAAAGGGAAATTTAGTTTTTTTTCTTAAAAGTGCTGGTTTTCTAATGGCACTGTATCATTCTTTACTTGACCAAGAACCATTTAATTCAAGGAAGAGTTCTTTGCATATGGAATTGTTTTTTTTCCTGCTTTAAAAAAACTTAGAAAAAAACATGAAATAATTAATGTATGGTAGGCAACCTGGCAGGAGAGTAACAGATTAAGAAAACCTGAACCTGAACCTGAAATCATGAGCCATTGGTCTTTTCACAAATATTTTGTCTTCTTTTCTGGGTTATTTACTATATGGTGCTTTTTACGGGTATAAATAAAATAAAGTTCTTTCTGTAACCTTCAGGTCTGTGGGTCTTTTTTTTGGTTTCCCTATGACGTTGCTTTAAAGACCCATATGCTACAGGATCACCAGTTTATTAAAAAACATAAATATGAAACACCATAAATCAGTTTCCATAACCACAAAAAACACTTTCAGTACACACAAAAAATGAGTCCTGCTCACCAAGTTTTTGTTTTTCACAGTGCAAAGGTAGGGGGCCAATCAGGAGCAATTTTCAGTGTTGCTATAAAGGGGGCATTCCCTATGCAAATATGCTAACTTTATGCAAATTTAGTTTTCTGTGCCATTGTGACTTCGCAACAATGCAAAAATTATTCATAAAATATTCCTGCATAATGAAGCAATTAATTGATGCTGGTAGCTGAATTACTGCTTAAATGTAAGTGTTTGTACATTTTTCAAAATGTGCATTTATTTTATTTGAAAAAAAATGGCATTGCATAAAATCAAGTCAAAGTTACACTACACATGTCCCTTTGAGTGCAGAGGACAATGGGGCATGGTACATTTAAAAGTGATGTAGAAGACTTTCATCAATATTTTACCGTGGATTTTAGACAATAGTTACTTATCCACAGTTCATTTTGAAAGCAGCAGACAAGGGTGCACGCAAGCCTATGGCCCCCCTTCCAGCCATGGAAATGAGTGTTTCCTCCAGTGAATGGGATGTAATGGCATAGTGGAGAAGATTATAGAGAAGACTACCCACAATCTTTTTAAAATCAATTTTGCATAATTTTACCTATTCTGTGTTTATTTTGTAATCAGCAGTTAGACAGCACACAATTCTATGGCTCTGCTTGCAGCCATGGAAATGAGTGTCTCCGCCAGTGGATAAGACATAAGTTTGATTGAATGAAGTTCTAATGGTTTTATTCACTCATATGGCAGAGGTGAAATTTAGAGTTCAACAACAAAGCCTTTCCCATGAAATATTTTTTTTTCCTTTTTTAATCTCAGGAACTAAATGTTTAAAAGCAAGCTACTTATAGCATGACAACAGATTACTACATTTATTTTAACAATTTGTCTTTTAAATGTCTTTGTAAAGAGTTATTGGGTGTCGAGTAATGAATTATTATCTATGCAAGCTACTTATAGCATGACAACAGATTACTACATTTATTTTAACAATTTGTCTTTTAAATGTCTTTGTAAAGAGTTATTGGGTGTCGAGTAATGAATTATTATCCATACTAATAAACAGCAAAGCCCTCACTCACTCACTCACTGACTCACTGACTCACTGACTGACTGACTCATCACTAATTCCCCAACTTCCCGTGTAGGTAGAAGGCTGAAATTTGGCAGGCTTATTCCTTACAGCTTCCTTACAAAAGTTGGGCAGGTTTCATTTCGAAATTCTACGCGTAATGGTCATAACTGGAAGCTGTTTTTCTCCATTTACTGTAATGGAGATGAGCGTGAAACCCGTGGGGGCGGAGTTTCGTGTGACATCATCACGCCTCCCACGTAATCACGCAGTAGGTAGAAAACCAGGAAGAGGCCCAAAAAGCGCTGAAGAAACCATGCATTATATAATTGAGAAGGCAGCGAAACAATAAGAAGCGAGCGAGTGACATATACAACCATATTCATGAGTTCTGCTACTTCGGAAACAAAGCACGATGTAAACCTAAACTTTAAATTAAGTTCATAGACAGGCTGCCGCTAGCGTTTGTAATTTAGTGCCTGCCCATATAAGGCCGTCCGTCAGCGGC
>JANRMT010062856.1:56585790-56599192 GCA_026402145.1 Polypterus bichir lapradei | reverse complement strand
CATATATACTCAGCAAAAAAAGAAACGTCCCTTT
This sequence comes from Polypterus bichir lapradei, assembly GCA_026402145.1. Taxonomy (NCBI): domain Eukaryota; kingdom Metazoa; phylum Chordata; class Cladistia; order Polypteriformes; family Polypteridae; genus Polypterus; species Polypterus bichir. The sequence continues at coordinate 56,599,158 of JANRMT010062856.1, read as the reverse complement.
TTCAGGACTGTGTATTTCAACAATAATGTTTTAAAAATCCAAATAACTTTACAGATCTTCATTGTAAATTGTTTAAACAATGTTTTCCATGCATGTTCAATTAACCATAATCAATTAATTAACATGCACCTGTGGAATGGTCGTTAAGACCTTAACAGCTTACAGAAAGTAGGCATTTAAGGTCACAGTTCTAAAAACGCAGGACACTAAAGAGACTTGTCTACCGACTGTGAAAAACACCCAAAGAAAGATGCCCAGGGTCCCTGCTCATCTGCGTGAACGTGCATTAGGCATGCTGCAGGGAGGCATGAGGACTGCTGATGTGGCTAGGGCAATAAATTGTGATGTCCACACTGTGAGACGCCTAAGACAGTGCTACAGGGAGACAGGAAGGACAGCTGATCATCCTCGCAGTGGAAGACCACGTGTAACAACACCTGCACAGGATCGGTACATCCGAATATCACACCTGCGTGACAGGTACAGGATGGCCACAACAACTGCCCGAGTCACACCAGGAACACACAATCCCTCCATCAGTGCTCAGACTGTCCGCAATAGGCTGAGAGAGGCTGGACTGAGGGCTTGCAGGCCTGTTGTAAGGCAGGTCCTTACCAGACATCACCAGCAACAACGCCGCCTATGGGCACAAACCCACCTTCGCTGGACCAGACAGGAGTGGCAAAAAGTGCGTGAGTTTCTGCATGACAGCAATGTCAGTGTTCTGCCATGGCCAGCGAAGAGCCCAGATCTCAATCCCATTGAGCACGTCTGGGACCTGTTGGATCGCAGGGTGAGGGCTAGGGCCATTCCCCCCAGAAATGTCCAGGAACTTGCAGGTGCCTTGGTGGAAGAGTGGGGTAACATCTCACAGCAAGAACTGACAAATCTGGTCCAGTCCATGAGGAGGAGATGCACTGCAGTACTTCAAGCAGCTGGTGGCCACACCAGATACTGACTGGTACTTTTGATTTTGAGCCTCCCTTCATTCAGGGACACATTGTGAAACATTTTTAGTTTATGTCTTATGGTGTTGACTCTTTTAGTGTTCATACAAATATTTACACATTAAGTCTACTGAAAGTAAAAACAGTTGAAAGTCAGGGGATGTTTCTTTTTTTGTTGAGTATATATATATATGTGACAGCAACACTCATCACTCACAACAGTGACAAAACAATTACATTGACAATCATGTTACGTTATTTTCAAAATGTTTCATTTTCTTTTTCATTACTTCTTTAACACACTACTTCTCCGCTGCGAAGCGCGGGTATTTTGCTAGTATATATATATATAGAAGGTGGCCCTCCTCCACCAAGATGACTGCATTACCTGGTGAAGATAAAAAAATTTGTTACTCACATTTACTAAAAATGCTGAAAGTGATATCCTCTCTTTGCCCTGCACTGTACATCTTTGTGCCCATTTCAGCATGTTCATGTACATTCTTGGCGGCAGACAAGACAGGAGTCGTCTCAGTGGGGTGCAAGACAGAGATCCAGAACATGAGGCTGAGTCTCAATACTTTAGCAAAACCAACTTTATTCTGCTTGAAACAGGAACAGCAGGGTTATTTATTGTAGCGGGATCTACCATTCTCCTATACACAGACACAGCGATCAGACAGGGTCGTGGCCAGGTTAGTGAGTAAATAATTATGTTGCCTGTATTTGCAATGTTCCTTGCATTACCTATTGATCCCAAGTGCTTATACCATAGCTGCGATTGACTTGGATCTGCTTTAGCTGTGGGAGCCCACGGTTGCCCCGGCAACTGATAAACTGTGTTCCAAAGACACGGCAATTGCACTTCGGGATACTCTTCGGTGTGTTGTCCTGTTAGGGGGAGTTCCAAATGAGTTTAGAAACCTCTCTCTCTCTTTATATATATATATATATATATATATATATATATATATATATATGCACAATAATATGAAAGAATTATGTTAATAATTATTTAAAATGCATAGTGCCAGTAATGGACTACGGCTTTAAAGGTAAAATAACTACCATATTATTATAGAAATGTGATCATACCCAAAAAATCCTAAAACACAATCAGTCCCCACCAACTTGACATTAGTCGTCACAAGGTACGATGTTTCTGAATCTTTGGCCACAGTCACAACATTAACACACAATAATGTGGAATGTGTCTTAAAAACAGTTGATAAATTAATCCGTACCCTTTCCCGCAGGGTGTGGGAAGCGGCAGAGATGGACATCAGAGAGGGAGGAGATGGACATGACCAAGATTAGGATGTTGGACTCTACCCATGTTATATTATATTCTGTTCATTTTACCTAGGTAGATGTTAGCAGATCCTGACCCTGCCCCCATTCTGGCTGGGGCCATCAGCCAATCATCGCCAGGAACTTAATTTTACAAGTCCATATACATCTATTCATGATTATTTAAGGACCTTGTTGTGGATGCTTGTTTTTGGAACCACAAATGGTGTCCCCTGTGGCACTGCTCTGAAGGACCTCTCTGGCATGCTGATTTTTAAGAGTGGCTGGAGAGGCAGACTGGTGCTGCTGCTACTGCTGCTGTGCTTTATTGGAAATGAAAACAGTTTGTGAAAAATGAACATAAAATATCCTGTGGAATTCTGGAAGCAGGTCTTGTGGACAGATGAGACAAAGAAATCTGTGTCAGAGGGATGACAAGAAAAAAGTATGGAGAAAAAAATGAACTGCCCAAGATCCAAAGCAAACCACCTCACCTGTTAAACATGGTGGTAAGGGTGTTATGGCTTGGGCATGTATGGCTACCACAGGTACTGGCACACTTCTCTTCATTGATAAGGGAAATGCTGACAGCAGTGGTATAATGAATTTTGAGATGTATAGAAACATCTGGTCTGCTCAAGTTCAGTAAATCCCTCCAAACACGTTGGATGGCGCTTCATCCTACAACAAGATAATGATCCATACACACTGCTAAGGCAACACAGCAGTTTCTCAAAGCTAAAATATAGAAAATACTTTAATGGCCAAGACAGACACTATGTTGAAGGAGACTCAAGGGGACAAGCCTTCGAACCAAGCAGCAGCCGGAGATGGCTGTATCAGAGGCTTGACAGAGCATCACAGGAGAAGAGGATCAGCACCTGCTGATGTCTATAAATTGCAGACTGGGACTGTGAACTCTGTTTTGTTTTATTTTTAATTTTCTTGGATCTGTCTCTCTCTCTTTATCTCAACAGATAGGGATTATTTTCTGTGCTTATTAAAAGTTTCTATTGATTGATCACATTTTTCTGATGCAGGCTGATTGATTGTTCAAATGTTGCTTTTGTCATATCTAAGATATTTCATACCTTTTGTTTTGTCAATTTACTCTTTTGTTTGCTATAGTGAACTTGCTTTCATGAATCTGTGTGTTTCACAATTGCTAAATTGCATGTAATAAAACAATATTTTAAAATGATCATGTTGTGTCTTAGACTTGTGTTGCTAAGGCCATCGGCAGGACAATGGAAGTCCAATAAAAATATTACTGGTTTTGTCAAAGTTTTCTTTAAACATTTTCATGTAATTTGCAGAATGTGAAAATGTTACATTCAGTGCAGGCTGATGCTATACACCATTCTATTCCTCTTTTCTTAGAAAATGAACAGGAAAGTCACTAAAATTAAAAAATTGCGACCAAGTCCTAACGAAGAAGCATGGCTTCTGAAGGAAGAATTTGACAGGAGGAGGAAGCTGAGATTAGAACAGGTGAGATAACCAAATATGTGGTAGAAATCAAGCAAAGTTAGCCATTTAGTGCCAATTGAACTCTGAAATTTGACTTCTTCCCGTTTATTACTCAAAGGATGCTTTTTCTGTTTTGAAGTCTTTAATTCACCTTTGATTAAAAAAATCCTTTACTATGCTTTTCTTGTTTTTAAGACTGTTGTTTATACTTGTACTTTTTTATGAAATATTTCATGTCTTGTGGATATTTTCTGTTCCCTATTCACATTGGTTTACGCTTGGTATTGAGAGTGTTATTGTAGGCAGTGTGGTGTAGTGGTTAAGGCTTTGGACTGCAAACCCACAGGTTCTGGGTTGAAATTCTGCTACTGATGCTGTGTGACCATAAGCAAGTCACCTGACCTGCTCATGCTCCAATTGGAAAACCAAAAGAAATCTAACCAATTGTATCATAAATGTTCTATGGCCCCTTGGATAAAGGTGTTGGCCAAATAAGTAAATTAATGTTTGGCTTAATTTCTGACTTTTAATACTGCCATGTCTGTTCTTCACCTTGTGAAACAGAATGAGTTTCATATCACTTGTGTAGACAGCAGAAAGTTTACATTGCTGCTGTGTTTATAATCTAGGTTAGAGAACAAGAGAGCCATTTTGCATTCATTCTTGTAAAAGAATACCAGCAGCGTTGCTGTGGCCAGTATAATCACTTGGCAGAGGTTGAAGTGAAATGGCATAAAGAAAATTGCACCACGAAGACAGAGAAAGCTGCTGTTGAAGGGCAACAAAATCCAAAGGGAAACGTGAGTGAATTATTAATGTTTACATACATGTAAAAATATTGTTTTGTATAGCTGTAGTTAAAACTGGCTAAAACGTAGTGCTGGATGGTATGGCTTTTTTTTTTTTAAACTTCTAGACGATTCTTGATTTATTTAAGTATTTGATCATAGAAATCACTTTCAACTATTCTTGAGCAAAAAAAAACAAAGAATGAGAAGGTTGTCCACAGTTTGCAAATGTTGTAATTTTTTACATTTCCCAATCTTGTCAAGGATTGTAATAAGTGTTCTTGCTTTACCAAACAACATGGCTAAAGTGGAACATATATATTTTCACAGATTCATTTAATAAACTCTGAGTTTAGAGATCAGCTGTCAACTGAACTGCTGAATGAGATACTGGGAATGAAAACAACAATTAAAGACAGTAAAATATTTTATCATACTGAAAACATAATTGATTTTGTAAATGTGACCATGTACAACCAATAAATGCCAAGCTGGCAGCTCTGCACTATTGAGAAGGTCCAAATTTTAGACCTTTTTAAATGAGAATACGGTGTCAGTTAAAAATATGCCATGTCTGAAAAAACAGTCAGTCATGTCAGAAAAACTACAAATGTAAGATTGACAGCCTTAGGTGGATTGTCCATCTAGCAGTTTTGAGTCTTCATATTTACTACTAAAATAGGATTAGGGAGATGGTTGCCCCCTTTTGAGCTTCCACAGTCAAGAGTTTTGTAACATTTAATCAGAAACTGAATCCTCTTGGAGTATCAAGCACTCACATTTAATGACATGATCAGCAGTTGAAAAAAAACTGTCATAACCCGTCTGATCTTAAGGCACAGGCAAAAACAAATGGCTGGGAAACACTCTACTATAGTCAACCTGCACTTCATGGCAATTAAAGGCTTGGTGCATAAGACATAAGACTATATTATTCCTCCTCTGCTGAACTGTCTCACAAACTCCACAAAGAGCCATAGCAAGGTTTGGGGCAGCCACCCATATATTTGGTCTCCTGGCTGCAAATTGCAAATAAATTATAGCACTGATGTGCACAAAACCGAGTTCAAAACAGAACTGAGAGAATAAGGAAAGGGTGGAGGCTTTTAAAGGGGAAGACAGGAAATGAGGTCAAAGGGGTCAGGCTCGTAAGGGTCTTCAGCCTGGACATGACATCACAGGGGCCGGAGCCGGCAGGGTCTTCTTCCATAGGCCCAGACCCGGAAGAGACATCAAGAGGGCCAGGTGGAATCTCCCATGAATGGTCTGCAGGAAAGTGAGAAAAAGAGTTGGTGCACTCTGCCACATCCCGGTCTGATTCGGAATTGCTCTTACTCAAGCCCTTTATCTGCCTCCCATGTGCTTGTGTGTGACAACTGTTGAAATGTTATTTTTTTTCTCCTAATTTAAATCAATTAGTGCCCAACACAAAAAACCTTCAGATGTATAAACTAATGTTTAAACAAAATACTGTAGATATTAGTAAGAAGATTAAACTAGTGTATTCTGCTAGATTGTGTGTATCCAGGTTAACAAAGCACACAATAATATAAAAACAGATACAAAATGCTACTCATAGCACCTAGAGCCTGTCAAGCAGATGATACACTAAGGGAAATCACATTGTTAACTGTATTATCTTTTTGTTTATGCAGACGCAGTCATAATCATCTCCTTTGTTTCGTATTCTAAAAAATGTCTGCCCAGTCCTCAGAATTGCAATATTTATCATTTTATTACCAGATATGTATTACTGTTGTCAAGAAATAATGAGACAGAAACAAAATGTTGGAGGAATTCCTCAAATAATATCTTTGATGCAGAATATTAAATAGAGACTTTTGGCCAGCTGTATGAAATAAACTTGATAAATGGGTTCAGTAGTTCAGGTTCTTTTATATGAGTACAGAGGAAGTTACAACATGGCAGAGGAACAGGAAGTGATGTCTTCAAGAGGTGACGGAAGTGATGTAATCAGGAGAGGACAGAGATGACATTATCTTGATGTAGCCGGAAGTGACGTCATCTACTCTTGTGACACAAGTCTATCTCACGCGTTCTTGTATGATCCACTGTATTTCATTTTAAATCAGAATATATATATTGTGGTAGTTAGCCCAGACACAAACAGGCAGACACAGAATGTGCCATAATCACACATATTTATTTTACCAGTTCAGCACACAACACGGTGCCCCTGCACCAAACACCCTTCAAAAGTCTCTCTCTCTCTCTCTCTCTCTCTCAGTTGGACTTCCTTCTGCCTTTCCACCTCTCCTCTCTCAAGCGTTGCCTCCTTCCTCCCAACTCTGGCTCGTCTACTCGAGGGAGGCGTTCTCTTTTATAATCACCCAGGTGTGCTCCAGGTGCTCTCTTCTGGCGGCACTACCTGGTGTGGCGGAAGTGCCGTATGAGTAGCACTACCTAGTGCTAATTTTGACTTAACTACCTTTTGCAGCCTGGATTATAATATACGGGTGGCTGCCCAAAACCTTCCTGCGATGTGTGGAGTCTCTTAAAATGCCTTAAGGATACATCCAAACCACCTGTGTAAATAAATGACCAGTTATGGTTTACAGTTGTGTAAAGCATTGAGGGTGTTCCTTTTCTTTTGTGTGATTGGTGGTTTGATCTCTGTGTCAGCTGAGCTATGTTTCAAGTAAAAGAAAAGTTTTATACATGGGATATATTGTTGTATTTCTCTGGACACTGGGATGCAGAACCTGAAATTGGCACTGTCTCGTTTAAACCAGGACGTTTGATCATGCTGTCTGTAGCATAAGTTTTGTATTGTGCCCTCTTGCAATTTATTGTTATCCATACTTGAACATTTCCCCAGAAATCCCAAACACACACTGTGTTTTGATTCTGTAGCACAGTGAGCCACTTTTGATGTGATAGTCTAACATTAAAAAATCGATGAACTTTACTTATCAGCTAATGTGCAAAGTGCAGCAAAGATGATGTCAGGGTCACAATGAACCTCAGGCTGTCCATTAGTAAATGTGTACAAAAGAGGAGACAAATGGGACAGGTTGCCAATCCATGAAAATACATAACCACTCACACCAGACAAGTTTAGTGTTGACAATCAGACGAACTGAATTTGAATTTCAATTTGAAGTCCTAACTCATCAACCAATTGTTTTGTGTCTCCTTATCTGACACCTTGTCTTCTCCTGGAAACTTTCTTCAGGTGTGCCTCGAGCATCTGTATTGGGTCCAGTTTTTTTTTTCTACATTTGTACATTTATTTGTTCCTTAGGCAATAGGATATCTTTTCATGACTTCTACCACCACCTCAGTGCTGATTATGCACAGATCTCTCTTTCATTTCCCTTTTACAACCCACAGGTTTCAGCATCAATCTCCAGCCTTCTCTCTGCCATCTCATTATGGATGAATGTGTATCACCCTAAGCTTAACCTTTCAAAGAAAAATATCTTGTACTTACCCTTTGATTCTCTTTTTTAGGATTTATCTCTAATCATTGCCTTTAAAAATGTCACCTTTTCACTATCAGTCATGGTCAGAAATTTTGGTGTTACCCTGTACTTGTAACTTTCATCCATCGAACATATACAGCATTTTCTATGACAAGGTCTTGTTATTATTTTCTTCATAATATTCAGAGGATTTGACTCTTCCTCACTAATTATTTGCACAACTCCTTCTTCAGGCATTGGTTGTCTCTTGACTTCACTGTTGCGACTCTCTGCTGACGAGACTTCCTTCAGCTGGTATCAGATCTTTCTAGCTCCTCCAGAATGCAGCTGCTCAGCTGGTGCTTTACTGTTGTTCATTTCACTCTTGTTACTCTTCTGCTTCAGTCCCTCCAATGACTTCTTCTTGCTGCAAGGATTCAGTTCAGAACTCTTGCTACCTTCAGTTGTCTGAATGGTTCTGCTTCTCAATAACTTCACTCCTTGGTCTCTCCTTAGGTAACTTCAACAAGTCTCCATTTTACCTCTGCCTTTCCATTGACTATCCTTTCTTTTGCCAGATATGCCAAGACTGAAAAATATTTCTCTGGTCTTGTTCCAAAGCGATGGAATGATCTCCCTTTATCTATCCGAACTGCACCCAATTTACTTGTGCACAGGCATGTTTTGGAAGCATGTTTAGGATACTGCTTTTCTTTTTCTTTTTTTTTTTAATTGCTGGTGTAACTATATAATAGTTCTACTCCCTTGTGCTCACTTTTTATGTAATTCTCTATTGCATTGATGTTTGCAACTTTATTTTTATATGTATTATAACTTCCTTTTGTAACTCACCTTGAATAAAGGCATCGTCTAAATAAATAAAAAAATAATGAGAGGATTCTAAAGTCTCAGAGGAAACTCACGCACATCACATTGAAGCACTTTTTCATGTACAGTGTGTGATAGAAACACAGACCAGACATCATGAAAAGGCTTGGGGCAACCACCTGTATAATAATCCAGGCTGCAAAAGGCTTTTGAAAGAACAGAATGGTTCACATGACTGAGTCCAAAACAGAACTGATTCATTGGTGGTAAGATGGCAGCTTTAAAGACCCGTATAGGAAGTGATGTCATCTAAGGGTCCGGAACCAGAAGTGACATTATCTGGCGTCCCCTGGTCCGTTAAGACTTCTTTAGGAATGCCACCTCGCGCAAAGACCCCTACCAGTTCCCATAGATGATCGCAAAGAAACAGCTTCTGGGTATCGGGTCACATAATCCATGAGGACCAGTATGTATTTGTGTTCTTGGGCTGAAGGCTCTAAGGGTCCTACTATATTGACCCCTTTTCTTTCAAAGGGAACATCAATTAGGAGAAGGGGAATGACAGGAGCATGGCCCCTCCTGGGAATTTGCTGTAATTGACACTCCAGACAAGAAGTACAAAAACAGCAAACCTCCTCATTAATCCCCGGCCAATAAAATCTGAGCTTGATTCACTCTAAGGTTTTTTCGGTGCCTAAATGGCCTCCAAGGAGGTGAGAATGTGGCAATTCACAAACCTGCTGCCGGTAGGTTCGTGGAATTAACAACAATTAACGGACCTCTCCCTCATGTTCGGCGACCTGATATAATAGATAATTTTCTATTACGAAGTGAGGTCCTTGTGGCATGGACTGATGCATGCGTTGGCCATTAATGAGAACTACTGTGTTCGTTGCAAATTTTAGGGAGTCATCATTCCATTGCTCGCTTTTAAAAGAAGCTGGTGTTTCTCTAAATTGAAAATGAATTTGGGAGACAGGGTCCGGGATGACCACATGGGGCAGAGATTTGTCCCAACTCGCCAAGGCGCGGGTGGATAACGTTTCCACCTGTGACGGTCCCGGAGTCTCTCCCTCCTCTTGGGCTTCCGTGCCTCTCTCTGCCGGCTGAATACACGGCATGGAGACAGCTTGAGATGAGTCACCTTCATCTATAACTAGGCCCAAGCGTTGATAGGGAGTAGTCAGTAGCTCACTGCATTTATTATCAGACCAGTCTCGGCCCAGAATCACTGGAAAATTTCGATTTGGGAGGACCGCAATGGAGAGTTTTTTTTAGCAATCCTCCCTGAGAAATGACAACTAGGATGGATTTATATTTACAGACTTCTCCGTGAATACATTTAATACTGATCTTTACTTTTATCCATTGTCACGGTAAGACATATTGGTCATCAACAATGGAAATGTTGCTGTCGGAGTCAAACAATGCTTCAAGTTTGTAACCGTTTACGACTACCCTTCCCGTATGTGAAACCGTCAGGGGATTAGTAAGGGCACACAAACCGCCTTCCCCCTTCCACCTGCATCCCACCTCGCTCCCAGACAGGTTATCTGTCAAGTAGCCCGGAGACTTCAGAACAGGCTACGGTTTATGCAGAAGAGACTTATGGTGTAGGATGTAATCTCTAGGGAATCCACTAGAGGACTGTTCTGCTTTCCCAGATTTTGAGGCTGGCTTAGGTCTTTCTATGAGCTATATAAGCTTTTCCATTGAATGGAATTCTCCCCAGACCGGCTGGGCAAAGTGTTGTGGAAGCCGTTGTAAAAAAATAAAGCAGGCTATTTGCTGCACTATTTGGCAGGGGGTTAACTCAAACGGCCTTAGCCATAATGCTACCTGCTTCCAGAGGGCCATAGCTTGCCCCTGAATTGATCCCTTAGGATCGAATTTCTTGGATTTACTCTCCTTGCTTGCTGGCCTGTGGATAACCCATTTTTAACTGAGCCCCAATGGGTGGTTCAGCTCTCTCGTCTGAGAGAACATAATAAGCTCTTTTCGTTTTATCCCCAGAAACCAGCCAACGTCTGTGCGTCACTTCTACACTCTCCTTCTGGTAAGACACTAGCCCAGGGTTGTACTTAAGGAGCGGAACATGCACAGAGTCTTTCCTGATCACCGTACAAACTCTCCACCTAGAAACTCGGCCCTGATACCTGGCTCAAGTTTAGGTCCTGGCCCGGTTTCACCTGGGAAAAAATCCTGCTGACTATGCCACTGTGATAGAAACACAGACCAGACATCATGAAACACCCATATAATTTCCCTGGCTGCAAAAGCCCTTTGAAAAAAGAGTTGTTCACACGACTGAGTCCAAAACAGAACTAATTCATTGGTGGTAAGATGGCGGTTTTAAAGGCCCATATAGGAAGTGATGTCATCTAAGGCCCCAGAACCGGAAGTGGCATCATTGAAGGGCACAGAACCGGAAGTGAGGTCTTCAGAGGCACTGAAACCTGGCAGGATTTCTCGGGAAAGGTCTGTAGGGAACTGAGAAAGACAGTCAGTGCACCCTGCCATACCCTGGTCGGATGTGGTATTACCATTACTTAAGCCCTTTGGCTGCCTCCTACTGGCACATGTGTGACAAGAGGTATAAGTAAAATTATTTATATATGTTGGCAATGGGAGCACAGGAAAATTAAGTTAGTTGATTGGGGTGACACAGTGACTTAGAGGTCAGAATTGAACCAACAGCCTCCGAATTTGAAGTTCAAAGGCATACTCAGTAGAGCACACTGCCTGCAAAACTTATTGCAAAAGGTCCCTCTGGAAAAAATCGTACTGTTGTCCAACTAAAGCAGCATCATTACACACCTGGAGCCTCATGCATAACGCTGCGCATAGAATTCACACTAAAACATGGTGTAAGTACAAAAGCGGAAATGTTCGTATGCACAATAAAATCCACATGCATAAATATGTGCGTTCTCCAACTTTCATATTCTTCCACTCCATAAATCCCGGTCAGCGTGAAAAGTAACACATGTGCATGCGCCTGCTGCCACTCCCCAAACTCCTCCCAGAATTATACCTCTTTTAATATGCAAATTAATATAAATAGCCCTTAAGCTCAGCGTTCTGTGAAAGGCAATGGCAAAAGCACGGGGGCAAAATGGAAGAAATTCAGCGAATACCAAGTGGAGGCAAGGAAAAATACTATTTGTTGAGTGACATAGAGAGACAAAGTCGCACAGTGCCAAAATAAAAAAGAAGTTGGCAGATATCAAAGTCGCCATGAAAAGGCGAGTCGTAGCCCACCGTCTGAGTGTCATATGAAAGCTTATTGCGTTACAGAGAAAAAACTGTAATCACGTAGTTTATTTTGTCATTAAAGTAGAACATCATAAACGTCATCTTAAAATAGTTTAATATACTAGTTTCTCATATCCCATCATAACTAAAGTAGCACGTTAAATGATTTGTTCTGTATTTGATCTTCTATGTGCTCTATGTGTGTGAATCAGTACGTGCTTCTTAAATGGGCTTTCTCTTCCTCCGACAGGACACAGAATCCATTACTTTCGTGATATTACAGTTAACTGAATAACTAATATACTGAGATGTATACTTGATATTATTTTCAAGATAATAGGTGTTAAAACATGTTATTAAACACGGGAACACGGTGGCGCAGTGATTGTTCATGTCTCACGCAAGATGCTTGCTGCGCCGTGCCTGACCTTCGATGAAATAATTTATTGCAGCAGTACTGTCTCTTTCAAACATACTAACCCCCAATTCCTGTCCTTACTTTTCTTTCTCCAAATAGCCAATCACCACACAATCAACTCTGTAATAGACGTTAAGCCATCTGTAAGCTTAGAATGCTGATTCTTCAAAACATTTAAGGAACATTGAAATATCTTCGTAATGTTTCATTATTCTATCCATCTATCCTTCCAGTGTCGTGCCAGCCCCAGCAAGAATACAGCATGAGGCAGGAACAATTCGTGAACGGAGAGCCAGCTCCTCGCTAGCGCTGCAGCACCGTGTCCTCACATGTTTAATTATTAAAAATATAGATTATTTAAAGTTTTATCTGTATAATATAACTAGCAAAATACCCGTGCTTCGCAGCGGAGAAGTAGTGTGTTAAAGAAGCAATGAAAAAGAAAAGGAAACATTTTGAAAATAACGTAACATGATTGTCAATGTAATTGTTTTGTCACTGTTGTGAGTGATGAGTGTTGCTGTCATATATATATATATATATATATATAAATATATATATATATTTACACACACCCACATAAACATATATATATATACATATCTATACATATACACATATATATACACACACACATATATACATACATATATATATCTACATATATACACATACATATACATACACACATACATACATACACACACATATATACACACAAATACATATATATATATACACACACACACATATATAAACATATATATACATATACATACATATCTACATATACACACACACAGCTATTTCGTATCAGTGCAATACGCTGCTTGTTAAAATGGATAACTCCCGCTCTTACGTGCAAGTCTGCGTGGATATTATGAACTATCGTATTTGTTCAAGTTCTATTTAAATTTTAAATAGAAGGAATTTTTATTTAGTCGACA
>JANRMT010062856.1:56566517-56580311 GCA_026402145.1 Polypterus bichir lapradei | reverse complement strand
GGGTGGTGGCGCAACTCAAAGGTATAAGGTAAAAACCAGAATATAACAGACTTTTATTTTATATACTGTAAATCATTTGGTTGTAAAACAATGAACCAACCAGAGTAAAATGTATGCATTGATTGACACTCTATGTAAATTCAACAGTTTACAAAATGAACCTCTATTCTTGACACTCTATGTAAATTCAACAGTTTACAAAATGAACCTCTATTCTTTGTTTCTCGGACCATTCTGATCATGCTCTAATGGACTGCTTTTGAAGAATCCTCCCTCCAAGGCATTTTGCTGAGGAGTAATTAAAAGGTACATTGAACAGCTTTTCTCCTGCCTGATTACTGAATTGTCCTGTTAGATGATGTTTCTTTATTTAATAAGATGTTAAAATGTCTACCACACATAGCAAGTGCCCTCAGATTGTCCCCACATTGATAATACTTGGTTATGTTGATCTGTTTTGTAAGTTGCATTGGATAAAAAACATCAGCAACAAAAATAAATTTAAATCTTTTTTACCACATCATGTAATTGGCACATTTCTGTTAACTTAATTGTATACTAACAAAAAAACAAACTCCTATTCTGGGGGATGTGTTTCAGTGGCATATAACCACTGGAAATTGGTGCTAAATAATAATTATCTTACCTTGTTATTTATACAGTGATGGCCTTAGAATGCTATTTGTGCACATAAATCATGTTAAAGAAGCTAAAGTGAAAATGTAAGCTCTTATCTAACATCTGTATTTGGCAGTTTTACTTTCATTGTGGATTGTGGATATAAACTGCTGCAGGAGAAGCAGGGCATTGGACTCAAAAGTAATTATCAGGTTACTGGAGTTGTAGATGGTACAAATGTAAATTATAATGCGTTAAAATCTCCAATTTCAAATATACAAACTGAATTCAACTTTTTTTCATTTTTAAAATTCATTTTTAATTTGCATTGAATATGCAAAATCCTAGGAGGAAAAAAATAAAGCAGTAAATCAATGAATCTCAATGCATCCGAGTAATCACTTTGGACTGTGTCCAAGACAGGATTGGCAAGTGAGGGAAAAGTGGCTTCTTTTATACCTGCTGAGAAGGAAGGGGTATGTCCAACAGGTTGGAACTTCTGGAAGTGGAGGTGGAGTTCGGCAGGCTTCTGTTTCGAGGATCTGGAGGGGAGAGAGAAAGGTGTTACTGCATCCTGTTATCCCCATACCATGTTCAGCCAAATACATCGACTGCCTCTCGTGCTCTCATATGTGACAATGTAATGCAAAGTTCTGTAGTTTTAATGGTTTTGAAAAGAATGCATCTACAAAAGCATCAAATTTAAGAAGCCCCTTGCAGTGTTTTCATCTAAAAGTCTTTGAAGCTGCACCTGGCAGGGGTGAAATGCCTTATATCCTGTATGTTGCGTGCTTTCAATCAATACAGTGAATATGTTAGTCAAATTATAAACTGAGGATTTGGAGTGGAAGGTTTTGTGTACCAGCTCCACTACCTTGAAGGAGAAGCACATGAGGTTGCTCTTAGGCTTTTTCTTATTTAATTAAGTAACAGTTGTACTGACAAAGTCTGGGGTGTTGTGTTTGTAGCGCAGGTTAAGGTACATCCAATCCTATATAATTTGGAAAAGTAGAAGATTCCTTTTTTTTTTTTTTCTTGGTAATAAAGTGCAATTGTTATGTTACAAACACTACAAGTTGCTATTGATTGAACACATTTTACCAATGTTCGAATATTGTTTTATTTCATATCTATGATATTTCATAACTTTGTCTTGCAGTTTGCAAATTTACTTTTCTGTTTGCTGTAGTGAACTTGGGTTTGTGAATCTATGTGTTTCACAATTGATAAATTGCATGTAATAAAACAATGTTTAAAAATATCAACTTGTATCTAAGACTTGTTTTGCTAAGTCCATCAGCAGGATAATGCAAGTCCTATAAAAACACTGGTTTATATGATTTTTCTTAAAACATATTCATGTAATTTTCCAAATGTAAATATTTTACTTTCAGTGCACAATAATACCTTATAGCATTCATCTTTCCTTAGAAAATGAAAAGGAAAGTTGGAAATATGACACCATTGCGACCGAGTCCAAACAAAGAAGCACAGCTTTTAAAGCAGGAATTTGACAGGCAGAAGCTTATATTACACCAGGTGAGATAACCAGTTATGTGCTAGAAAATAAACAAAGCTGGCTGTTTATTGTTGAATGAACTCTTAAAGTTGGTTTCTTTCAGTTTATTGCTCAATTTACTGTTTTGAAGTATTTAATTCACCTTTCATTAAAAAAATGCTTAATTATGCTTTTTTGTTTCAAGACTGTTGTTAATAATTATTTTGTATTTTTTTATGAAATATTTGATGTCTTCTGGTTCTTGTCTGTTCCCTATTCGCATGGGTTTTACCTTGGTAATAAGTATATTAGTGTTGGGTGGTGTTTATTTATTCTCTCTTCTAAGTTTAGTTCCTGAATTTGAATACTGCTGTGTTTATTCTTCAGCTTGTGAAACGGAATGATTTTCATATCACTTGTGTAAATGGCAGAAAGATCACATTGCTGCTGTCTTTATAATCTAGGTTAAAGAACAAGAGGAATATATTGCTTATAGACTCCGAAAACAATACCAGCATCATCACAGTGATAAGCATCATTTGTTAGCAGAAGTTAAAGTTAAATGGCTAAAGGAACAGGCCGATAAGCGAAATGCATTGGAATCTGTTGGAGAAGGACATCAAAATGAAAAGGAAAATGTGAGTGAATTGTTAAAGGTTACATATGTGCAAACTCCCTTGTTTGCCAATTTTGTATTGTTTTGGATAGTTGTAGTTAAAGCTGGTTAAAAAGTAGTATTGGATGATATGACATTTTTTTTAACTTCTGGATGATTCATGATTTATTCAAGTTTTTGATTATAAAAATCATTTTCAACTATTCTTGAGGAAGGGGGATAAAGCAAGGAATGAGGAGGTTGTCCAGAGTATGTGAATTTTGTAATTTTTTACATTTGCTGTCCTCAGTTTCCTCCTCTGTGGCCTCCACAGGGCCTTCAGCATCACTTTCAGCATTGCTTCATAAACTTTTTTGGATTGCTAAACCATATCCAAAAAAGTTTGGATCTGAGGAACCCCTATGAAAATTTGTGTTGCATAAAGCATACCTGTTTACAGAACAGGAAGGGCGTGCTTGTAAGACAGGAAGTGGAAATAAGGTCATCATTGGGTGCTGGAAGTGAGAAAAAAAACGGAAGCAGAAGAGATGCATTTAGGTGGTTTTCTCCTCTGAAGATCTGTGGGAAGAGAAGAAAGAGGCATTAGTGCACACCTCTTAATATGCCAATTTAAGCCCTTTGACTGCCTCCCAAATGCATGTGTGTGACAATATATATTGCTAATGACATTTTGTAAATGATTGATCACAGTAAGTTTTTGTTGCTTAAAACTGTAATCTTCAGTTATTTCTTCTGCCTTCTTACCAAAGAAGTTATATTAAATTCTTTATATCAATCCAAAGTTTTTGGGCTTTCCATTTTATAATAACAGATACATATTGTTTGTGGTTCCTGAACGGGTATACTTCAGCTTTTGAAAAGGTCTACTTTTCAGGGTAACATAGCTTCATTCTCCAATCTGTATCTGTAAGAATTGTCCAGGGCCAGAGTTTTTGTTTGAAAGGAATATAATTATTTCTGTTCTTCAATCATTACAAATATTTTTTAAAATGTGACTTCACAAAAAAAAAAAGTAAACTTCTGAATGAAATAATTAAATTCTAACTTGAGTTATGTCCTCATATTGGTAATAAAATTATAAAAAAACACAGTAATATTAATTTGTTCAGTTTAGGTAATATACAAAATTAGATGAACGATGACCACTGCATGCATCAGATACATTTAGTAACTATCATGTCAGACAGCTAAAGATCTTCTTTCTGGTTTGGGTGAGCACAGGTCTGTGCTGCAAGAGATGCAGTCAGCGTTGGCATCATATTTGGGTGTTATGTTGATTGCCAGTAATTATTCCAGTAGCTTTAGCTAATTCTAGACATTGACTGACAGCTCACAGAACACTAAGGTTCTATTGAACATAGTTTTAAAAACCCTAACATGCAAGGACCTTTGATTGACTTTTTTGTAACACACCTTCCTGCTCATCTCTATACGTCTATCATACCTTACTTATCTTTTGTTTCCTGTGGTATTTTTTTTTTTCTTTCAAAAGAAAAAGTTTACCCTGCAAAGCACACCAGTCACCTTCTGCCATCTACTAAAACCACATGCCCTGACAATGTATTATGACATTACGTATTTCATCAAGATAGTCCACCCTTTGAGGTGCAGTGGAAAAGAAGTTATGAAGTTTTGCAGATGTCCAAAATAGGCAGTGGCATCACTAGAGCTTCTGACTGTATCTGCTACCACTAAATTAGAGTGTGAACAGAAAATGATAAAAAGAAGGCTAGGTTTTTATTTTGTCTCACAGTCTTTACTGTACACCTTTGTTGTCTCCAAAAGGAGTATGTAGTTCCTCAACTCTGTCCAGGGCAAGAGAAGTCAAGTTCTTCTGTTGTCTCTTTTACGGGAAGTATTCCCATAAAGTGCCCTTTATTCCTGGGTACTTCCTCCAGCATTAATTTTTATAATTACAGTAGTGTAGTTTGCTCCTTATGGCTAACATAAGACGTACAATCCAAAATACTAGAGTAATATTCCGTCTGCTTGATGTCACTCATTATGAAAGAGAAGTGAGGCTTGTCATATTCTTTGCTTTAATGTTCTGATTGTCCACACTTTACTAGCTGATCAAACTGAACTGTTGGCTCGACGGTTTAACTATCCTACTTGGTTAAAAGAAAAAAAAAAAAAGAAAATCCCCGAATTTCATGTTTCAAAATCTCATTAAAAGATTAATTTGAAAAACTTTCTTAGCCCTACTGAAGTATGTTCAGACATTTTTCAGTCTGATTGGCAAGGATATTTCTAACTCTGGTAAGAAATATGCATGTGTGAAGTTTAAGCAGATATTTTAAAGCTTAATTTCAATTAAACTTGTTTGTTTTCGTGATTTTATTTTCCACTGTTACTACACTGAACCGTTTTCAACTGCAGGGAGGTTGTGTATTCCAGCGTACTAGATCGTATGCTGATGGGTTGTGTGTGTTGGGTTTGTATGCTCGCTGGCAATATATAATGTCCTTAAATTACTGGGTGAATATTTGTAAGATTTGAAATGAGCACAAAAATCATGCCAGACAAGATCACATATTTTTTATTTAAGTCTTGAGAGCAGTTTGCTGTGAGAAACAATCTTCTGCTGCATATGCACTAGCAGTATATAATATTAGCTTATATGTACTTGCTTACTTGGTCTTTATGCCTTTATCCTAAGGTGTATAGGATTTGCAGAGAGCCAGTTATTCTGTCTGGTTCTGGGACAATGTCTTTGTTCGTGACCATTCAACTCCTCATCTTTTCAATGAATCTTGGATGTTACCTGCCCAATTCTGTAACATTCAGCTTCTCATTGAATGCTTTTCTTTTTGCAGGCATCAGACTTCTGCATTAGGAGTCTTTTGACACTCATTCTGCTACACTGCCAAACCAACAAAGTTGGGCCTTGCTTGGTTAAATAAGAAACAAGCTCTGCCTCCACTGTATCTTCTCATTGCCTGAGTTTGGAGGCAATATCGATATATTTTTTCAACTACTCACCCAAGGATCTTGCATTTCCATGGTCCTTACTAAACCAATATATTTAGAAGTAGGTGTCCAGGACTATAGGTCAGAGTATTCCAATATAGAATCATATATAATTTTTTTTATCAATTTTCTCTCACGGTAATAAACATGGAAGTTATTTCTGATTATTTCATAGGAAAGCAGGAGCAGATTTATTTGTACACTTGAACTTTCATCTCCCTTAGTTTCCTATACCTGTTCCTAATAGCTAGCAAAGTATCATTATCAGTTGATCTTTGTTTTATTTTGTTTTTTACCATATGATAAAATGCTACACCCAGTTTTAACAATTTGTTCTACAACTAAATAAATGCCATTTTAGGAGCCTGATTGGGCATCACTTGCCGGAGAAAAGGCTGCCATCAAGCAGAAGGCAGAAGATAGATGCCATGAGGCGCTTAAAGAATTAAAATTTCATGGAGAGAGATGGCTGGAACAAGATACAAGGTAAGATGGGAAAAGTAAAAGGCTCTGTACCCCAGCTAATCTATTATCTGCTGCCAATGTAGGCATATAGCGTTAATGCTTGAAACATACTGTACTAAAATTGGTCATTGTTTTTTCAGTTGTACTGGATGAAATTCTATTTGACACAGGTTTTGCAAAAAACATTTTACTGGTATTATAAAAATGTTGGAAAATTAGCAAACACATTTAAACATGAATCTCTGCATGCACAAATAAATGGAAAATTTTTATGTTGAATTAGTGCCCTAAAATTATTGCCTTTTGAATACAGACCTGTATGTGAACTGAATGAAGTAAGCGAGCCTGTGCCTTTAAGAATATTACCTAGAGCAATACGCAATTCAGCTTTATTGAGTCAACACTGACTATAGACCCTATCTAAATCCATAAAATTACTTACTCAATTTTATTGTGCCAAGGAAGAAATTTGGTTTTCAGTAAGTTAAAAGGGGCCAGTTGAGGTGATTCAGGCATATGATTAGGATGCCTACTGGATGTCCCCCTGGCAGTCCCAGGACCCATGGGAGAGATTGGTCTCTCGGCTGGTATGATAATGCCTCAGTGGAAAGGCACATCTGGGTATTTTTTCTCAAACTACTACTACCAGGACCTTTACTCGTATAACAGGCAGAAAACGGAGGACGGATGGACAGCCTTCCAAGGTTATTATAGTTTTGCATTTTTATATTAGTTTAAATTTCTATATTTTTTTCAGACCTTGCTTGGAAATGAAGTTTAGTTTTCCTTCATCGTGTATTTTTAGTTTTAATTTAGTTTTTATTTCCCAAAGACATTTCTATTTTATTTTCTATATCTATTAGTTTCTATTTTAGTTTTAGTAATTATGGTGTGGTTAAAGAGCTGTAAAGAACTGTACACTTAATGAGTTTGGATATGTTAGTGGAATCTTGTTACACTATATCATTTACTATCTGGTTTTGTTTTTGTCTGATACAAATGAGCATAATCAAAACTGTATACTGAATATGAACAGTTTTATACAATTATTACATTTTTAAAATATTTTCTACAACAACAACAACAACATTTATTTATATAGCACATTTTCATACAAAAAAATGTAGCTCAAAGTGCTTTACATAATGAAGAATAGAAAAATAAGAGACACATTAAGAAAATAAAATAAGTCAACATTAATTAACATAGAATAAGTGTAAGGTCCAATGGCCAGGGGGGACAGAAAAAACAAAAAAAAAACTCCAGACGGCCGGAGAAAAAAAATAAAATCTGCAGGGATTCCAGGCCATGAGACCGCCCAGTCCCCTCTGGGCAATCTACCTAACATAAATGAAACAGTCCTCTTTGTATTTATGGTTTTCACGGAAGGACTTGATGATGATGATGATGATGATCACGTGGACTTCTGGCTTTTAGTCCATCAATGCTGGGACATCATGGTGCTTTGAGTAAGTTGGTGGTGGCGCAGGCCGCCACCACAGAAAAACCGGAAAAAGAAACAGAAGAGAGAGTAGGGGTCAGTACGGATTTTAGTGCCACCATGAATAGTTATTATAATGAATTGAACATACAGAGTATCAGGATTAAGATAAAGTGAAGTTATGAAAAGGCCATGTTAAAGTAATGTGTTTTCAGCAGAGTTTTAAAGTGCTCCACTGTATTAGCCTGGCGAATTCCTATTGGCAGGCTATTCCAGATTTTAGGTGCATAGCAGCAGAAGGCCGCCTCACCACTTCTTTTAAGTTTAGCTTTTGGAATTGTAAGGAGACACTCATTTGATGATCTAAGATTACGATTTGGAATATAGGGTGTCAGACATTCCGATATATAAGATGGAGCGAGATTATTTAAGGCTTTGTAAACTATAAGCAGAATTTTAAAGTCAATTCTGAAAGACACAGGTAACCAGTGTAGTGACATTAAGACTGGAGAGATGTGTTCGGATTTTCTTTTCCTAGTTAGGATTCTAGCAGCTGCATTCTGCACTCGTTGCAAATGATTTATGTCTTTTTTGGGTAGTCCTGAGAGGAGTGCGTTACAGTAATCTAATCGACTAAAAACAAAAGCGTGAATTAATTTCTCAGCATCTTTCAATGATATAAGAGGTCTAACTTTTGCTATATTTCTTAAGTGAAAAAATGCTGTCCTAGTGGTCTGAAGAATATGTGATTTAAAATTCAGGTTACAGTCAACGGTTACCCCTAAGTTTTTTACTTCGGTCTTAACTTCTAATCCTAATGCGTCAAGATTATTTTTGATAACCTCACTTAATCCGTTTTTGCCAATCAATACAATTTCAGTTTTCTCTTTATTTAACTTGAGAAAATTACTATTCATCCATTCAGAAATACCAGTAAGACATTGTGTTATTGATTCGAGAGAGCCGGTGTCATCAGGTGCTACTGATAAGTACAGCTGTGTGTCATCAGCATAGCTGTGGTAGCTCACGTTGTAACTTGAGATAATCTGACCTAACGGAAGCATATAGATTGAGAAAAGAAGCGGACCCAGGATAGAGCCTTGTGGAACCCCATATAGAATATCATGCGTCTTTGAGTTGTGATTACCACAATTAACAAAGAATTTTCTCCCTGCCAGGTAGGATTCAAACCAATTTAAGACATTACCAGAGAGGCCCACCCATTGACTAAGACGATTTCTAAGAATATTGTGATCAATGGTATCAAACGCGGCACTCAGATCGAGGAGGATGAGAACATGTCATTTGTGCTGAACAAATGTGCGCTGATCGTTGGCATTTTTTGTCTTTTCCTTTTATTGCCCAGAATGTGAAAATTTGTATTGAAATATAGGTGAATTTTAAGGTTTGAAGGTATTTTACTCTAAATGTCTACAGCATACAACATATCCTGTTCCAAGGTAATGTGCTTATAATGAATGCCTTCAATATTTCATTCAAAAATCTCCCATACTGGGCTTTGTTATTTTCTGCCAGCCATATTGATCTCTGATTCCGTCTCTGGCACATACACTTTATAGACAGAATTATGCCACCTGTAGGCCTAAAAAACAGATTCTACTGTATTCTGACAGATGTGATCATGAACATTATGGGGCTTAGGAAGAAAAGGACTCTTAAGTTTGAATCAGTGTGCAGACCCCACCTAGCTCTATTGAGGGAAACAAAAAAAAAAAACAAAAGAATGTAGTGTGAAGGTTAGGGGCAGTGAGACTTGAATAGCCCATGCATAAGAACAGTAAACCCTTAATGAGCAGTGCAAGAGCAGGTAAGAGTGAGTGTGGACAGGCACAAAATGACAGAAACAGCATTTGAGATTATTAACAATATAAATATTATAAAAACTGCTTAAAACAATTAAAGGAACACTTTGAAAACACATCAGATCTCAATGGGAAAAAAATTATGCTGGATATCTATACTGATATGAACTGGGTAATGTGTTAGGAATGAAAGGATGCCACATCGTTTGATGGAAATGAAAATTATCAACCTACAGAGGGCTGAATTCAATGACACCCTGAAAATCAAAGTGAAAAAATGATGTGGCAGGCTAGTCAATTTTGCTGAAATTTCATTGCAGCAACTCCAAATCGTACTCAGTAGCTTGTATGGCCCCCACATGCTTGTATGCATGCCTGACAATGTCGGGGCATGCTCCTAATGTGACGACAGATAGTGTCTTGGGGGATCTCCTCCCAGATCTGTTAGGGAATCACTGAGCTCCTAGACAATCTGAGGTGCAACCTGGTGGCGTCAGATGGACCGAAGCATAATGTCCTAGAGGAGTTCTATTGGATTTAGGTCAGGCAAGTGTGGGGGCCAGTCAATGGTATCAATTTCTTCATCCTCCAGGAACTGTCTACATACTCTCGCCACATGAGGCCAGGCATTGTTGTGCACCAGCAGGAACCCAGGACCCACTGCACCAGCATAGGGTCTGCCCATGGGTTCAAGTATTTCATCCCGATACCTAATGGCAGTCAAGGTGCCGTTGACTAGCCTGTAGAGGTCTGTGCATCCCTCCATGGATATGCCTCCCCAGACTATCACTGACCCACCACCAAACCGGTCATACTGAACAATGTTACAGGCAGTATAACGTTCTCCGTGGCTTCTCCAGATCCTTTCACGTCTTGTCATGTGTGCTCAGGGTGAACATGCTCTCATCTGTGAAAAGCACAGGGCACCAGTGGTGGACCTGCCAATTCTGGTATTCTATGGCAAATGCCAATTGAGCTCTACGGTGCCGGGCAGTGAGCACAGGGCCTACTAGAGGACGTCGGGCCCCCAGGCCACTCTCATGTCTGTTTCTGTTTCTGATTGTTTGGTCAGAGACATTCACATCAGTGACTTGCTGGAGGTCATTTTGTAAGGCTCTGGCAGTGTTCATCCTGTTGTTCCTTTCCCAAATGTGCAGATACCAGTCCTGCTGATGAGTTAAGGACCTTCTACAGCCCTGTCCAGCTCTCCTAGAGTAACTGCCTGTCTCCTAGAAACTCCTCCATGCCCTTGAGACTGTGCTGGGAGGCACAGCAAACCTTCTGGCAATGCCACGTATTGATATGCCATCCTGGAGAAGTTGGACTACCTGTGCAACCTCTGTCGGGTCCAGGTATCGCCTCATGCTACCAATAGTAACACTCACCATAGCCAAATGCAAAAATAGTGAAAAAACAGTCAGAAAAGATGAGGAGGGAAAAATGTCAGTGGCCTCCACCTGCTAAACCATTCCTGTTTTGGGGGTTAATTTCATTAACACCAAAGCAGATGAAACTGATTAACAACCCCTTCTTACTACTTAACTAACCAGATCAATATCCCAGAAGTTTCATTGACTTCATGCTATAAGTGTTCCTTTATTTTTTTTGAGCAGTATATAAATTCTCTTATCCAGAGCAGGATTGCAGGAAACCTGGAGCTTTACCCCAGCAGATTTAAATGCAAGTCAGGAAAAATCCCTGGAACGCAATATGTATAATATGGCTGATGTTAAAAACAAAAAGAATGATGTTTACTATTATTCAACTATTTTGAGAGAGAGAGAAAAATTGAAAAATGAGGACAAACATTTTAAAGCATAATTCTGGTACTGTTTGTTGTCGGTTGTGGTGAGCGCCCTCTTCTACGCGGTGGTGTGCTGGGGAGGCAGCATAAAGAAGAAGGACGCCTCACGCCTGGACAAACTGGTGAGGAGGGCAGGCTCTATTGTAGGCACGGAGCTAGACAGTTTGACATCTGTAGCAGAGTGATGGGCGCTGAGCAGGCTCCTGTCAATCATGGAGAATCCACTGCATCTACTAACCAGTATCATCTCCAGACAGAGGAGCAGACTGACAGACTGAGGAGATTGTTCCTCCCCCACACTATGCGACTCTTCAATAAACATTACTTAATTTACTGACCATTAAGTTTTGAATGTTTCTAATACTCTATTCTAATTCTTACCAAAACGATTTAGATAAGGGACAGAACTGATCAGCTCCTAGGTAATTATTTTTGAATTTTGGACTGGATATTTTCTATTTATCCAGAATATATATTTCTGACAAATGATTTGCTGCCTTTTAGATTAAATTGATCATTAGTTTTGATTTTAGGAAGGCTACTAGTTTGTGTATAGAAAGCAATTAGACCAGCCATGATGAGATATGATTTTGTGGGGAGGCTGGAAATAACAAAACTACTAATATACAGGTTGTGGAAAGATCAGCCCAGCTACAGACAGAGACACAATGTCCAGAACACACACTATTCATTTTTCTTTTCTCCTACACACAGCACAAATCACCCCCAATTAGGTTCAGTCCCATCTTTCTTTCTTTCTCCACCAATGTTTTATTCTTCCTGTTGTGGTGGAAGTGCTGCATGGGCACCCAGAAGCACTCCGGGTATACCTGGTCCCTGTTCCGGTAGCACTTCCTGGTGTGGTGGAAGTGCTGCAGTCCCTGGCTCTGGAACCATCCAGGTGCCCCCTGGCAGTAGCCGCGGTCCCCCACAGTGTTGAGCTTCCAAGCTCCGTGGCCACCATGCAATCCAGGGCGGCTGCCCTCTTGTGTCCCAGGGAAGATACTGCCCCTTTCCTGGTCCTTCCCTTCTCTAGGCATCCCGGTGGGGCAAGGTCCCCGGTCGTATGTCACAAGGTGTTCAGAGAGCAGACAGATGATCAAATTAGATTTTTAGGTACTTGTGTACTAAATGGACGATGGCACCAAATTGAAGAGGGAAGGTTGCATAAGGTTTACCCCTACCCATTCTAGTGTTGGGCTCCGTGGGAGAGGTTTCACTGCCGTCCGTTTGGTACACAAGTACCGAATTTTAATTTATGCAACCTCTAATTCCATTAAAGTAAATACTAGGCTGTAAATTACATTAAACCACATAGCATATATAGGTTATTAACATGGGTGCATTACGTATTGTTGCATCAAAAAATAGCACATTTCAAATTACGTTATTGTAGAAACTGTCTTCAAGAAAACATTTTCCAAATGAACCTTGTTATAATAGCATATTTTTGCCAATTCTTTTACTCCCAGACACATTCAAGCTTGGCTAAAAACATTGACGCTGGAAAAGAAACTGGCTTTGAAAATTGTAGGTTTGCTGCCTCCATTGCAAGACCCTAATGAGGTAGGTTTCCAGTTTTTACTTTTTTCTTGTACATAGTGCACTTGCGTTCTATGTGTAGTGTAGGAAAAAATTAGACTTTTAACTTGGCTAATTATCAGTTTGGCTTTTGGCAATCCCGGTAATTTTAAATCATTTTGTAAGGCTTTCACCTTATTTTCCTTACCATTTTCTGTAGGAGTCGGTCACTGGCCTTTAGACTTGTATCAAGGTAATTGATGCACACTCCTGTTAATAAACAGAAAAATAAAATGTATTGATAAACACAAGGATTATATAAATATGATAACTGTATATATACTGGCATTGAAGATGGGACAAAAGACAGAAGAGCCAGACAAATAGAACACAGAAGAAGCTGGCTTTTTTATCAGCTTATTAGAGTTCTAATTTATCTTGGCACAGAAACAGTTTTATAATACCAATCATTAAGTTTGATGTCTCATGTTGAATAGAGTTGTTTGTTGCTGCCCTTTGTTCAAGTGTTAGACATTTTTTGCATAGGTAGTTCCTAGTACTTTTTTTTAGCTCCTACTCCAGGGTATGTACTTTTCTTTCAACCAGGAACTGGTGTGTGTTGGCCTTGGGCAATGAATTGTTCTGGTTGGCTGACCACAAGCACTGGATCCATTTTTTTATATCTGAATTTAATTTCACTATTAGTGAATGTACATTTAATGAATAACATTACCTTTTTTGCTTGCATCATATTTCTGCCTTGGAATCTTAAATTTCTATAATCCGATCTAAAAATCATCTTCTTTTTATTGATCTAGTTTTCCATTGTTTTTTAAGCCTGTCGAGTACTTCTTTAAATCAATTCTCTGAAAAAGTATTTGCAACAACATAAAGCACAAGAACTAACAACACCTTGTTTTCCATTGCTAAGCCTACAACCTTTTGCACAATGCATATTTTACGTCAAGGTTACAATTACTGTTGCACGGTGTGAATGCAACACCGTAAGTGGCCCAAGGCCTACATTGCACAGGAACT
>JANRMT010062856.1:56522201-56540379 GCA_026402145.1 Polypterus bichir lapradei | reverse complement strand
TCTAAAAAAAAAAAAAAAAAAAGAAAAGAAAAAAAAGGAGTTTTACACTTAAAATATATATATAGTCTTCAGCAATTTTAGTGCATTAAGATGATACACCCAGATAATAAACCCAGGGGATGGTATTAAAAATGTGTCCAGAAGAAGCATAACCAGTCTTAATGCAGTAATAGCAATAACAGTAAACCTAGGGTATGATATTGAACAGTCTCGTTTAGGGTAGAGATGAGATAATTAGAAAAGAAAAAGAGAAAAATAAATAAATAGATAAATAAATAATTAAGCACAATAAAACATAAACAGATAGCGCCCTAGTAATACTAAGTAATAATGAGAATATATGCTGATAAAAACCCGTATTTTAAAACGAATAGATCAGATAAAAGATTATTAATCTTTGCTTCATCGTTTTAACCGCCATGACTCACTATTATGTATCAGAATAGTCCCGGGATCAGCTTTCTTAATTCTTTTTCTGCTTCTTCCTTGATAGCGAAGACATAGAATTGACCCTGCCATTCCACTTTCAGTTTTGCCGGATACAGGAGGCTGTATTTCACAGTGGCTTGCCGTAGCCGCTGTTTAATATTATAGAAGGCTGCGCGTTTAGTAGCTGTTGCTGGAGAGAAGTCAGGGAAGATAAGAATGTGGTTATTTTCAAATATAATATCTTCCTTGTTTCTGAGGAGTGCCATCACCTCTAGCTTAAATGATAATCGTTCAAAACAAACTATAAAAGATCTTGGTTGGGGTCTGACGGTGTTTGATCCGCGTACGCGGTAAGCCGCTGCTATCTCAGATTCTGCTTTAAAGTCGTCCCCGATTATTTTAGAAAAAAGTTCAGCTGCGAATTTCACAGGGTTTGAACTTTCTCGATTCTCCGGCAGACCTTCAATTCTGACATTATACCTTCTACTGCCATCTTCTAAAGCAGCCAGTCTGTCTCCAAGTTTTTCTCCGAGTTTTTTGCATTCGGAACTGACATTTATTGCTCTTTCTTCGGCACTGGCAGCTGAATGTTCGACCATTTCAATCCGATTCGTGAATGTCTCCTTGAGATGCTCCAATTGATCAGTAAGCGTGCTCAGTTTAACTGAGTTTTCCCTCTTCTTTATGCTGCCTCCCCAGCACACCACCGCGTAGAAGAGGGCACTCGCCACACCCGTCTGATAGAACATCTGCAGCATCTTATTGCAGATGTTGAAGGACGCCAGCCTTCTAAGGAAGTATAGTCGGCTCTGTCCTTTCTTGCACAGAGCATCAGTATTGATAGTCTAGTCCAATTTATCATCCAGCTGTACTCCCAGATATTTATAGGTCTGCACCCTCTGCACACAGTCACCTCTGATGATCAAGGGGTCCAGGAGGTGCCTGGGTCTTCTAAAATCCACCACCAGCTCCTTGGTTTTGCTGGTGTTCAGTTGTAGGTGGTTTGAGTCGCACCAGTTAACAAAGTCCTTGATTAGGTTCTTATACTCCCCCTCCTGCCCACTACTGATGCAGCCCACGATAGCAGTGTCGTCAGAGAACTTTTGCACCTGGCAGGACTCCGAGTTGTATCGGAAGTCTGATGTATATAGGTTGAACAGGACCGGAGAAAGCACAGTCCCCTACGGCACTTCTGTGCTGCTGACCACAATGTCAGACCTGCAGTTCCCGAGATGCACATACTGAGGTCTGTTTGTAAGATAGTCCATGATCCATGCCACCAGGTATGAATCTACTCCCATCTCTGTCAGCTTGTCCCTAAGGAGCCGAGGTTGGATGGTGCTGAAGGCGCTAGAGAAGTCCAGAAACATAATTCTTACTGCACCACTACTTCTGTCCAAGTGGGAAAGGGATCAGTGTAGCATATAGATGATGGCATCCTCCGCTACTACCTTCTCCTGGTATGCAAACTGCACAGGGTCGAGGTGGACCTGTGGCCACAGGTGGTGAAGCAGTAGCCGCTCCATGGTCTTCATCACATGTGACATCAGAGCGACAGGCCGGGCGTCATTCAGCTCACTAGGACGTAATACCTTTGGGACTGGGGTGATGCAAGATGTTTTCCAATGCCTCAGGACTCCTCCCTGTTCCAGGCTCAGGTTGAAGATGCGCTGTAGAGGACTTCCCAGCTCTAACGCACAGGCCTTCAGCAGTCATGGAGATACTCCATCTGGACCCAATGTTTTGCTGGAACAAAGTCTCCTCAGCTCTCTGCTTACCTAGGCTACTGTAAATGTGGGTGGGGGGAAACTCTCTCCTATGTAGGTATCAGCTGATGGTGGCACCCTGCTTCTAGCTGCAGCCAGTGATGATCTTCATCCCATCCCACACTTCCTTCATGCTGTTATTCTGCAACTTCCGCTCCAGCTTTCTTCTGTACTACTCCTTAGCCGCCCTGAGCTGGACTTGGGAGTTATTTCTGCATGCACTTGAGCTCATGCTGATCACTGCCTTTAAAAGCCCTTTTCTTCTGCTTCAAAAGGCCCTTGATGTCACTTGTAATCCATGGCTTGATGTTAGCATTGCAGCGTACTGTTCTTACTGGAACTACAATGTCCATAACAGAAGTTGATGTAGTCAGTAGTGCAGACAATAACCTCCTCGATGTTTTTACTATGTGACCCCTGCAGGATATCCCAAACCGTAGTTCCAAAGCAGTCTCTCCGAGGCTGCTCTGCATCAGGGGACCACTTCCCTAATGAACGTGTGGCTGTAGGTAGCTCCTTTGCTCTTGGTTTTTAGTGAGGCTGAAGCAGAACCAGGTTATGATCTGCTTTCCCAAGTGCAGGCAGCGGGGTGGGGCTGTATGCGTCTTTAACGTTTGCATACAGTAGGTCAATAGTAATATTTCCCCGGGTGTTACAGTCCACATACTGGGAGAAGGCAGGTAATGTTTTGTCCAGCATCACATGGTTAAAGTCTCCAGAGATTAGCAGAAGTGCCTCGGGGTGCTGTGTTTGTAACTTAGCAACAGCGGAATGGATGATGTCACCTGCTCTCTCCACGTCCGCCCGAGGAGGGATGTAAAAAATAACAACAATGATGTGTCCAAACTCTCTGGGCAAGTAATAGAGATGCATACTTACGGCCAACAGTTTGATGTCCCTGCAGCAAGAGGAGATTTTGACGTTTACATTTCCAGGGTTGCACCACCTTGTATTCACATAGAGAGCGAGTCCTCCTCCTTTCTGCTTCCTGCAGGTACTTGCATCTCTGTCCGCTCTAACTAAGTTAAACCCGGGTAGCTCCACGTTAGCATCTGGGATGTTAATTGTTAGTCACGTTTCACTAAAACACAACAAACTGCATTCTCTGTAGGTCTTGACATTTTTCACCAGCGCAGCCAGTTCGTCGATCTTATTTGGTAGACCGACTCTTTTGTAAATTTCCCTCCTTTAATAACCCATGTTAGGGATGTTGGTGATGGAGCAGCTGCTGGTGATAGGAGGCAAGGGTTGTCTGGCTTATTTGCTGATCAATTAAACTCTTAGAAAATTGTTTGAATTTTAAGCACAATTTCTATATTGGGTTAATGAACAGAAAAAAAACTGGTCACATTTGCAATTAAATTGTGTATGTAAAGAAAACACCAATACATGTTCATTTTCAAGGACTTTCCATTTCCATGATATTCTTATGGAATTTTTCATTTTGCTTGCCACTTACTCTGCTCCAAGATTTTCAGGAAAAAACTGTAAACATGAATTCAAAAAGTGAACTTTGATTCTCATATTGAAACCCAATTCCATTATCCCAACTAACAACCTCTTTGTAATTTGTTTTTTTATTGTTACCTAAAAACAGAAATTACTACTTTGAATGATACCAAAACCTCCTGTACCAGGTTGTTTATCTCACCACCAAGTATGCATCAGAACTCAGTTCCCTAATATCAGGCCTGTTGAACTTAGTCACAGACAAACTCAGAAACATTCAGTGCAAATACTTCAAATAGGCTACAGTTCTTGATAGGGCTTAGACAAATTCCTTCATTATATCAAGGTTAATAATACGAAGTGGAGGTAGCAGCATTTTATCTGAATCCACCATGCTTGGTATAATGTTTTTTTGCACCAGACTAACTTTTTTTCTAGCTAGCCTCTCCTGATGAACTCAAAGTAAATTCTTACCTCTGCTGTCACACTCATATTTCTTTGTCTAAAGGGTTTATTAATTTTCTGTCATAAGGAAATAAGTGCAGCTACTACTCTGCAGGGTGGTGAAATGGCTGAGGTGCTTGACTTTTAGACATAAGAACATTGGCTCCTTGTCACTTTTTCACTTGAAAATTCTCCTCCTTGCAACCATATAGCAAGACAGGAAGTACCAGGACTCTAAAGACTTGGACCTTTGTCCTTTTGCATAGATATTGGTAGAGTCACACACCCCTTTCCAGTGATCTCATGACTGCCCCATGCTTTCCCAATCCGTGTAATGATTTCACAGGAAGAGTCATCGGAGACATGAATGTTACTGCTGAGGTAAGTAAACCTTTCGACAAGGTCGACGCTCTCTCCACAGACACACGCACTTGCATGATGGCTGTGCCTAAGAGGTCATTAAAGGCCCGCATCTTAGTTTTTATCCAGGACACTCGCAAGCCCAGACACTCAGACTCCTCGCTCAGTCTCTCGAGCACCCTGATCAGAGCCTCCATTGACGCTGCGAAGATCACAGCATTGTCAGCAAAGTCAAGATCAGTGAATCTTTCTTCGCCAACAGATGCCCCACAGCTGCTGGACTCCACAACCTTGCCCAAGACCCAATCCATGCAAGCATTGAACAGAGTAGGAGCAAGAACACACCCCTGACGAACCCAAGAATCAACTGAGAAAAATGCAGATGTTCTGCCTTCACTCTGCACAGCACTCACAGTACCAGTGTACAGGCTGGCCATGATTTTCAGTAAATTTGAGGGGATCCCACAAAGTCTCAGAATGTCCCTCAGGGCAGCTCGATCAAATGAATCTAGTGCTTTATGAAAATCAACAAAGGCTGCAACGAAACTCTGCCAATATTTGCATTTGCGCTTCATGAGAACCCTCAGTGCCAGGATGCGGTTCATGGTAGACTTCTTAGGCATAAAACCAGACTGTTCCGGTCACTGGTAGGTGAGCAAGTTACCATGGATCCTATTGTGGACGACTCTAGGAAGGCAAGCCTTACCACCAGCATGGAGACGTTCACCCCGGATACCACAAAGCCTTGCAACCTTCCCTCCGTCTCAGCTGGTTCACCACCTGTGCAATCTCAGTGAGAATGGGTGGTTCACAGCAAATTGCAGGATCATTCTTAAGAACCGTGGACCCAGAGATATCCAACGTCCTAGCCGAAGGATCAGCTTTAAACAGCTGCTGAAAGCAGCCAGCTCAGTGGATCACAACTGCAGTATCATCTGTAAGGACCATTTCATCAACTGCTCTGACTGTGACTGTCAGAGGAACAGATTCAGATGTGTGCAATGCTTAGATTCCTCTGTAAGCAGGACGTAGGTCACTATGCCATCGATGGTGTTTCACTTGCTCACAGATTCCTCTAACAAACACCTCCTTATCTGCCCACAGAGCCCTTGTGGCCATCCTTCTTAGTTCTCTGTACAGACTGGAGTTGCTATCAACCCGTGGACTGCGACTCCTCTCGATGATATCCAGAGTGCCCTGTGAAATTAAACACCTCCTTCTGGGAACATTGGTAATACCAACACAACCCCCAGCAACCTTCAAGGTCTTGTCAAAGAATTTGTCCCACATCACATTAGGATCATCTGTCGCACCCAAACCCATAAGCTCGTCGTGCAAACTGCATGCAAACCCACCTGAAACAGTCTTATCTTGGAATCTGGCCAAATCCAGCCTCATTTTCCTAGTATGTGGTAGCCTACTGGACCTAAGCTGGATCTTTAGAGTAGCAAAAAACAAGTCTGTGGTTAGAATTCACCACCTGGGCATTTCTGTAGACCCTGCAGTTTTGTAAGAGCCTCCAGTGTTTGGTCACGAGGATGTAGTCAATCTCCTTCACCGCACCACCAGTATTGGAGTACTAAGTGGACCTAAGCTGGATCTTTAGAGTAGCAAAAAACAAGTCTGTGGTTAGAATTCACCAACTGGGCATTTCTGTAGACCCTGCAGTTTTGTAAGAGCCTCCAGTGTTTGGTCACGAGGATGTAGTCAATCTCCTTCACCGCACCCCCAGTATTGGAGTACTAAGTCCAACGATGCATCTTAGGACGCTGGAGTATACTCACTGTGGCCGGAGTATACACTGAGCCAACAGACAAGGAACCCAGAAAGCGCCGTAATCGGAGTCTCATAATACGCTTGTTGAATGAGCGTATTATGACATTGGACATTGACTTTGGACACCATCAGAAAAAGCCGATCCACTACAGCAACAAGTACTCCCTGAGTATGACAGACATCAGACTGACCAGACCAATAAAAGGTGTACCCTCTTGCAGAGATCTGGTCTGTCCCAGGTCTGTACATCTCAGAGAGTGTTGCCACTGAAATGCGGAGTTTACAAAGCTCCTCCGGCAGCAGAAGATGATAATAATCATGCCAGAGAGACAAGATGTTCCACACGCCTACCCAGATGGGCTGCTTTAAATTGGGAACAGAGTGCTACTGTGCAGGGGTGACACCTCAGCACCACACCAGTTCTAATCCCGATAGACCTGACTCCAATGGCTTTGCGATGGGTTTGACTGTTCCGGGGATTGGACTCTCAAGGGCTTTCCCCCATCCCCTTCATAATGGGCAGTTGCAGCAGAGCTATTCCCGCAGACAGCAGGAAGGAGACCTTGCTTTCATCTCTGAAGAATAACAGAAAAAGATGAAAGGTTATGACTTGGTTAAACACTAAAGAGCAATCACAGTGAAGCAGTATTAAGGTGTATAGTGTAGCCCCAGTAGTGTTTCTTGTCACAATTCTGCTGAATAATTTGTTTGCTGAAAGTGCTTAATGATAGTGTGTTGTGTTCTAGAGAAGGTGTGCAGTATTGCTTAAAATGACCATGAGTTTTGTCATCAAGAGTGCATCCCACAATGGAGTCTGCCTTATTCATCAGTTTCTTGATTCAGTGGGTGTCTCTTGAAGTGATGTTATCAACCCAGCTCACCCCAGTGTAAAAACATTTTTTAAAATTTTACTGATTTTATTTGAGGAGAACAACATTCCATACAAACATGTCAAACTTAACAAAACAAAATTCAATTACAATTATGTATCCTTTCATCAATCCATTTTCTTAAGGATCACTCGAGCCTATCCCAGTAGTCTTTGATTGCAAGGTACAAACAACAACTGGACTGTGTGCCAGTCCACTGTGGGGCAAAAACAGATATGGACCCACTCAGATGGGCCAAGTAAGCCACGCCAAATCACAGAAGCTGCATGTCTTTGGACTGTTAGAGTGAAATGGATCACCCAGAAGAAAGTCATGTGGACACTGTGAAAAAAAAGAGAAATCCACATTGACAGTGACCAGAGTGACAATCTCAGCAGGTTGCAAGGCAGCAGCACAACTATTGTACCTCCCGTAACGGTTTCAAAATACGTAACGGATGTCACTACTCACATTATAGGAACACAGTCTCTTGAGAAAAAAAAAGAGACTGCTCATCATCTTGGTTATGTATTTCCTCTGTGTTATGAGACCATTGTATCCTGTCATAAATACGGACCCCACAAGTATTGCAGCAGTACACCACTGCCTGAATAGTGACCTGGTTTTAGAGTCTCTTGGGAAAGCCGATATCAATAACCAGTTCCTAAGTTTTGCTGATGTCAATTGCGAATAACTGTCTTTGCATCATGAAAGATGACCGGGTGTTATATGTATAGACAGAGGTGTACCCCAGAGGTGTGAAGAGAGGACTGAGCCTTATGCTGCTCCAGTGCAGCTTATATCCACATCAGGGACATAGTCCATGAGCCAAGCAAACTGCAGTCTGCCAGACAGATACCCAGTTATCCAGGATATTCCATAGGGGAATTCAGATCTGGAGGTGTACATCGTAGTCAAACAAACACACAGGTGAGATTTCCCATGTATATGATTGAGGCAAATGTCATTTTCACATTTTTTTCTATTTCATCCTTTCACTGTATTTCAGGGTAGTGGTATAATGCAGGGCATTGTACATTCATCAAATGAAAGGCAGAAATATGACTGCTCCAAAATTTCAAATAAACACTTGACACTATCGTCCACTTCTTGACCCACTCACCTGCTGAACTGCGGGACTGTGCAGTTGTACACTGCTATGCTTCTAGAAGTTTGGGTTGAAATTTTACTCTAATTACTGCCTGCACAGAGCTGACCCATGTCCATGATATCTTGAGTATTTTTTTTGATCTAACTTTTCAGGTGTTTTATTGCATTGGTCAACCTGCCATATACAAAAAGGGCTCAGCATATCATTGAACGTGGCTTGCGAGTGAGTGGTTAATTCAGGCAAAGTCTGGATTCTTGTTTTACACTTGAAGCTGACAGATACTGCCGTTATGTTTATTTTCTCTTGAACTTTCAAGTTGGACTAAAGGTGGTCAGGAACCTGACATATAAATTGTAACTACTTTCTACTGGAATGGGATTGTGTGACTGTTTTCATTCCTTTAAGTATTTCGTCTTAAAAGTATACAGAGTCTGGCCTAACAGGATTCGATCGATGTGTCTAGCTAACAAAATAGCCGAAAATGGAAGCTGGGTTTGATGAAAACTACATCATCTGGAATTTCGAGGTGTCTTTCATTGCTAATGATGCATTTTGTTGTGGACAATAATCAAACCTCTATTCCGTGTTTATAAAATATTTTAGACAAGCTGACTGGATCCTTCTGGTGATGAATATCTTAACAGGCAATTTTAATTTCTGAAGTATAATATAGTTTTTCACGCAGGATTTTTATTTGATAAAAAGTAGTTTTTATAACAAGAACATTTCAAGGAAACACAAGAAATTAGGCAAACTCTACCTGTTGCTGTGTTAGGCCAGGTTTATACTTCATGTAATGCATGCTCCAGCGAACACTCCTGCTACGCAAGCATTTTACTGTTCATACTTGCGCGCATATTTTACGTAAATCTGGAAAATTCCACCAGGTGACAGTGAGAGATATCATCATGGTGAGAAAACGTTTGGCTTCGCTGTGTTGTGAATTGCCTGAAACATCCATTAAATTCCGAGGACACCTTGCCACAATATCTCTGAAAAGGATATTTAATGATTAAATCTATCAATCCCTGGAGAGGGCATCAGCTCATTGCAAGGTGAATACAAGCACTCACATACACTTTTGTCACTTTAAGTGACTTTTTTGGTCACTTTAGCGTCACCAAATCCCCAAATCTGCATATCTTTGGAAGGAAACCGGAGCACACAGTGAAAACCCAGCAGGAAAACAAGTAAACTTCAGGCAGGGAACACCAGCGACTTGACTCCGTGCGAGACAGCATCACTACCCCTCTGCCACCGTGTCACCCCAACGTGTGTAGTTATTAACAGAATTCATTATTTAAACGAAATTAACGAATTATCTGTAAAATGTAATATACATACTTTAATCAATTTCATCATGAAACTGATATCAAGTTTAAATCTAATACATTTAATGTGTTCTGTGTGGTGATCTATTGCTGCTTGCTGCTGCTGTCAGGTCAGGAGGAAGCCCCAGAAGCACGTAGCGATTAACAACTGGGTCAGTTTTAACATGACGTTTACGACAGTCAACTTATAATAAATAAATTTATAAATTTAAAATTTAAATTTATAAATGATAAAATGAACTATAAGATTAAAGTGGACATTTAGGGAATAAAGCCCAAATTTCCACTTTAATCACAAAAGACACCTTCTCACTGCGTCCTTACTTTTTTTCTCTGTGGCACAAACATAGCGCTGTACATTCTGTTGCTATTGTGAAGATGCAAAAAAAATAAAGACGGCACAGAAGATGGTACATGAAACTTTTAAATGTATCGTGTCATTACGATGGGGAATATAATATGAATGCATTTATATGACCATTCATCAACCATCAAAGCAGGCACATCGATCCTGCAGGATCCTCAAAGCAGCTTTCGGTCACATGTAGATAGTAAACAGAGGCTCTGACGTCACATTCTAACTTTTATCACACTGGACTCCACCGACTTTTTTCTGGGACTGCAACTCGCGCACGTGTCACATTAATTTCTGAGGACCTGCTCAGAGGGCGCATCAAATGAACACTAGGAACGCGTGCCAGCCATGATGTGTGCGCATACACATTCTGAGCGTGAAGTTTAAACAAGCCCTAAATCTAAACTTAAAGATTGTTAGGTTTATCTGTGAATTCTTGCATAAACATGTAAACAAATCAAGCACAGACCTTTCTATTTTAAGAAAGCCACCAAGAGTCCCAAGAAAGCGAAGCCCACTGCGAAATCCAAAAAGGCAGCTAAGAGTCTGAAGAAGGACCAAGCATTAAAGTCTAAAGCAGCAGAACTGAAAACTTTGAAGAAGGCTGCATCGAAAAAGAAATGATTCGTTTATTTGTGATCTGATTCCAATACAGATCAACAGCTCTTTTCAGGGCCCCATATCATCGATAAGGGCACTTTTTTTTTTTTTTTGACGTTTGTGGCCATTTGGCACTATACCACTCAGGGGCGTTTTTCAATTGGCATAGGGGGAAACAGCAATTTGAAATAAACTAGTGACAGAGTTACCTGGGGCTTCAGAAAGTTATTTAAGGTTTAAATCACCCAGAACACAGGGGTTCCTTTCCGGTGTTATGTCTTGGCCGTGGTGGAGGGTAGAATAGGCACATTTTCATGCATCTGTATGCACATTTAAAAGCAATCCCAAGTTGATAGATTGTCGGTGAGGATTACTGTCGGAAACGGAAAGATGATTTTCTCTCTTGCAACAGAGCTTGTGGCGATTCTGAAAAGAGCCTGTTTTCAAATGTAGATTGCTTTTAATCTGTTCCTTAGGCGTGCTCCCCACAAATGTGGCAAGCCAGATGGATGACCTTAGGCATTATGATCATTTTCTTGGCGTGGATGGCACATAAGTATTGGTGTCTTCAAACAGGCCGACCAAGCAAGTCTCACTGGCTTCCTACATGGCCATGACAGCGGAGCTCTGGAAAAAGAGATTCTGGGTGATTTCTCCCATGACTCTCTGGAAAGGTAACTTGCCGACAAAGCAGTTCAGTAGACTTCTGGTAGCAATGGATCTCTCACAGAGCTACTGTGCTGGGCCTGTAATGGTGAGGCTTCTTTATCCCACCAGTAGCAGGGGCACTCTTACAAGCTGCTTACGTGGCAAACTGTTTGCGTGGAGCTTTGCCATCAGTAAATTTGCAAGCTGTCTGCTTCGTTCTTGCCATTTCACAAACTTACAAGAAGTTAAGTTCTGGAGAAAACTAATGAACACGGAAAGAGGCTCACAAGGCACATTATATCAAGGTCCTGTTATTTTCTGCTTGGGTGAAATTGAAAGGGGCCGAGTATACGATTTAGGCTCAGCCTAGATGTGTCCTTTCTAATACTTCTCTTAAAAGCTTGGCTCGCAATTTGAAAATGTGTTGGTTTCCATTTCCTCAATGTCTAATGGTTACTGCCATCAACTGTTGTCAGAAAGTCAGTGAAATAAACTCCATTTACTCTCCCTTAGTATAGTGCTGGCTTTTCCCTAACTCCTATGTGTGGCTTCCAAGTTGGCCATGTGTATTTTAAGGGGTTGGGCGATACCACAATTTTTGAAATCGATACTGATACAAGTATTTTATGTGTCAGATTTCTGATTCCGATACTGAGAATTTTGTAAAAAGCATAGGAATTTATTTTCAAATGATAGTATTTTAGAATTGCTGTCAGTCTGTATTTAAACCAACTAATATCATAACACAGTATTAAGGTCACCATAACAAACTTATTACAAACTTTTTGCAAAATATATATTAATAGAATGAACGTGTCTTGTCACTTTCTTACCCATTTACTGCTGTCCAAGGCTGCTAGGGGGGTGCCAGAACCTATTCCAGCTGCAATAGGGCGTAAGGCAGAAGCAAACCCTGGACCGGGTGCCCATCCATTGCAGGGCAAACACACTAGACATACGCCAAGGCCAATTTAGGTTTGCCAGTTCACCTAAGCTACATGTCTTTGGACTGTGAAAAGAAACTTACGCAGACACAGGAAGAACATTCAAACTCCACACAGGGAGAATTTGGGTCACAAACCTCTATCTCCTGACTGTGAGGCAGCAGCATTACCACTGCACCACCAGGATACCCAGAATGAACGTACAAACGTAATTAAGATAATATGAACTTTTATGTTTTCATAAAAATCACTTCACCAAAGAACATATCTCCTTAGAACACTAACATTTACAAAAAAATAAAATTCTCACAGTGTATTTTCGATTATATTCTGTCATTTTATCCATTTTAATATTTTTTTTATCTGTTTTAATAAATGTTCTGTCATATGAGGTTTACATTTGGTTAAGTTTCAAATTTGTATTTAGAAAAAATAACATTGACAATTTTACGCTTGATCCTATTTTGCCTTTAGAGGTACAAGTCAGGAACAATCCCTGGACAGGGTGAAAAACCAACACATGGACATAAACGCACGTCAGGGGCCAATTTAACTTTCTCAATCCACCTAACCTGCATGTCTTTGGACTGTGGGAGGAGACAGGAGCACAATACAAGTTTTAACGATACAAAATTAAGTGGAAAATTAATATTACTATTTTATTACACTTGATGCTGTTACTAATGCAATTAAAGTAGTTTTCAATCCACACAATTTGCAAAAAAATGAATATTTTTATTACCATTTACTAGGGCACTTATTTTTCGGAAAGAAAATCTACTTTCAGTGAAAGTTTTCATCTTCAAATTAGGTATAGCTACGTATTTTGTATTTTGATTAGTGTTAAAAAACTTTAACATTCTTATTTATGTATATTGGTAATATTGCACCTGCCATTTTAATTATCAGAAAAACCAAAA
The DNA here is from genome assembly GCA_026402145.1 of Polypterus bichir lapradei. Taxonomy (NCBI): domain Eukaryota; kingdom Metazoa; phylum Chordata; class Cladistia; order Polypteriformes; family Polypteridae; genus Polypterus; species Polypterus bichir. Next base: position 56,527,377 of record JANRMT010062856.1, on the reverse strand, counting down.
CGGACAACATTTTCCGACAGTGATGCTTTACACTACTAAGTGTTCTCTATTATGCAAATATTGAGCTTTATATTTCACAAGTATTAATGAGTAGTAAATGAAGAAATGCTAAACTCAACTTAAATGTCTTCCGTAAATCCCGTCTACATAAACGTGTCAGTAGCAGTTTTCTAGATAATGTCTTGTGACACTAATAGGAGATAAAAAAGAGCAAGAGGAAGGCGAGCAGAGATGGGTGAAAGAAGAAAAAAAAAAAATGTTAGAAAATAAAAAAAAGAAAAAAAAATTCACTAAAGACAACACCTCCTGGAAACTCTGCAATACCAGGATCAGGCCTTAGTTCAGTGGAGAAAACCCCACATTAGCAGGACCAGTATTCCCAAACACAATCACTCGTAGAAAGTTGTTTCTCATGAATGTGACTTCTCCAGACTGGTGGCACTCATAGGGGGAAAAAAAGCAAGTGGGCTGGAAAATCAGCAAAAGTGGTTGAAAGAAGAAAAAAATGAAAAGAGAAAGAAATGTGTCTTAAAAATTCACAAAAGGCAACATCTCATTTCCATAAGCTATTCAAAGTGATGTCTGATTGGCTGGATCCATTGTAAAATGTTATATGATTGGTCAGCACTCAGAGACATCTAAAGTGATCTGTAACTGGCCAGCACTGGCATTGATTTCTCTATCTGGCTACCTACCTAGCTAGCTACCTTTTCCTTACTTAATGGAGAGTGGGGACGTCTTTATTTAGAACCACTCCTTGAAGCTGTGCAATACCAGGATTAGGGCTTGGCTCAGTGGAGCTAACCCCACATAGCAGGACCAGTATTCCCAAACATCTGCTTAATATTAAGCAGACAATCTCAGATGAGGAAGTCCATCAGATATCAAACTGACACGAATAAGGCCGTGTATAAAATTGCAAGCCAATAAAGACCAAGATGCAATGCTGGCTAGATGTGGCCAGACTGCAGGGGGTTATTTGTGCTTTCTCTCTTATGGTTTGAACCTCAGTTTTTTAAATCTGGAGGCAATCAATTACAAATGCAATTAAAAATCAACTCTAATTTGTTAAATGTAAATAATTACCATGTATACATGAAGTATAGAAACTGTTACGTGCATGACTCCCACAAACAGGTGACAGCAGTACAACACAAACAGCAAACAACGAATACAAACACAATGATCATCATATATCATTATACATTAAGTGTAATATCAGGTGATAGATAGAAGTATTAATAATGAAGTTGTCAATATGACTGTGCAGTAGCCATATGAATTGTGGATCAAACTGTCCATGAATCTACTGGTGTGAAACTGGTCCTGTATCATTTGCTGGAATGGAGGAAGGGGAAAAATGGCTGTGCTGAATGGCAGATATATTTAATAATACTGCTCATCTTTCTAAAGCAGTGTTTGTTATATATACCTTGAGCAGATTGAACCTGTGAGCTAGTAATATTCTGCACCAACACCACCATGTCCTGTAGTGCTTTAGAATGCTGAGCATGAGGATGTTGTGCAGTCAGATGGTGCACCTAGAGTTGTCTGTGACCATAGGCAGAAACATCTGGGCTTTCTTCAGAAGTAGAAAAACACTAAACGTGTTTTGTTTTCAAAAAGTGTTCAGGAAAGGCACTTTACCAATATAAGGAGAACCTAGGGGGTTAATAAAATTCATACATTTTTAGCCTTGGCTTACAAGTACATCCAACAATACATACCTCTGGAATCATTTCACTTCAATAGCTGTTCACGCACATCACAGTGTACTCAACCTGTCACACTGCACTTTACCTCAGCAGGGACCAGAAACCACTCTTCTCATGAGCCACACTCCTGCTGGGATTCACAAATATGTCAGTCCACTCTACAATTGCTACCCTTGAAAGTGCTAAACTTCAGAATACCTAAGCAAAGGCCAAGAGCCGCATTCCTGCCCAGATTCATGGATGTGACAATCCACTTCCAGATAGCTACCTTTGTAAGGGTTGAACAAATACTTTAACAGAGGCCAAGGCCTTACTGGAAAAGCTTTCCCTTGCCGAGTTACAGGCATGGCAGCCCACTCTCAAATCGCCATCTCTGAAAGAATTTAACCTGAATGAGCACACCTTGTTTTATTAACATTTATTAAACATTTCTAAATGTCAGTAAAGTGAGACAACTTCAGCAAGGTAACATCCAAACTTTATTTCTGTAGTCATTAATGCAGTTTATACATATATTTTGAGCCATTTTATTGTTTTGTATTGTGCAAACTCTATTGAAAATGTTTTTTCGATTTATTTTGAAAAAGCTTTTTTTTGTTTTTCCTGTATGGTTCTTTTTTGTTGTCACGTGACCACGATCGTTGCATCAGTTATAGTATGGTGGTGATTTTAACATGTGTTATCCCACAACTGGATAAAATTCTCTGTAAACAATTTTAGCATTAGCTTTTCAAAAAAGTAGTCCCTAGGGTCAGGTTCTGTTTCAGTATTAATTACTGCCTTTGACTTTATTTCTCATTTTGTCCTCGTATTTCTAAGATCATATAGTCATCTTCTGGTTATTTTCCTTTCTCACAATACTCCTTGGACATGCTGCCTTATGACAATTTCAATCCTTGAACTTGCATCTAAACAGATGGTTCTTTCAATTTCTATTGAAATCTGTTTATTCTTTCCATACAATAAAATGTCACCGGGTGGTGTCCTAAACTCTATTGTTGTTGAGTATTCTCATTACAGCATTCACACTTGGACTTCTTCCCTACTAATTTTGGTACAGCCAGCGACGAACCTGGAGAAAACTTTCACCAAGACATTGCAACGATGCAAAAGCAATGCCAGGGCAAGCAGAATTTATCAATGCTGGCCAACTGATGTTGGACACGGAAAGAAGAAGCATAGATGTGGACTACAGACAAACTAAGCAGTACCAACATTTAGAGTTCAATTGAACTAATGCAATGTGTCAACATCATTAAGACATTAAACATGCAAAACTCAGGAAAAGTTCATTTCATGTTTCTCATGAATCTGCAATTATATTTATGTTCAGCTTGAAGCTATCTGTAATAATCAACAAAAGTTTTTCAGGATGTAAATTTATATGTTGTTCAGTGTAATCTTAAGACACTAAACCATTAATGATATCCAAAGGAGAAATGTTCTGAGTCAGTCAAAAGATGTCCACAGGTGAAAGGACGCAATGAGGTTGTTAAAGGATTTGATCCGTAATCTTGGATGCTACACTGAATGTGATATTGAGCTTTAAAGCATATCAGTCACATGACACACAATGCCTTCTGGGAGTAATAGCAACAGTGCACTGTGTCCTGATAACACAGGCGCAGAATGTTAAAACTTATAAAACAGCAATGTAGCAAAGTCAAAAAAATATCAATTAACATTCTACTTATTTGTAATTACTAATACAAAAACCCATGTATTAACATTCCCTAATATATAAAGACTAAAAAAACCAATGAACCTACAAAATAAATTATTTGAAGCAAAAAAAATAACACAATATTTCAGATTATTGGGCTGGCCATCCTATTGCGTCACACACTACCTAGGATCTCAGCTCCAAAGTGTCAACAAAGCCGCATTTTGTCATTCTGCCACAAGTGTTTATACAGACTACTTGATCACTCAGTTAATTCCAGGTCAACAAAATTGTTCCTATGATTAGGTGACCTGTGTGCCCCATGAATTGAAAAGATCACCGTTATGTAGAGTGAAGCTAATTTTAGTCCAACAACACTTCTGTTTAAAGCTGGAAGAATACCCATAGCACAGGAGCCCTCCATTAATGATGTGTCATCACAGCATCACTAAAAACCACAGTTTCAGATAACATCACAACGTTACACCTTGAAGCTTTCAGACAGATGATGAATGAGATCTGATGGGGCTCCAGAGGGGCAAACTTACTTGTATAGCTAGAAAGCAACAGGTTGTCCTTTCCCATTATTAACTTCAGAAAAAAAATTATTTGGTAAAAGATGATCATACAAAAGGGAAGCCGTTAGTGCCTGTCATGGACAGTTTAAGGTCTGAGGAACATCTCAAAAAGCAAGCATCACAGGGTTTATGGCTCGAATCCATCAAATCTTCATGCAGTCTAGCTAAATACTTCTGTTCAAAATATTTTGTAGGAAAAAAAAAAACAGAAGTGCTGAAGTGAACAACGGAGAGGATGCATAATTCTGGAGAAGTGAAGACATCCCATCTTAAAGTGTGTAAAGACTGCAAGGGTGGCTGAAGGAGAGCCATTATCACAGAGCACCAGGGAATGAACCAAAATTAAAGTTTCATTATCCTTTGGAAATTAGGAACTTCTGACACATTTCAATGCTCTGTGAATGACACTAACATTGGACTAGAGAAGTGGTAACTTACACTTGCTAGTTTTGGCAGCTTGCATGCATAGACAGCAATAGAATCACACACTGCTCAAGACATGATCTCTCCCACTGCCCCTTGTACTTTATTTGTAGGATTTCAAACTCTTGTGCATCAGATGCTGTTTCAATATATCACAGCCTTTTGTTTCTCATGATTGACAAAATTTCAAGTTAGCCATCCTGTGAATTCAGAAAGCACTCAATACACCTTCACTTTTTGTAGCCTTGCGCTAAATTTATTTCAATTAATTTTTCTTCCCACATCAAGCAACCTCCAATGCTCTAGAATGACAAAGCAAAACATGATTTTAAGAAATTCTGAAAATTTTTAAAAAATAAAAAACAAATATCTTATTTACACTCATTACTTAGTACCTTGTTGAAGCACCTTTGGCAGCAATGCAGCTTTGAGTCATCCTGGGTATGACATGACTGGTCTTGCTGAATCTGGGCATTATCTGCCATTCACCTCTGCAGATCCTTTCAACCTCTGTCAGGTTGTTTGGAGACCATTGCTGGACAACTATTTTCAGATTGCTGTAGAGATGTACAATTGGGTTCAAGTCTGGGCTCTGGATATGTAACTCTGGGGCATTCCCAGAGCTGTCCCTAAGCCACACCTGCCTTCTCTTTGCTTTATGCATATGGTTATTGTCCTGTTGTAAGTTGAAGCTTCAGCCCAGTCTGAGGTCCAGAGCACTCTGGAGCACATTTTCATTATGGAGAACTTTGTCCTTTGTTCAGTTCAACTTTCCCTCAAACCTGTCCAGTCTTCAA
>JANRMT010062856.1:56482615-56512201 GCA_026402145.1 Polypterus bichir lapradei | reverse complement strand
TGTCCTTTGTTCAGTTCAACTTTCCCTCAAACCTGTCCAGTCTTCAAGTTCATACCACTGAAAATCAACTCAACATCATGATGCTGTCTCCAACATACTTCACTGTTAGAATGGTACTGCACAGGTGATGAGCAATGCCTGGTATCCCCCAGACATGGTACTAATCTTGGCTTTATCAGAACAAGGAATCTTGGTTCTCACAGTCTTTTAGGCATCTTTTTGCCAACTTCAAGCACACTTCCACGGCTTTTCCTAAGAAGAGGCTTTTGTCTGGCCACTCTGTCATAAAGCCCATATCAGTGTAGTGTTGCAGTGTTGATTGTCCATCTAACTTATGCCTGTCGTAGTAGCCGTGAATCCAAAAACAAACCTGAAGCCTGTGATAATTTAGTTGTGTTTTAAAAATATATTTTGTCCTTCAATTGTGGTGAAGTTAATAACATTCATCCCCTTTTAACATCCTCAGCTACTGATGATTCACAGTATGAACACTGGCCAATGCATCACCCGATATTTGCAACATATCTATAGCAATAGCTGCAGTAAAACCAAACTGGCAATATATTAATGGTTTCTCTTACTGGATTACACACAGCACACATCTCACTCTTCTTTTCACCTTGTGCTGTGCAATTGAGCCACACAAATGACTAATTTACCAGTATACATGTTTCTTGCCTTACACCAAGGGCTGTTTGGAAAATAACAATGTAGATATTAAAATAAGTATTAGATTAGGTTACTCATTACTTTAAAAACCTTACTTTAAAATGTAATCATAGTACGTAACGCATTTCTGTTAACAAGTTACACCAATACTGCTCCTGAGATTGTGCACTGAACATTAAGCTCAAACATAAAATTAGCTATTTCTGAAGTAGAGATTATTTCAAACAGGAGAAGGAATAATGTGACTGACCAAGCATTTGCCTTAGGAAGTTTATCTTGTGGATACTTCTACCTATGGCTGCTGAAAGCATGTACGAAGTTAAGCAAGAATGCAATGGACATGTGTAAACTACAAAATTTCTAACTGTAATCCAGTTAAGGGTTTACATGGCTGGTTACTCACAGAAAAATCTACGCCTCCTAACCTGGTTTCTTTGAGGCCAAACACCTGGCATCTCTAACCGGAATAAAAGTTTTAGAAAACAGGTTTCTGTGAATAAACCAGGCTATTAAAGTGCATGTAAAAGCACTTAGTGAAAACTATCAAACAAAAAACACACAGTTTGGGAACCAGCTGGCAATTCAAGATTCAAATTGGTATACACTGGTTTAATGTATACGGAGGTGATTTAATCAACATAAAAAAGCTGTGCACTGCTAATAAAACTAAAATATTACTGATGACTACATACACTTTGTCAACCGTTTTTTGTCAGTTATCTGCAACCGAGTAAAAGAAGGCAGGTGGTATTTTTTGCATTTTCGGTGGCTTATGTTGGAAATAAGCTTGAGATATCAGTGATAAACAAACAATCCAAACAAGAAATAGTGATGCGAGGAAGAAAAAACAAAAACAACCAACATACAACACATCCTGGAAGGGAGAGCTTATATCAGCAGAAGCACAGTCAAAGCAGAATGCAATACAGAAAATATAGTGTAAGGGAGCTCTCTGACTTTCTCTCAGTCATATTAAAGCCTTGATATTATAGACCAGCTGTGGCATCGGCATTTGACCATTAAGAGTAAACATCTTTCCCCATTGTTCAAAATAAGCTTAATGCACACGTATTGCTCTTTTGTATCAAAAAGACTGCCTAAGAGCATAGTCAAGAGCGCATAATAATACTCAAGTCACTTTACTGGATTCTTGAAAAGGAAAATGGTACCACTCTTGTGTAAAATAATTTAGCATTTCACCTTTACTCATTCTTCTGTAATACACAGCTTTAGAGCTTTTTTGAATTTGAAGGCGCATACAGCTAAGTCAACACTCTCTTGGCACAAAATGACATATGACAGTTTTAAAATGTTTCATAAATTTGTTTTCAAGATCTCACACTGGTATTCTCCAGTGCGTTGTGCATCATACTGAAGTCATAATTAGCATTGCTGTTTACAAGGGCACATCATTACAGCTCAAGGTGAACACACCATTCCTCCCCCCATCATCAGTTCAAATAAACAGGCAACACAGTGTATCATTATACATATTTACATTTATTACCAATTATTTTTCAGTTGAGATGAAATATAACAAAGCAAGGAAAAAAACAACATCACCAGCTAATATTTACAAAAATTTCAATAAATTGCTATACACACAGAACAATTTAGAATAAAAAACAACTAGGTTTACACTGAGGAGGAATAGTTCTTCCTGAACATGTCTGCCATCAATTGTGGTTATGTTTGTTTCTATATTTCTGAAGAATTTTCTGTAGAGAGAGGAAAACAGTTAAAGACAAACATCTGAAAAAAGCCAAATCACAAAACTACATGAGTATTTTAAATAAGCAGCATTTCAAACATTTTTGGGCCTATATTTTTCCTGATTCCTGGTAATTTTTTGTTATGTAAGCACAGTTACTGCTGACACTGTACAGTGTAAATAAAGGTATAAGCTGCCTGTTCTTTGGGGCATTACAAGATGAATGGTGCAATCTCAAGGCAATCAGAAAAAGAACACGGAAAGTGTACGGAACAGAAGACAAAATCTCATTCGCAAGGAACAAGGCGGCCCACAACATACAAAAAGCCTAAAGTTATGTGCTCAAATCTGGTCTCTGTCAGAGCTACAAAACACATATAGATGATAGGTTCAGAGTAACAATAATGCACTCTGATATGTGCAGCACTAAGGTATTACTGCTGCATACCATCTCAATGTATAAGACAACCGAGGCCTCGTCCACATCAGGGTTTAAAATGAAATGCTACTTTTGTTGTTTTAAATTTTGTGTATTTAAGCTTTAGCAAAAATTATCTTTTTTTATTGCATTACTCACCCTAAAGTAATTTTTTTCAAAACCATAAGAACATTTTCTTATAAGTTAGTATATTAGCTTTCCCCTTTTACAAAGTATGATGGGTTTCCTGGCTCTGTCAACGGAGATTTCTGGCAGATGGTGATAAGTAAGGGAATAGTTGCCAACATCATACAGTTTGACATGAGGGTGTTTCTGTAAATCAAGACACTAAGGAAAACATTTATATAATTAGTATTCTCACACAATACCCTTCATATCTGTTGGTACATTGATGTAAAAATTGCTGTTTCTGCTGCAAGCACAAATAAAGTGCATGAGAGATAAAAGACGAGTGAAACAAATGTTGCCTCTTAATATGGGGTATTGATTTACATAAATACTAGAACATTTAATAATAACTGTATTAGTAATCTAGGATCCAACTTAGTATGAGTTTTCTTTATTAACAAAGCTTAAAACAACTCAGTGATGCTTGGACAATGCATGAGGTTTGAGGAAACTATGACTGGACATCTCCAAGAGGGCCCTAAGGCCAGGTTTACACATCACACTTTGCTGTGTTGTGAATTGCCTGAAACATCCATTAAATTCCGAGGACACCTTGCCACAATATCTCTGAAAAGGATGAATGTTTAAAGATTACATACATCAATCCAGGAATGCAAACATTCCAGCAAGCATTGGGCGCGAGGCAGAAACAATCCCTGGACGGGGCATTACCACAAAGAGAATAAAAAGTACACATACACTAGCGTGATTTTAGCGTCACCAAATCTCCAAACCTTCATGTCTTTGGAAGGAAACCCACCCAGAAAACATGTAAACACCAGGCAGGGAAGACCATGGACATGACTCCCTGTGAGGCAGCAGTTCTACCGCTCAGCCACCATGCAGCCCCGACATGTGTAATCATTAACAGTATTTATTATTTAAATGAAGTTAACGACTTTTCTGTAACATGTAATATACATACTTTAATGCATTTCCTCATGAAAGTGATATTAAGTATAAATCTAAGTATTCATAAATGTGCAGATGGCTAGAATATCATAAATTTAACGTGTTTTGTGTGGCTGCTTGTCGCAGAAGAAAGTGTCAATACTGTGAAGGCAATCAATAAGGAGAACTGAAGAGAGACAGTAGGTGAGCTAGCAGATACTAAGGGCTGCTTATGGATCGTTGAGAGACCAAAATGTTTGACTCCTGACAATATGCATCTCCTGTAGGAAAGAAAAGTGCATTTTAACTTGTCCACTCTGTATAATAACATGGGAAGGAGGAAGGACTTAATTTTGTTAATCAATCATCGGTCTTGCCTTTGGTAATGGCAATAACTGATGGAATAATTCGGTAGGGCTTCTACTTTATTTTCCTTACCTTTCTCTGTTGTAGTAGACAGGTCTCTGGCCTTTAGAATTGTATAAAAGTAACTGAAGCACACTCATTTTGATGATTTTGATGTACAAGACAGGACACAGACAGACTAGACTGACAAACATAACCGAGAGGCTGGTTGTTTACTTGCTATTTAGAGTTTAAATTTATCTTGGCACAGATGAGTAGTTTTATAATACCCAGTCTTTACAAGGTGATATCTGATGTTGTGTGAAGATGATGATTTGTTTCTACTCTGGCCTCACATGGAGGATTCCTCTTGCATTGGAGTATACTCTGTTTGCTGCATGCTTCTTTGTTTGTATGCTGATGACACACAACTATATTTATCAATAGCGCCTGATGACCCCCTGACTCACTTGGTTCAATGACACAATGTCTTATTTGTGTTTCTGAATGGATGAGTAGTAATTTTCTCAAACTAAATAAGGAGAAAACAGAAATTTTAGTGATGCAAAAATTGATATAATGAGGGTATTAGAAATAAACTTAAATAAAAGTCAATTCGGAGGTAAAGAATTTAGAGGTAATTATTGACTCTGACCTAAATTTTAAATCACATATTAATCAGATTACTAGGACGGTATTTTTTCATTTAAGAAATATAGCAAAAGTTAAACCTCTTATAACTTTTCAATATGCTGAAACATTAGTTCATACTTTTGTTTTCAGTCGGATAGATGACTGTAACACACTCCTCTCAGGACTATTTAAAAAAAACATCAATCGGTTGAAACTAGTACAGAATGCAGCTGCTAGAATCTTAACTAGGAAAAGAAAATCTGAGCACATCTCTCCAGTTCTGATGTCACTACATTGGTTACCTGTGCCATTTAGAATTGGCTTTAAATACTGCTTAAGGTTTACAAAGCTTTAAATAATCTTGCTCCATCCTGAATTTCACAATGCCTTACACCTTACACTCTAAATCGTAACCTTAGATCTTCAAATAAGTGCCTGCTTATAATACGTAGAGCTTAAAAGAAGTGGCAAGGAAGCCTTCTGCTGTTATGCACCTAAAATTTGGAACAGCTTACCAATAGAAATTCACCAGGCTAATACAGTGGAATATTTTAAAAAATTGTAAAAGAGAGCCCAAAAACCACCCACACCCCCAGATCTTCATCCTCAGCCACATAATTAATGAAAAGGAATTAATTATGTCTTGAAATAGGATTGGATAGGGATAGGATTAACTGTAGTACCTGGCGACCCATGATAATGCTGAAGATACCATTAGGCCCGAGAACCTCCACCATCGCAAACCCATTGAACAGTTTACTATGCAGAAAGTCCCCAGTTCCACCTCAGTGTATGTTAACATAGCATAACATTGACATCATATGAACAATATAAAGGACAGTTCAAAAAGTGATTCTAATCAATAATACAAAATATTAGGTAAGACATAAACCTGAATGGCAGCTCCATGGCAGGAACTTGAACTTGACCAACGATGTGCATAATGCAACTGTGTAAATCAGAGGCAATGGAGAGATCTTCACGGTGTGAAAGTGCCTGTTTAAACAAAGTTGTCAGTCACTGCAAGTACTTCAGAGGGTGAGTCAAACAGGTGGTACGCTGAACAAAGACTTATTTTCAACTTTGCAGGATAAAGTAAATATGGCTGGAGATCAGCAACACGTGCCTTCTGGGCAACTGGGGCCACGGATTTCCTTCGCTGCATAGTAACTGAACTGAAATCTGGGAAGATACAGAACTTGTGAGCCTTCTAAATAGATGTTTTGAACACTGTGTTCTTCCAACATAATTTGTTGGCGGTCGAAAAAAATCTGAAATTATATTATAAGAGGCCATGGATTGGCTGCATCAGCACGGCCAGTGTACACACAATGAGCCCATATGACCTCCGGGGCAAAGTTTGAGACATTTGGGAACCACTTTTGCCACATTTGGGAGAGGAAGTAAATTGTCATTCGTCTTTCTCAGCCCCTTCTTTAAGTATGACAATTCTTAAATTGTCTCTTCAAGTCCTATCTTCTTGATCGATTACTTTGTCTTTCAAATAAGCGACTTCTTTACAGAGCACCTTCGTTTCTACATTTTGATGGGAGATGGTGGATTGTAGGCCTCGGACATCTTTGATCAGTTTCACCTGCTCCTCTTTATCAGCTTTCAGGTCACCCCATATTTCAGTGAAATAGGTCTACATTGTAGTATTCAGCATGGTGGTGAGTTCAAAGAGCAGATTTTTCATTGATTCCCAGTAGGCATCCATATTGGCACTGAAATGCGTTGGGGGATATTTCAGCTTCTTTGGCGTGTTAGTAGGTGAGGAATGGGGTCTCTGGCCTGAAGAAGACATCTGTTCTCGGTGACAGTGAAAAATATGGTACACTCTGTCCATTTAGTAGTTAAAGTAAGATGGGAGAAAAAGTATAAAAAGGGGTTTTATTGGTGTGAGGAGTGGGAGCGCAACCCCTTGCCAGTCATCCCCAGAAGCAGAAATTACTTCAAGAAGGGTACTTCAGCACCTCTGCTCTTGTGCCAGAAAGAGCTTTTCCATATGAAGTTGCAAAGGACACGGCAAAGAACCTAAATTAAGCTGAGACAGGCAGCATCACATCACACCACACATGAAGAACCATAGTCACTTACCCACCGCAGGAACTTTATTTTCAGGAACTAATGAGTTCCTGTACAATGTAGGCCTTGGGCCACTTATGGTGTTGCATTCACACCGTGCAACAGTACTTGTAATCTTGATGCAAAATACATTGGGTACGGAAAGTATTCAGACCCCCTTCAATTTTTCACTCTTTGTTTTATTGCAGCCATTTGCTAAAATCATTTAAATTAATTTTTTCCCTCATTAATGTACACACAGCACCCCATATTGACAGACAAAAAAAATAATTTTTGAAATTGTTGCAGATTTATTAAAAAAGAAAAACTGAAATATCACATGGTCCTAAGTATTCAGACCCTTTGCTCAGTATTTAGTATAAGCACCCTTTTGAGCTAATACAGCCATGAGTCTTCTTGGGAAAGATGCAACAAGTTTTTCACACCTGGATTTGGGGATCCTCTACCATTCCTCCTTGCAGATCCTCTCCAGTTCTGTCAGGTTGGATGGTAAACGTTGGTGGACAGCCATTTTTAGGTCTCTCCAGAGATGCTCAATTGGGTTTAAGTCAGGGCTCTGGCCGGGCCATTCAAGAACAGTCACAGAGTTGTTGTGAAGCCACTCCTTCGTTATTTTAGCTGTGTGTTTTGGGTCATTGTCTTGTTGGAAGGTAAACCTTCGGCCCAGTCTGAGGTCCTTAGCACTCTGGAGAAGGTTTTTGTCCAGGATATCCCTGTACTTGACCGCATTCATCTTTCCCTCGATTGCAACCAGTCGTCCTGTCCCTGCAGCTGAAAAACACCCCCACAGCATAATGCTTCCACCGCCATGCTTCACTGTGGGGATTGTATCGGACAAGTGATGAGCAGTGCCTGGTTGTCTCCACACATACCGCTTAGAATTAAGGCCAAAAAGTTTTATCTTGGAGTTTGCTAAAAGACACCTGAAGGACTCTGAGATGGTGAGAAATAAGATTCTCTGGTCTGATGAGACCAAGATAGAACTTGACTGTCCACCAATGTTTACCATCCAACCTGACAGAACTGGAGAGGATCTGTAAGGAGGAATGGCAGAGGATCCCCAAATCCAGGTGTGAAAAACTTGTTGCATCTTTCCCAAGAAGACTCAAGGCTGTATTAGCTCAAAAGGGTGCTTCTACTAAATACTGAGCAAAGGGTCTGAATACTTAAGACCATGTGATATTTCAGTTTTTCTTTTTTAATAAATCTGCAACAATTTCAAAAATTCTTTTTTTTTTGTCTGTCAATATGGGGTGCTGTGTGTACATTAATGAGGGAAAAAATTTAAATGATTTTAGCAAATGGCTGCAATATAACAAAGAGTGAAAAATTGAAGGGGGTCTGAATACTTTCCGTACCCACTGTATGCATTGTGCAAAAGGTTGTAAACTAAGCAATGGAAAACAAGGTGTTGTTAGTTTTTGTGCTTTATGTTGTCGCAAATACATTTATTGCTTTTTCAGAGAATCGATTTAAAGAATTAGTCGACAGGCTTAAAAAACAACAGAAAGCTAGATCACAAAAGAGAAGATTATTTTTAGATGGGATTATAGACATTTAAGATTCCAAGGCAGAAATATGATGCAAGCAAAAAAGGTAATATTATTCATTAAATGTACATTCACTAATAGTGAAATTAAATTCAGATTTAAAAAGAAATGGATCCAGTGCTTGTGGTCAGCCAACCAGAACAATTCATTGCCCAAGGTCAACCCACACCAGTTCCTGATTGAAAGAAAAGTACATACCCTGGAGTAGGAGCTTTAAAAAAAAGTACTAGAAACTACCTGTTGTGTCTGCTACGAAAAATAACAAACGAGATCAGTTGCTTCTACAAACTCCAAACTTTTACTATTACTGTTTTCATGCAATTCGCATCCTCCAACTCTCAAATCAACCTCCAATCTCCTCTGTGCATTTTAATGGCCTTCCGAACATTACATTTCCTCCCCCCCAAAAAAGAAAAAAAAATTATTTATGTACTAAAGGTAATCGCATGGCCTTGCAAATAGGCAGGTTGTTGTCGGGCCCTAGGAGGCCGAGCAGATGCAGCAAAAATTTGGTCTGAGTGTGTTGGCAGGTCAGCTGGAGCTGGACTGAGCCTTCCAGATGAAGTAGGAACAATAACAGTAGAGGGGGATGATGGTACAGGAATGCTTGGGTTCTGATGCTCGGGTAGATTTGGATTTTGAGTAATCATATTTCATTCCTCCAGATGTGGCAGAAAAGTTGAAATGGCTGTTTGTGATGATGGTGGCATGGGTAAAAGAACTTTCCTGAGGCAGTTCGTATTCCATCTGGAACCATCCTCAAGTAAAAAACTTGAAAGGCCTAAACAGCATATAATACGAGTTGGTGCTGACCAAAAGGACAACAACTTATTATGTCATTGGGGTCTTCTAAGACGTACCCAGTCTTGCAACTATATGTGTTGAGAAGAGGCACGGAGCGTTTTATCCACTCTCTGTTTTATTCTGGCTTGTTTACTGTTAACTGAGGCTTGTAAAGCTGAGGGAAGGTTGGTCAGGGTACAAGGGCTCAATGTATCCAAAGTATCCAAAGAAAGCTGCAGCGCCCATCCTAGCATCAGAAAAGCTGGGGAAACGCCTGTGGTAGAATGTTGGGTTGTTTGATAATAAAGAAAAGTTTCCAGCAGTGCTGTGTGGAAGGGAAAACCCTGAGTCAGGTGTGCACGAATACCATTTTTTAAAGTCTGATTGAAGCGTTCTACACCACCATTCAACTGTGGATGATAGAGAGCAGTACAAATATGTTTCAGTCTTCTTTCTGATAGGAACGATTGGAACTCATGTGAGGTAAACTGTGGACCATTGTCTGTAATGACAACAAGAGGCAGTCCTCATCGAGCAAACAAATTACATAGAATGTCTATTACAACTTTTGATGTAATGGAGCCCACAGGAAAAACTTCAGGCCACTTTGAATGCAAATCATAGACCGAAATAAGAAACCTCTGGTGATGTGGAACATCATGCTGTTCTCCACAAATGTCAAGCTGGAGATGTTCCCATAGATAAAAAAGCCAAACCAAATGCTGAAGAGGATGGGGTGGGCAGCAAACCTGTCTTACCACTTAATAAGCAGGCTTCACAGTCATGGACAAGGGCTTCAATGTCCTAATCAATACCTGGCCAATATACCCATTTGTGACATCACTGCTTACTTTGACAATGCCAAGATGTCCCTTATGTGCTATTGACAAGACAAGACCCCAAAGTGGTTCTGGAAAGACAGCAATGTTTCCTCTTGCAATGCAATGATCATTCCAAACAGACAATCATTTTTCACTCTAAAGTAAGGCTACAGTTCAAAGGACACTCTGGGTGGACATCCATTAATGATGTAGGCATGAAGGGTTGTGAAAAGGGGGTCATTTTTGGAAACTTCTTCTAGTTCCTGAAGGGACACAATATCTCGAAGGGGAGAATGCAGGAGCTGTACCAGATCTGCCTCCATGTCTTGGTATAGTTCTACAACTGTTTGCACAGTCATTGTTAATGACAGCATGTCGGCGACTACAATTTTTCTTCCTGGGGTAAACTGGAGAGCGAAGTTATAATGGCACAGACGATCTGCCCATCAAAAAATCCGCAAAGGACGTTGGCCAGTACCACTGGTGGTAAGCAAAATTGTAAGAGCCTGATGGTCAGTACGAAGTGTGAATTGTCTACCATACAAATAAACATGCCAAAGCTCACAGGCCCAGACAAATGCTAAGGCTTTTTGTTCCCCTACTGAATACCTTTGCTCTGTGGGTGTCAGAGCATGAGAAGGAAAAGCAACAGGACATTATGCCCATCTTGTGATTGTGAGAGCACAGCACCAATAGTAGAAGAAGAGGCATCACAAGTCGCAAAGGTGGGGTTGTTGATATTGAAGTGTGCCAGCACTGGGGGTCATGTGAGTTGTTGCTAAAGTGAATGAACTGCTTGGTGGCAGGAACTGGACCAGTCCCACCGTGTACCTTTCTGCAGTAGTCATCATAGTGGCGCAGTTGTTGATGAGTAGTTGGGCAAAAAAAGTTGGTAGTATGCTGTCATTCCCAGGAATGAAGCTAACTCAGATGCAGTGGATGGTTCAGGCATATTGTGTATAGCATCTACGTTTAACTCTAATGGTGAGATTCCACGTGCTGACAGGCGAAAACCAACAAAGTTTACCTCTGAGGCAGCAAAAAGGTACTTTTCTGCATTCACTATGAGTCCATTCTGGCCCAGAGCTGCAAACACTAAATTGAGGCATATATCATGAATTGCAGTATATGTGCCATGCACTACTATGTCATCCTGGTACACTACAACACCAGGGATGCTTTCCAAGATGGTGTGCATGATTTTTCGAGAACAGCTAGGTGCTGAAAGGAGTCCAAAAGGTATCTTTGTATAACAAAAAACGCCCATGTGGGTCACAAAAGCAGTTAAATACCTGCTGTCTAGATACAGAGGTACCTATAGATAGCCTTGACGTAAATCAAGCTTGGAAAACAATGTAGAACCATTAAAAACTGTAATAGGTTCCTCTATAGTTGGCAATGCATATTCACCTGGCACAGCAGCTTTGTTCACAGCTCGAAGGTCCACACAGACACGAAGGCCACCAGATTTCTTTTTTGCAATGACTAGATTTGAGACCCATGGAGATGCATCCATGGGTTCTATTATGCTAACATCTGCTCCAGTTCTGCAAGCACATTCCCATGAAGTGCTAAAGGCACCCTGTGGAGTGGCTGGATAACAGGGGCAACTGAGGAATGAATCAATGGCTGGTGTGTAAAGGAGAATAGACAGCCAAGGCCATTAAAAACAGTAGGCCATTTTTTTGCCCAAGATGAAGAGACCAACAGAATGTCAGTGCCTGTGCTGTCAACAAGTGAAAAATCAAGGCACAAAAATACATCTAAGCCCAAAAGTTTGGAACCTGTAGGAGAGATGTGTAATGAAAAAGACTCAAGGGGCTTAGTGCTATAGTATACAGTCAAAAGTAGAATTCCATGAATTACAATATCAGTGTTCCCATATACTCGGAGTGGCGTGGTGGGGGGCTGAAGGGAAAGATGTGAGAAAAAGGTTGGATATGTATCCCAGTTCAATAAAGAAACTTTAGGACAAAGTGTCAATTAGGAAAGGCAGGAAAATGTCTTCCAAATAAACATGGCATACTTTCTGTTTGCAACTGACTAGTTGAAGATTGAGCATGCTGAACTGTTTGCTGCGATGCAGGTACAGAATGGTATGAGGGGCCAAATAGGCCACAAATCATATATTTCTGTGTGTAATTTATTGGTTTACGTGTGAACACTATTGTGGTTTATGAATATTTACTATTGGATAGCGTGTGTGAGCGCTGAAGTCGAAAAACAACGGAAAAAACTTAAACCCAATTAAAGTAAAAATAATTTCTTTATTCTTAATTCTTGGTGAGTAGAGAGAATGTGAGACTGCCTCTTTCCAACTCAGTCAACTGATTTGGATTTTGGCAGAATCCCTAAAGTAAACCTGTTCTCTCTTTTATATCCTAGAAAAGAAAAAAAACCCTTGCAGTTCATTCTGAGGTTATACATAGCTTAGGTTAAATCTTAATTTATGATATACTGGAATGTCCTAAAACATGAAACAAACAGCCATTTGCATTCCTAAGGAATACACCCTTCTAATTATACACACTTTCATTCTGCACAGGGTCTTCTGATAGTATCAGAGGTCAGCCTTTCCTCATAAATGATAAAAGTTAGTCTCTTAATGCTGTGCACACAGTCCAACTCCTTTTCTGCATAAATCAGGAACAAATCATATAGCTCTCTGCAGCATGATCAACTCAAAACACAGTCCTTGATATCTGTTAGTTAAATAATAATGTTTTCTCTTCCTCATGTGCATACTGGTTTCAGTCACATCAACTATATTGGTTTGTGTCCATATATTATCGGTTTGTGCGTGAACTGTATCCGTTTGTATATGCATACCACTGGGTTGCATATAAACTATATTGATTTGTGTGTGTATATCACTGGTTCCAGTACGTTTGTTATTGGTTTGTGAGTGAACTGCATCGGTTTACTCTCACATACTATCGGTTTGCGTATGAACAATATTGGCTTGTGTTCTGTGATGGTCTAACAATGGGTTTGCATATGCACTATATTGGTTTCATGCACGTCTTATACTGGTTTCATGTGGGTAACCTGTCGATTTTGTGCTTGAACTCTATTGGTTGTATGTGTGTACTATGTTGGTTTTGCGTACCAAACATATTGCTTATGCGTGCGCACCCTATCGCAACTTTCTGTATGAACTATATCAGTTCTGCGTGTGAATTATATTGGTTGTTCACATGATGTTCAGCAGAAATGGGTGGGGCAAGAAACAGGAACTCAAAGTCCAGTAGAGTCGTGGAGTGTAAAGAGAAGTGGCTAGGAGAGGGATCTGTGTTTAAATGGCGCCATATATTTTTTTTTGCACAATACATTTGCAAAAGGACTTGGTGGTAATTATTACTATTTAACAGAATCTACTCTTAAGTCTGTAATGAACACAAGGCTGAAGTTAGGTACGTATTTGGCCGTCTTCTTATTTGCTCCCATCTACATGCTTGCTTGCAACCCGCGGCTGTACTTTTTCACACAGCTTTTGCAAACCTGTTATTTATTCTAAAGTCAAAATATTCAACATTTACGACTGACGACATTATGCAACATAACATTTAATTATTACTGGTTACATTTCTTATGCTTGGTGACCCCGCACCACGCCGCAAAGACAGATGAAGTGACTTGCTCAAGGTCACACAGTATCAGTTCTAGGACTTAAACCCACAAACAAAGGGTGGAAAGCCCTAACCACAATCCTTGAGCATCTACAACATGTATATTAATTGACTAAACGTGTCCATTCTTTGAAAAGCTAAACATTTCACATGTAAGGACCTGCATGGGTGAGTTACATCATATTGAGCCACCTTACCTTTTACAGTTTTGTGACAAGGCAGATGTGTTTATTAAGATGCAGTGCACTCCAATATCAGATAAATGGGATTCACTGTGCTTTTAAAGGGCACTGTAAAAGGTTAAATCACGTTGGACCACCTTCTTTTTCATAGTTTTGTGACATTGGCATAATATAAACATGTCCAGGACAGATTCCTTTGTTAAACTAGAGTTTAACATTTTTGACCTGTGCAGGACCAAAATGTGGAATATTTATTTTTTCAAATAGTGGATCAGTTTGTAATGATGCCGATTAATGTACACGCTGTAGAATATTTTGCGTTACTGTTATAATAGAATAAGAAGCTGGCTTGCAAAAGTTGTATGAATAAGTAGTTGACTGCAAGCATATACTGGATGTAGCCAGGAGTGAATAAAATGCCAGCCAAATGCATACCTAACTTCAGCCCCGTGATCATTTCAGAATTATAGGAAAATACTGGTATAAATGATTACCACCAAGCACTTTCACAAACATACAGTGATGTGCAAAAGTATTCAATCCCTTTAAAAGTCATCCTAATACTGTGCATGACAAAAGATTTGTTCACATATTTATCCATTTGGTATTTTTAATGCAAACTCTTGTGCTCTAACAAAACATTTCCAAAGTCCAAATAAACCCTTTTCTGTAGATTTTCAACTAAAAAAATACTCTAAAGTGAGTGATTGCCTAAGTATTCATGCCAAACACATTCATACTTTGTCGAGAACCTTTTTGCTGCAGTAACAGCTTTCATTCTTTTGGGATATGTAAATATGCCCCAGTTCTGCACATTGTTCAGGAGTGATTCTTCCCTATTCTTCTTGGCATGATTTCTAGATACCCTCTATGTTGGTGGTTCGGCACCTCTTGACACCAGTTTTCAAACAGTGCCCCAGATTCTCAACAGGGTTAAGATCAGGGCTTTGACTTGGCCATTCCAAAACATTCACCTGTCTGTTTTTGAGCCATCCCGGTTTCACTTTGGCCTAATGCTTAGGGTCACTGTCATCTTGAAAGATGAATTTTCTTTTTTTTTTTTTTTTAATTAATTTTATTGTAATCATTCCATAACAACTCGATCAATTTTTACATAAAATAGGATTGATAACAAGTCGATCCCCACCCCTGAGAGTGACAGAGCATGCTCAACGGGGTAAAACGTAAGGCTTGTAAGCATGCCTAAATTGATGAGTTTGATAGGCCAATAGAGATGAATGGAGAAGAAAAAGAAATGCAGAAATAATTGCATCCTCGGTGCTTTAAGAGCTTATTCTAAAATATTATTGATTAGATCCTGCCGTGTTTTGAAAAAAATCTGTACAGATCCTCTAACTGAGTATTTGATTTTTTTCCAATTTCAAACAATATAACACATTGGTTTCCCACTGACTTAAAAGAGGAGAGTTAGGATTCTTCCAGTTTAGCAAAATAAGTCTGCGTGCCAAAAGTGTAGTGAATGCAATCACAGTTTGTTTGTCCTTCTCCACTTTAAACCCATCTGGAAGAACACCAAACACAGCTGTTAATGGGTTAGGAGGTATTATGACACCAAGGCTGTCTGAAAGGTAATTAAAAATTTTGGTCCAGAATGATGTTAATTTGGTGCAGACCCAAAACATGTGACCCAGTGAGGCTGAGACTTGATTGCAGCATTTGCAGGTTGGATCTCGCCCTGGAAACATTTTGGACAGTTTTAAGCTAGACAGATGTGCTTGATATATAATTTTGAGTTGAATAATTGTATGCTTTGCACATATGGAGCTCGAGTGAATTCTCTGCATTGCTATTTTCCACTCCTTTTCTGATATATTGATTAAGAGATCTTTTTCCCAGTGCCCTCTTGGATCTTTGAAAGGGAGGGACTGTAAAATAATTTTATATATTGCAGAGATGGTGTCTAAGTCCTTGAAATTGAGCAATATTTTTTCCAGCATGGACGAGGGTGCAAGATGAGGAAAATCGGGCAGGTTCTGTTTAACAAAGTTCCTAATTTGAAGATAGTGAAAGAAATGTGTAGCTGGAAAATTAAATTTGAAATGTAATTGTTCATAGGATGCAAAGGTGTTGTCTATATAAAGATCTCTAAGCAAATTAACCCCAATTTTTTTCCAGATATTAAAAACTGAAAACTTGAAAGATGAATTTTCTCGCAAGCTTTAAATTCACAGCAGACTGGAACAAGTTCTCCTGCAATACTGATGGGCATTTGTGCCCATCTATTGTCCCTTCAAGTCTGACAAGATTCTCAGTCCCAGCACATGAAAAACATCCCCACAGCATGATACTGCCACCACCATATTCCACTGTAGGTCTGGTGTTGCTTGTGGCATGGGCAGTATTTGTTTTACACCACACATACTGTACCTCTTTGAAGTCTGACTAAAAAGTCGTATTTTGGTTTCATCTGATCATAAAACCTTCTCCCATATATTAACTAGGAAAATGCCATATGTGTTTTTATATGGACCGTCTTAAGGAATGGCTTCTTTCTTACTACCCTCCTGTAGTGGCCTGTTTTATGGAGAGCTCTTGAAATTGTGGAACCCTGCACCTTCACTCCAGTTTCAGCCAAAAAGCATTTCTAGTCTCCTCTCTCATCAGTTGATGTCTAACGGCCTGTTCTAGTATGAGTCTGGATGCTGAGATGAACCTTTTACTTTCTGATGATGGATCCAGCAGTGTGCTATGAGATACTCAAACTCTTCAATACTTTTTATAGTCATTTCCTGCCTTGTGCATTTCAATAACATTGTTTCTCACATCAGCAGAAAGCTCCTTTGTCTTTATTTTTGCATTGATTGTCCAACAAAAACGATGGCCTTACAATGGGGGCTTTTTATATCCAGAGAGAAAGAAAGGACTCACGAAAGTTATGTTTAATTACGACTGTCAAATGACTGCCACCTTTGTAATTAATTTGACATTGGTGTAAACCTGGAGCTTCCAAAGCATAGAGGTTTAAATACTTATGTAAACACTAACTTTGGAGATTTTCTTCTTCAATTAAATGTCTACATAAAATGGTTTATTTTGACCTTGGAAATATTTTGTTACAGCATAAGAAAATATACTGAATGAATAAATATGTGTACAAATCTTTTTTCTTGCAGAAAATTATGACAGCACAAGGGGATTGAATACTTTTGCACGTCACTGTATGTTTGTGTAAGGGCTCGGTGGTGATTATTTTTAAAATCTGAAATGATCACTGCACTGAATTTAGGTGCACATTCAGCTGGCTTTTTATTCACTCCTAGCTATGTATAAGCTTATAGTCAGCTACTTATTCACAAATCAGCTTCTTCTTCAATATTATCAGCAAGGCTAAATATTCTACAGTGTGTACATTAATCTGCAAACTGATCCTTTATTTGAAAAAATAAATATTCCAGATTTTGAACTTGAACGGGTTGAAAAGGTTAAACTCAACTTTAACAAAGGAATCAGTCCTGGATAAGTTTATATTATGCTAATTAATATACACATTGTAGATGTGCAGGAATTGTGGCATGGTGGTTAAGACTTTGCACTTTTAAACTCTGAGTTTGTGGGTTCAAGTACTGATATTGACACTGTGTGACCATGAGCAAGTCACCTCACCTGTCTGTGTGGCGCAGGGGGGCACTTGGCAAAAGAAATGTAACCAGTAGTAACTAAATCTTGTATGCTGGAATAAAGGCGTCAGTTGCAAATGTAGAATATTTTGCCTTCTGAATAAAATGGTTTCAAAAGTTATGTGAAAAAGTACTATGGCTGGGCGCGAGCAAACATGATCCTGGAAGCAAATAAGAAGATGGCCAAATATGTACCTAACTTCAGCCTTGTGTTCATTACAGACTCAAGAGTAGATTCTATTAAATAGTAATAATTACCATCAAGTCCTTTCGCAAACGTATTGTGCGAAAAAGAAAATACTGCACTGATTTAACGGAGATGCCTCTCCTGTCTGCTTCTCTTCATGCTCCACGACTCTACTGACCCTTGAGTTCCTGTTTCTTGCCTCTTCCATTGCTGCTGAAGATCACGTGAACAACCAATATACTGTAGTTTGCACGCAGAACCGATATAGTTCATACACAGAGTTGCAATAGGGTGTGTACCCATAACCAATATGCTTCGTACGCAAAACCGACATAGTACACACATACAAGCAATAGAGTTCAGCGCAGAATTGACAGGTTACCTACATGAAACCAGTATAAGACATGCATGAAAGCAATACAGCATAGTGCATATGCAAATCCATTGTTAGACCGACACAGAATGCAACCCAATATTGTTCATACGCAAACCAATAATGTGAGCGTAAACTGATGAAGTTCACTCACAAACCAATAAGAAACGTACTGGAACCAGTGATATACACGTGCAAATCAATATAGTTCATATGCAAACCAGTGGTATGCAAATACAAACGGATATAGTTCTCGTTCAAACCGACAATATACGGACACAAACCAATAGTAAATATTCATAAACCAATGGTGTTCACACGTAAACCAATAGTTTTCATACAAAAATATATGATTTATGGCCTGTTTGGTCCCTCATAGAACGGCAGCATCTGGAGAAGTGATTCATTTTCTGATATTTTCTACACCTCTGACCTCGTGCTGGGCAGGCAGGCGCTCTTATCCTATGTGTATTTGCCCACAGTTACCACAATTAGACTGTGTATTATATCCTGCTGGCCTCATGTAATGGACTGAGAAAACAAAATCAAGGTCGGCAGATCCTGCTTGTGCGTTCAATGACGACGATGCGGCCAGAGGATTGTTTACTCCAGCTTCGTGAATGCTGTCACTGCAGCACTCTGCATTTCAACTTGATCTGCTATGTCAACTGCGCGATTTAATGTGTGGTGGTCCGACTCCAGCAGTAGTCTGTCCCAAATCCGACGGTAATTAGTTTTTTCGATCAATAGATCGTGGATTATCACGTCTTGTAAACTGCTGAATCTGAACTACCCAGTTTAATCGCGAAGGTTTGTTACATATGGCAAGACTGACTCACCTGGGGACTCATGCATAACGCCGTGCGTAGAATTCGCACTATAACATGATGTAAGCACAAAAGCCGAAATGTGCTTACACAAAAAAAATTCCAGATGCAGGAATCTGTGTGTTCGCCAACTTCCATGTTCTTCCGCTACATAAACCCCGGTCAGCATGAAAAGTAACGCTTGTGCACGCGCCTGCTGTCCTGCCCAAACTCTTCCCAGAATTACGCCTCTTTGAATATGCAAATCAATATAAATAGCCCTAAGCTCAGAGTTCTGCGAAAAGACAATGGGAAAAGCACGGAGGAAAATATAAGAATTTCAGTGAATACCAAGTGGAGGTAAGGAAAAACATACTATTTATTGGTTTAAACAGTGGTATAAACAACAAAAGGAAGTCGATCGAGTGACATAGCGTGTCAGAGAAACTCGAAAGCTCAAGTTCACAAAGTCGCACAGAGACCGAAATAATAAAGAAGTTGTCAGCTATCAAAGTCGCCATGAAAAGGCGAGTTGTAACCCACTGGCTGAGTGTCATATGAAAGCTTATTAGGGTACAGAGAAAAAAAAAGGCACACAGTGGGAAAAAAGCACAAAATGTCAACTTTAATCTCAAAATTTCCACTTTAATCACGTAGTTTATTTTGTCATTAAAGTATAACATCATAAACTTCATCTTAAAATTGTTTAATTTATTAGTTTCTCAAATCCCATCATAACTAAAGTAGCAAGTTAAATGCTTTGTTTTGTATTTGAACTTCTATGTGCTCTATGTGTGTGAATCATTACGTGCTTCTTAAACCGGCTTTCTCTTCCTGTGACAGGACACAGAATCCATTACATTCATGATTTTACAGCTCTCTGAATAATTAAAATACTGAGATGTATATGTGATATCATTTTCATGATGATAGAAGATAAATCATGTTATTAAACATGGGAGCAAGGTGGCGCAGTGATTGTTCATGTCTCAGATGCTTGCTGCACCATGCGCGACCTTCGATGAAATACTTTATTACAGAAGTACTGTCTCTTTCAAACATACTAACCTCCAATTCTTGTCCTTACTTTTCTTTCTCCAAATACTCAATCACCACACAATCATCTCTGTAACAGACGTTAAGCCATCTGTAAGCTTAGAACGCTGATTCTTCAAAACTTTTAAGGAACATTGAAATATCTTCATAGTACATGTTTATTTATTCTATCCATCTATCCTTCCAGTGTCACGTCACCACCAGCAAGAATACAGTGCGAGGCAGGAACAATCCGTGAACGGAGCGCAAGCTAATAGCTAGCGTTGTGGCACCGTGTCCTGGCATGTTTAATTATTGATAACATAGATTATTTAAATGAAGTTAATGTTTTATCTGTATAATATAATAAACATATTTTGCTGCATTTCATCTTAAAAATGATATTGTCATCATATGTAAATACGCGCTTTATGAAGTGCCTCAGGTTGTGCAATATTGTTACTGTAGTGCAAGTTTACAGTGAGGTAATTGTACTTATAAGTACAGACAGTTCTAAAAGGAGCACTTGATTGAGTGCATTTATAGTTCTTGGGAGGACCGTACAGGAAAGGCTTTGAAACGTTTGCTGTGTGAAAGCAGTTCAATAGACAGCATGGCTGAGGCAGTGTGTGCTTGATGCTGTATACCGATAATTCTCTTTCTCAGCTTCTGTAGATCTTTCATTCCCCACTCAGATACAGTGATGTAAATATGCAGAGTGGTGCAGTGAGAGTAATATGGAAAAAGATGATCCGCCCTGGCAACCCCTAATGGGAGCAGCTGAAAGAAGAAGAAGGTGCAGTGAGAGTAACAACGCTAAAGCAGCTATTATATTTAGAATAGTTTAACCATTCAGTGGACCATTATATTGTTACTGGTTAATTACAATCAGATGCATTAAACTAATAAACAATATGCGGTTAATTTCAGTGTATTTATAAAGCCGAGTCAGGGATGTTGATCTAAAAAAGAAAGGATAACCACACAGGAACAGTAGCATTGTTTTGACGCTGGGTGCCGCCAGTCTGCAAAACCGAGTGCAGAACTTGTGTACGACAGGGTATGAGCTACCATGGAAATGTGCGTGGCTTTATGCAAAGTTTAGGTTTTATACATCACAGTTTGAACGTGGAAACGTTCTTACGTAAAATTTCTGTGCGTATGCAATGTTTATACATAAGGCCCCTGGTAACTGGCACTTTGACAAAAGATGAGTCAGCGTAGAAGGATGATACACAAGTCTGAAAAAATTAGCATCTAAAGCGGCAACCGCTTCCGTGTAGGCGATGTTTGGGATGAGTGCAGCGAAGACGCAATGACCTTCTACACTCAAGCAGTGGTGCAGCAGAGCGCTTTTGCGAGTGTCGGATATCTCCCCTAGGTCCATTCCTATCCAAATATGTTTCAAAACTTTTTTTTCAAGCCCTCCACGGGATAGAGGGGTCACCAGGCAGGGTAAGAAAAGGTGCGAGGGGTGGCAGTGAAAAGTTGACCGTATTTGTTCCCCAAATTGTTGTGTCTGCTTCGGAAAAAAGCACAGGACACCAGTTGCTTCTCCAAACTCTAAACTTTTACTACTACCTTTTTCATACAGTGTGCATTCTCCAACTCTCACAGGAGCAAATCAACAGCCAATTGCCACTGTGTATTTTAATGACCCTCCCAACATCACACTACCTGTGCAAGAAATGTCCAACACTTGAACCCAGGGCAGCAACTATTCCATTCAACATTAGACTTCAACCTTAAAAGTTGGTATTATAAAACTGTTTCTGAACCAAGATAATTCAGAACTCTAACTAGCCTGTAAAAAAAGCCAGCTTCAGCTTTTCTGCAGAAGAAGTATTTGATATGGTTGAATGGAACTACCTTTTCAGTACACTTTTACCTTTTCACTACTGAAGCTTCAATTTGTATTAACAACATTAATTCATACTACTTTAAACTAGAACGTGGTACCAGACAAGGATGCCCCTTGTCACCACTGCTTTTTGTAATCGCCATTGAGCCACTGGCAGTTCACTGTCAAAATGCTTATGAGATAAAGGGGATTATCAGAGAAGGAGTTGAACAGAAAATTTCTCTATACGCAGATGATATGTTACCGTATATTTCAGATCCACAAAATACTGTGCCAGCAGTCCTAACAGCACTAACAGAATTTCAAAAGATTTCTGGTCTCAGAATTAATTTGAATAAAAGTGTGCTCTTTCCAGTGAATTCTCAAGCACACAATATTAGATTGTATGGAAAACATTAAGCAAAGCTTGCATAGATGGTCTACCCTTCATCTCACTTTAGCTGGAAGAATTAACATTGTTAAGATGAATATCCTTCCTAAGCTTCTTTTTTTATTTCAAAACATTCCAATATACTTCAATAAATAATTTTTTTAAGAAATTTGATTCAACCATAACCTAATTTATTTAGGAATCAAAACATCCACGTATCCAAAGGGTGACCCTACAAACACCTAAGATGGAAGGTGGCATGGCTCTACCTAACTTTCAATTTTATTACTGGGTGTAAATGACCGCAAAATCATTCCGCACGTAGGGAACGTAACAACGTAAAATAAAGGAAGTGTGGAAGAACAGTGAGGACTAACACTATCTCTGAAATGGTGAACTTTAGATTTGTTGCACCCCTTGGTAAGCCGAGTGAGGTACACAATTAATTGTATGTTGTTTCATTTTTTCATTTGTTCTGTTACTTTGTAGAATGTTAAAAAATGTACGTTTATATTTTTGTTTATAGTTTTCACGGTGCTCGTGACTATATAACGACTACAATAAAGAGCCACAGTTTGAGACATAAATAAAGATAAACGCACCAGTGTGAGACTCTCTGCATGTCAATTCTTTTGAAACCGAGGGCTGCTACAGTGAAAACTCGACAGTACATCTGAAACGTCCTTCACGCCTTGTGCTGCTTGGCTCCTCAAAAGCAACAGTTGCCCCGCTGATAACCTGCACTCAAACAAGCTCCGAGTCTGACAGCACATCATATATGTGGATACTACAGATACAGCGATAAATCCTTGACGATAAGGGACAGTGAAATGTGAACATTCTTATATATAAAATACTTAAACCTTCATGGACTATATTATAATGATGTTATAGTAAAATTCTTAAACCCTTTAAGTTAAAACTGTTTGGTAAATTGTATGGTTTCCTTTGAAATAATTTATAAGTAAAAGTTTATCAAGTGTTATATTTATTTTAATAATTATAAGTCAATGTTTAAAAGTTATTATATTGTAAAAATTTTAAAGTTAGGATAAAGAACTATAATTCCTGAGGTTAAAGTTGACATTCAAAATGTTTAAGACAAAGTAGAGCGATATAGCTGTGAAGGTATGATAAAGTTCAATGCTATGTTATTAAATCATAACTTTAAGCTTGTACTACAGTGAAAACACCTTCTGTTTAAGATTGAAAGGGTTATTTAAATATTCATAATGTATTTGCCGATGACCTTAATTTTATTCTAATTTAGTAAAATCCTTCGGGGTCCAAAAGTTATAGGTGTCTGGTGTAAGTGGTGTCACTTAGGGCTGAGATTACTTACTGCTGTTTCACAGCCCACTGAAGACACAAAGAACACAATACTCAAGATAATTAATCAGCTGCCCAGGCAATAAAATGTTGTCCATTACAGAAAATAGTGACAATCCAAAAGAGACAACACAAGTTAGATCTAGCTCTCATGAAAGAAGCTTCACAGAAAAGGGCCAGGAACTACATGATCAGGAAGCCAAGAAACATGAGAAGGCATTCAACAAGGCTTATGACTCCTGGAAGCAAATGGCAAAGGAAATTAGGACAAAATTGAAAACTTTCTGTTCACAAGAAGACCTTAATAAAATACAAGACGACTTTCAAACAAGACACGAAAGGGTATGCCAACATTAAGAATCCATGCGACACAACCGCACTTCTACTCCGGAAATTGTTAAAAAAATGGATACCTGTGTCATCTTGACTGCGGAAGTCTGTGAGCTTGTAAGTAAAAGACTTCATACTGTTGAAGAGACCTATAATGACCAACTAGAGAAAGAAAGAGTGAGAATGGGACTGAATAAGGATGAGTATGGGTCTATCTTTGGATATACAAAAACAGAAACAGTGATCTCAGGGTTATCACAAAGATCAGACAACCACTCAAAAGCCAGCTCCAAAGTCTCTAGCCAGCGTGCAGATGCAGAAGCAGAATTTGCAGCCAAATTAGAGCAGGCCAAAGCTATGCAAAAAATTCATGTTCAGCAAGCAAGACTTCACAAATTGGAAAGCGAATGGAAGCTCAATGAGACAAAAATGTTAGCAAAAATAAAGAAGAAAGAAGCAGAGATGCATCTAAAGCTGGAGGAGGAAAAGGCAAAGCTCCAGCAACTACACACAGATAAAGAAGTGAGAGTAGCAGCAGCCCGGGTAAGAGTTTACAACAATCTTGAAGGTGACCAGGAGAGGTATGAGGAACATGATGAACACAGAACCTACTCTGTGTGCCAAAGCATTGAATCTAGAGTTCAGCTAAATCCAGAAGCTGTAGACTTTCAATCTCAATATTCTTTTCCTGAAGTGCCCGTATCTCAAGAATCAGTTAGTCTTTCCCAAGCAATTGCAAGTTCATTAGTCATAAATCGTCTCTGTATCCCTGAACCAACCCCATTTACTGGTGATCCCTGAAAGTTTATTGATTGGAAGACATCATTCATTGCACTTATTGATCGAAAGCCCATTCCAATTTGTGAAAAGATGCTGTATTTGAAAAGGTACCTTGCTGGAGAGGCTTACAAGGCTGTGGAGGGACTTTTCTACAGAAACTCAAGAGGATGTGTACAAGAGTGCCTGGACTGTCCTTAATGAGAGATATGGAAACCCATTTATTCTACAAAGGGCCTTTCGAGACAAGCTTATGAGGTGGCCCAAGATTGGTGCAAATGATTCAATAGCACTTCGAGAGTTTTCAGACTTCCTGCAAAGCTGTGTTGAAGCTATTCCTTATGTTAAAGGATTGTCCATCCTAAACGATTGTGTGGAAAATCACAAGCTGCTTAAAAAATTGCCCGAGTGGATTGTACGCAGGTGGAGCCGAGCTGTCATAAAGGAAATGGATGCATCTGGAGACTATCCAGGCTTTACACACTTCACAAAATTTATACAAAAGGTAGCCCAAATAGCCTGTAATCCCATAGCCTCCCCTCTCATGATGAACCTCAGAATAGGAGATGAGATGTCACAGAGAAGAGTAAGAACACTAAACACAAGTTCTGAAACATTTAATCCCCCCTCAATGAAGGTGGAGACATTAGACTCCAAATCCAAACTAGCCTGCTCTGTGTGCAGTGATGAAAACCATGGCATTGCTATGTGCACTGTTTTTGCAGCGAAATCTACTGAGGAAAAGAAGGCCCTCATTCATAAAAATCACCTTTGTTTTGTATGTTTAAGGAAAAGGCACACCAGCAAGGATTGCAAAAGGCGACACACCTGTTGCACATGTGGCCGACGCCATCCTACCTGTCTGCATGAATAAAAATTTGAACGTCTTGTGGAGGCATCAATGACAGGTTCCACTTCTACAGAAACCAATGCAAGCCAGGAAGTCCACAGGGTAACGTCCCATGTGATCACACAACATGTTTCTGCCACCTCTAGCATTGTCCCAGTTCTTATATCATCAGTAGAAGAGGCAGAGAGAGAGGTTCTAACCTATGCATTACTTGATACTCAGAGTGATTCCACATTTATTTTAGAAGATCTGATTTATGAGTTAAATATGGATGTTCAGCCAGTACAGTTGAAACTTAGTACAATGACAGCTGTTAATACTGTTATAGCAAGCCAGAGTGTCTTGCCTGTACACAAGACTTCATTCCAGTTGATAAGTCTTACATACCAACTGTTGAAACAACGCTTCATTGGCCGTACCTCAGACACATGGCAAACAAATTACCACCTCTCCAAAACTGCGATGTAGGACTGCTGATCTGGTATGACTGTCCTTTGGCTCTAGCTCCCCTTGAGGTCATCATAGGAAGTGAAAATGAACAATTTGCACAAAGAACTGAGCTCGGCTGGAGTATAATAGGATCATCCAACACACATCTGGATAGACAGGGAAGTCACAGTTTTGTACATCAAATTGCAGCAAAGGAGATATCAGCTCCATCAGCCACTGACATTCTGAAAATCTTAGAAACAGACTTCAATGAGAAGAGCTATGACAATAAGTATGTGTCCCAAAATGATGTCCACTTTGTACTGTTCCTTAGTGACATCAGACAGAAGGAAGATGGACACTATGAAATGCCCCTCACTTTCAAAAATAATAAGCCTCCTTCATTATCAAAAAAACAAGAAGCTGGCTACTGTTCATCTTCAGCATTTAAGGAAGAAGTTACAAGCCAACCAACAGTATTATCACCACTACAAGGACTTTATGGAGGAAATTTTAAACAAGGGTGAAGCTGAGCCAGCCCTTGCTGCATCTGAGAGGGAGCCGGAGTGGTACATTCGCCATCATGGTGTGTACCACCCCAAAAAAACAGATCAGCTGCGAGTTGTGTTCGATTGCTCGGCAAAGTTCCAGGGAGTATCTCTAAATGACACTTTGCTGACAGGCCCAGACTTGATCAATTCTCTAGCTGGAGTTCTTTTTCACTTCAGAAAGGAAGCCATAGCTATAACCTGTGACACTGAAAGAATGTTTCACCAGTTCTTTGTCTCTTCTGAATTACGTAATTACCTGAAGTTCCTATGGTGGGAGGGCGGAGATTTGGAAAGAGAACCTCAAGAGTATAGGATGGCAGTTCATTTCTTTGGTGCAGCATCATCCCCAGGGTGTGCAAACTTTGGTCTTAAGTATCTTGCACGACAATACAGAGATAATTATCCATTAGCAGCGGCATTCATTGAGAAAAACTTCTATGTAGATGATGGGTTGACCAGTGTTTCGTCTGTTAAAGAAGCTAGGAAACTGATTGTTGAAACTCAGGAATTGTGCAAAAGAGGGGGTCTACATCTTCGTAAGTTTAATTCAAATGTGAAAGAAATTGTCA
Organism: Polypterus bichir lapradei; assembly: GCA_026402145.1. NCBI lineage: Eukaryota > Metazoa > Chordata > Cladistia > Polypteriformes > Polypteridae > Polypterus > Polypterus bichir. Next base: position 56,485,190 of record JANRMT010062856.1, on the reverse strand, counting down.
ACTGTGTAGATCCCTCAGATAGGGCAACAACCGCCAATTCTCTTAATCTTAATTTGAATACAACAGCAGACCACGTACTTGGTATTCAATGGTTGATAGAAAGCGATAACTTCAGCTATGATGTTATTTTAAAAAATCAATGTTCAACACGCCGCGGCATTCTGTCCGTCATTGCTTCTCTATATGATCCACTCGGGTTTGTTGCGCCATTTACTCTAAATGGAAAGTGCATCCTGCAGGAGTTGTGCCGTAGAAACATTGGATGGGATGATCCGCTCCCTGAAGACCTACACCCACGGTGGGCTGAATGGAGAAATGGTATCCAAAGTCTAAGAGAAGTCAAAATACAGAGATGTTATCACCCACAAAACTTTGGCAACATTGTCAGAACAGAACTGCACCACTTCTCAGATGCTAGCTGTGTTGGATATGGTGCATGTTCTTATCTGAGATATAAGAATACAAATGGTGATGTTCACTGCACTCTAGTAATAGTAAAGAAAAAGTTGCACCTACAAAATATACAAGCATTCCAAGACTGGAACTTTCAGCTGCTGTAGTTTCTGCCAGAATGAGTGTTATGTTGAAAGCTGAACTAGAGATTAAATTTGATAAAGAATTCTTCTGGACAGACTCAAAGGTTGTACTGGCTTCATCAACAATGAAGCGTGAAGGTTTCATGTATTTGTTGCTAATCGTGTCCAACTAATAAGGGAAACCACAGATCCTAACCAGTGGTATTATGTTGACACAGCAGAAAACCCTGCCGACTATGCCTCCAGAGTTCTTCATGCTTCCAACATCTCTATGTCAATCTGGTTGTCAGGACCTAAATTTTTGTGGCAGCAAGAAGTGAATCCTACAACTGACCTTTTAGCCGAGTTACTTGTGGTTGATCCTGAAGTTAAATCAATCCAGGTATTTGCAACAAGAGTCATGCAAACACATGGGCATTCTTAGCCGACTAAGTCAGTTTTCTTCATGGACAACACTTCTTAAGATGGTTGCAAGAATAAAGAGACTGGGGTCTAAACAAGAAAATCACTGTGACCCGGTGTCCACAGAAGAACGTGAAAGAGCTGCAGAAACTGTCATAAAGCTTATTCAACAGTAAGCCTTTTGTCAAGAAATGAAGTCACTCCAAAACCAAAATACTCTTTCAAGTGGGAGTCCTCTCTTCTACCTTGACCCCATTTTGGTTAGAGGAATTCTTTATGTTGGTGGAAGACTAAAGAAGTCTTCTCTCAGCCAGGAATTAAAACACCCCATCATTCTTCCAAAGGACAGTCACATCACCAAGTTGATTATCACAATAAGATCTGTCATCAAGGCCGAAGTCAAACTTTAATGGAACTTAGAGTCAATGGATTTTGGGTCATAGGTGGGAGCAAATTCGTTGCCAAATTGATACACAACTGTGTTTCATGCAGGAAACTTCAACGAGCAGGAGAGGAACAAAGAATGGCTGATCTCCCTAAAGAGTATGTGGAAGTTTCAGCTCCATTCACATTTTGTGGAATGGACTGCTTTGGACCCTTCCTCATCAAGAGGGCCCCCAAGGAATACAAAAGATATGGCCTGATCTTCACATGCTTCTCATCTCGAGCTATTCACATTGAAATGCTTGAAGATCTGTCAACAGACGCATTTATCAATGCTCTGAGGTGTTTCATTAGTCTTTGAGGAGCTGTTTGCCAACTCCATTGTGACCAGGGGTCAAACTTTGTAGGTGCCAAGAATGAATTCAGAGAAGCACTCAACCAATGCGATAACAAGGCACTCACGGTTTTCCTAACTGAAAAACAATGCGAGTTTATCTTCAATGCTCCCTCAGCAAGCCATGCTGGAGGTGTTTGGGAACAGCAGATTCGTACTGTTCGAAGTGTGCTGAATGCCACATTTGCTCAGTGTCCAGGAAGACTTGATGACGCCTCCCTTAGAACATTTTTCTATGAAGCAATGGCTATTGTCAACAGCCGTCCATTAACTGTAGATGGAATCAATGATCCCAAGTCACTGGAACCATTGACCCCAAACCATCTGAGCTTGATGAACTTTAAGGTTGTTTTTCCACCTCCTGGGAAATTTGTAAGGGAAGATGTGTATGCTACAAAAAGGTGGCGCAGAGTCCAATTTCTGATTGAACAGTTCTGGTGTCACTGGAAGAAAGAATACCTCTTGAACCTTTCCACACGCCAGAAATGGCATGTTCCCAAGCATAACCTCCAGGTGAATGACATAGTTATTATCAAGGAAGACACCCTGCCCAGAAATCAGTGGCATCTGGGACGTGTGGTTGAAACCATGGAAGACAGTGATGGCTTAGTTCGTCGAATGCAAGTAGGTGAGCGAAACCCAAGTAAAACACATGATCAACCATCCAAACTTTCAATTATTGAACGACCCATCCAGAAGTTAGTACTTCTTGTTCAAAGTGGGTGCTTAAGCACTGGGTGGTTCCCCCTTACATCAGACATGTTATTTATTGTTACATTTTATGCATCCAAAACTTATATAAATGCTAAGAATTATTATTATTATTATTATTATTATTATTATTATTATTATTATTATT
>JANRMT010062856.1:56467141-56482605 GCA_026402145.1 Polypterus bichir lapradei | reverse complement strand
TTATTATTATTATTATTATTATTATTATTATTATTATTATTATTATTTTCCAATTTAAGAGGTCATTTAGTATTACATAGAAATCATATTATATTCAGTCATTGGTTCCTCATAACATGATTGGTGGGAGTGTAAATGATCGCGAAATCATTCCGCACGTAGGAAATGTAACAACGTAAAATACCAGAAGTGTGGAAGAACAGTGAGGACTAACGCTATCTCTGAAATGGTGAACTTTAGATTTGTTGCACCCTTGGTAAACGGAGCGAGGTACGCAATTAATTGTATGTTGTTTCATTTGTTCTGTTACTTTGTAGAATGGTAAAAAATTTACATTTATATTTTTGTTTATAGTTTTCATGGTGCTCGTGACTATATAACGACTACAATAAATAGCCACAGTTTAAGACATAAATAAAGATAAACGCACCAGTCTGAGACTCTCTGTGTGTTGATTCTTTTGAAACCAAGGGCTGCTACACTGGGAAGCAAATATACAGTATAAGCTATAAAAACCTGGACATGGACACACATAGATAAACATACACAGGTCCAGTCCGCAATTGAAATAAAATCCTGCAGTACTTCTTTATATTCCTTGCTTTGTACACCAATAAGTACAAGTCATTGCCAATATAGTAACAACCCAAATGTTATTCACTCAGTCAGAATATGGAACCAATGCAGGAAGTATTTTAAGATAGAGAAGTTTTATCTGTGGCACCACTGCACGAGAACCACCTTTTCCACCCTCTCAAACGTATGCAGTTTTTAATATCTGGAAAACATTTGGGATTAAATCACTTACAGATCTGTACATAGACAACGTCTTTGCCTCCTACGAACAATTACACTCCAAATTTAACTTTCAACACATTTCTTTTACTGCCTTCAGATTAGAAACTTTGTTAAACAAAACTTGCATAATTTTCGTCACTTCCCATTTACCTCTATGCTGGAAAAAATATTGATCAGTCTTAAGGACTCAGACAGAATCTCCATAATATATAAAACCATTTTACAGTCTCTCCCTTTCAAAGATGCAAGAGTACAGTGGGAAAAGGATCTCTGACTCAACATCTCAGAAAAGCAGTGGAAGGTAGCAATGCATAAAATTCACTCGAGCTCCACATGTGCAAAGCATACAATTATTCAGCTTAAAGTTATATATTGGGCACATGTGTCTCGTTTAAAATTGTCCAAAATGTTTTCAGGTCAAGATTCAACCTGCAAACGTTGCAATCAAGTTCCAGCTTCACTGGGCCACATGTTTTGGGCGTGCACCAAATTAACATCATTCTAGAGCAAAATCTTTAAATGCCTTTCAGACAGCCTTGGTGTCACAATACCTCCTAGTCCATTAACAGCTGTGTTTGGTGTACTTCCAGATGTGCTTAAAGTGTGGAAGGACAAACAAACTGTAATTGCCTTTACTACACTATTGGCACATAGACTTAACTTGCTCAACTGGAAGACTCCTAACTCCCCTATTTAAAGTCAGTGGGTAACTGATGTTATATACTATTTGAAATTGGAAAAAATCTAATCCTCACTTAGAGGATCTGTACAAAACATTTTCAAAACCTGGCAGGAACTAGTCAATAACATTTTAGAATAAGCATTTCAATTGAGGAAGCAGATTATCTCCTCTCTTTTTTTTACTCTATTTATTTTTATTCATTTGTTAATTTATCTATTTAGTTATTTTTACTAGCTTAAAGTTTTACTCTGCTGGCCTAGCTCTCTTTCTCATGAGTGGGGCTTGATTTTTTTCGAACCAAGTCTTGTAAAGCTTGACTTATTTGTATGGAATGTTATTTGATTTTAATAAAATCAATAAAATCCAAAAAAAAAGCCAGTCTTTTATGTTTTATGTTTATCTGTCACTTCTGTCTTTTGTCCTGTTGTCAATGCCAGTATATATGTAGTTATCATATTTATATATTCCTTGTGTTTATCAAAAAATTGTATTCTTATGTTTCTTAAAACGAGTGTCCTTCAATTACCTTGATACAAGTCTAAAGGCTGGAGACCTCCTCCTGCAGAGAATGGTAAGGAAAATAAGGTGGGTGCCTTACCAAATGATTTAAATTATCGACATTGCCAAAAGCAAAAATAAACAATTAACCAAGTTACATGTCTCACCTTTTCCTACACTATACATAGGATGCAAGTGCACTATGTATGAGGAGAAAGTTAAAACTGGAAACTTACATCAATTACGAACTGGCAATGGAGGCAGCAAACTTGGAATATTTACAGCCTATTCCTTTCTGAGCATCAAGGCTTTAAGACGTGCTTGAATGTGGCTGGGGAAAACAAAATAGGCAAAAATATACTATAAGAGCAAGGATCATTTGGAAAATGCTTTCCTGAAGACGATTTGTACAATAATATAATTTGAAATTTGCTATTTTTTGATTCAACAGTATCTAATGTGAAAAATTAATAACCTATAAAAGCCATGTGTTTTAATGCAATGTAGAGCTTGATACTTACATTAATGGCATTAGAGCTTACATAAGTTAAAATTCTAATCTGATGATCTGTCTGCTATCTGAATACTTGTATATGAGTACTTTTATTATTCCCAACCCTCCCAGAAAATCATATGTCATGATGGCTGGTCTATTTGCATTCTATGCACAAAGTGATATTTGCTGGTGGAAGGCTAAGCATTACAGAAAACCATTAGTCTTCAAAATTTAAAACTAACTAGTGATCAATTTAATCTAAAAGGCAGCAAAAACTTTTGTTAGAAATATATACTCTGACAAAGTTTAAAACACCCAGTCCAAAATTCAAAAATAAGTGCTACTGATCAGTTCATTCCCTTTTCTAAATTGTTTCAGTAAGAAGTGGAACAAATAGCGTATTCAAAAATAAAAAAACTAATAGTCAATAATTTAAGTAATGTTTTAAATATTTTACTGAAATTGGTAAAAACTGCAATAAAAAGCAGGTCTGACAGAGGGATGTCCAGGAGGTATCCTAATCAAATGCCCAAATCACCTCAACTGGCTCCTTTTAATTTAATGTAAACTGAATTTTTGCATTGGCACAATAAAGTTAAGTTGAATTCTATTGATTTGGAGAGGGTCTATAGTCAATGCTGCTCTAATAAAGCTGAACTGTGTATTTCTATAGGTAATATTACTAAAGGGACAGGCTCATGTTTTATTTTCAATTGACATACAAGTCTACACTGAAAAGATAGTACTTTTAGGACACTAATTCAATATAAAATGTTTCCATTTCTTTGTGTATGCACAAATTCACACATTTTGTAAATATGATCTTTAAATTTTAAACATGTTTGCTAATTTCTTACAATTTTTGTCATATGAGTAAAGGTTTTTGCAAAATCCGTGTCAAGTAGAATTTCATTCATTACAACCGAAAAGCCAGTTTATGACAAATGCCTTGCTTGATAAAGCCATAAAGCAATACCTTGTATATTTACAAGGGAAATGTGTTTACTATGTAGTACTCAACAAAACAACAAACAATTTTAGTATGTTTAAATACTTAAAGCTACTGTAAAAAAAAATTATATATAGATTGCCCACAATGGCAGTGCATAATAGATCAGATGGGTATTGAACCTTTTACTTTATGCAAACTTACCTTGTTTCTTGTTCCATCTGTATCCTCTGATACTGTTTGCCTTCAGTGCGTCTGCATTCTGCCATGTGCTCAATGGCAGCCTCTTCTTGGGCAAGTGATACCGAGTCTGGCTCCTGAAAGGACATTCATTTCATTGTAGAACAAATTGTTATTACCGGATGTTGCATTTTATCATATGGTGAAAAAAACAAAATAAAATAAAACTGATAATAATACTTGGTGAGCTATTAGGGATAGGTATAGGAAACCAAAGAAGATGACAGTTTAAGTGTATAAATAAATGTACTCCTGTTTTCCTATTAAATAATTAGAAACTACTTCCATATTTAAATATATAAAATGTTTGCAGCACTCAGGTGACATCAAGAGACATCAAGCAGTCCAAATAATAGTCTATTATTTTGGATTGTACACCTGATGTTATCCATAAGCAGCAAACAACACTAATTATAAAAATAAACACTGGAGGAAGTACTCATGATTAAAGGGCACTTTATGGTAATACATCCAGCATAAGAGGCATCATGAGAGATTGTTTCTGTTGTCCTGGGTAGACTTGAGGAATGAAATATTCCTTTTGGTGACAACAAAGGTGTACAGTCTAGGCTGCAGAAACACAAAATACGTAGCTTTGTTTCTGCCATTTTTTGCTCACACTCTTAACTTTAGCGGTAGCAGATACAATCAGATGCTCAAGTGATTCTTTTGCCTTATTTGGATATCTGCTCTTGAGTTTTATTGCTTCTGTTAAACATTTCTTTAGCTTCTTTTCTGCTGCACCTCAAAGGTTGGATGGTTGATGAAATCTGTAATATTGTAATACATGTTTGTGCTTGTCAGATTAAGTAGTTTTAGTAGTCAGAAGAAGCTGACTAGTGTGCTTTGAAGGCTAAACTTTTTTTTGTTTTGTTTTCTGATAGAAAAAAAGAAAACACCAACAAACCAAATACAAGTAAGGTACAACAAATGTATAGGAATAAGCACTAAGGTTTGTAAAAAAAAAAAAAAAGCAGGTCATTAAAGGTCGCAGCAAGTTATTTTTCTTAAACTTTGTTCAGTAGAACTTTACAGTAACGTCAACAGTCATTCAATGCCTTCTATTAGCTGTCACTACTGGAGAAATGAGTGGCAATCACCATAACAGCAAAGTTTAATTTAACACTGTGCTCAGTCATTTACAAAATGTTGCTAACTAAATGTCAGAACTCAGGAGAATTTTTTTTGGTTAGGAAGTGTTTCTGGATTATTTTAATCTTAATAAACAAGTAAAAAATGATCTACTGTATTTACAAATAAAGATGATATGTTGAATGATCTTTCCTTATATGTTTTATTAAAAAGTGTGATAGTTTACATTTTAATTAAAGTTTAAAAAAAATTGTGAACATGGATTTTTAGGTGAATAAACAATTATATTCCTTGTCCAGTAAGCTAATACATGCTTATGTAAAAGATCTTAGTTTGCAACTGCATTGAAAACAAATGATTAAAGTAAGTTAAATATGATACCTAGAGTACATTAAAGCTATCTTTAACAATCCTTATACAAAATGTAGATTTGTGTCATACAATGCCAGAACATATAAACAGTTTCTACGTGCTTATGTGAAAGATCTTAGTCTGCCACTGCAATGAAAGCAAATGTTCAAAATAGGTTAAATATGACACCTATTATGCAGTAAATTGATCTTTAAAAATCCTTAGTCAAGAAATAGATCATTTGTGTCATTCAGTTTCTAAACAAACATGAAACTGTTTTATTAATACTACTTATTTTTTGCATAAATATGCACTGTATATGCATGTATTTATAAATATTTGTGATTAAAACATATTTTTATATAAATGCCTGTTATAATTGTCTTTTTGTGTACGTGTTTATTATATTATATTGTAGCTTGCTGTGGGCGCACAAGCTGCCCAATCCCGACACAGATAGACACCAGGCCCAAGTTCAATGCACACCCCACGTTTATTTTACATGGGGGAATCTTCCCATTCTTTCCCCATAGCAGCACAGTACTAGGGAGCACAAATCACAGTACTGTACTTTCTTTTTCTTTTCTCTCTTTCTCTCACTTTCTCCTCATCCTCCACTCCTCCTCCAGCATTCTTCGTCTCCCATCCTCCTATTTCAGGCTAGTGGAGTAGTGATAGCTGGCTCCCGGGAGTACTTCCAGTGCAGTCTGGGAGCACTTCCAGGTAAGACGGACGCCCAAGAAAGTAGAGCTCCATAGCATCTGCAGCACCCCTGGTGGCACCCCCTGAACCCAATAGGACTGTCCCAACCTCCAACTCTTATGAAGCCCTGAGGGAATCTGTGGCACCGTAGCAACCCATGGGGGTTGCCACATAGTGATCCAGGGGAGATAATGCCCTGTGCACATTCTATCTCCTGGTACTTCCACTTTAAAAGCGTCCCGGCCTGGTAAGGGTCCTAGGCATCCTTGACAATAAAACAAAAAAAGCATAATTAACCATTTTTTTAATCAAAAGTGAATTAAACACTTCAAAACACAAAATCACAAATCAAGCAATAAACTGAAAGAATCCAAATTTAAGAGTTCAATCGGCACTAAACGGCTAACTTTCTACCACATAATTGGTTATCTCAATTGTTGCAATCTAAGCTTCCTACTGCAGTCAAATTCTGTATTTAGAATCTGTGCTTCTTTGTTAGGACTTGGTCAAAATTGTTTCAATTTGGCAATTTTCCTTTTCATTTAAAAAGGAAAGATGACTAGAATGGCAAATAGCAAAAGTCTGCACTAAATGTAACATGTTCACATGAGGCAAATTGCTTGAAAATGTTTACAGAAAATTTAGATAAAACCATTAATGTGTTTTTTTTTTTTTCATTGGACTTGCATTGTCCTACTGATGGACTTAGCAACACAAGACTTAGACACAAGTTGATCATTTTAATACATTGTTTTATTACATCACAGGCGTAGCCAGGAATAGATTTTAGGGTGGGCCTGTGTAAAATTGGTGTTCTAGTTTTTAGTAGGATATATAAGGGCACTTTTCCAAAAAATGCATTGATTTATACTGTGGGACATTCACATAACTGAATTATTAGTATCATGCAAAAGCTGAGCAAAACTTATCTAGGCAATCAAACATTGTTACTTTGCAGAACACTGCATCTTTTGCTGTGCTGTATTCTATCTATTTGAATTATTCATAACATTTGCAGAGAAACATGAAACCTTTCCTGCGCTGGGTTGGCGCCCTGCCCAGGGATGTGTTTCTGCCTTGCGCCCTGTGTTGGCTGGGATTGACTCCAGCAGACCCCCATGACCTTGTGTTAGGATATAGCGGGATGGAGAATGACTGACTGACATCAAGCCTTTCCCGTTATTGTACTTGTCGCAAATTAACGGGAATGGTTGGTTCATCAGTGACTGAAAAATCTTTTAGTGTTTCTATCACATCATTCTTGTCTCCTCAGATCAAGATGTGATTGACATTTTTGCTCCAGTCATTCTCTCATCTTCACATTGTTGGATACTGTGTGTCTCATTTGTACCCATGAATTCCTCTTCATCTAAACGAGGGTTTTTGAAAAGCCTTGATATTTCTGTTTGTTTTGCCATTTCAAAAATAATCTCACAGTCTCTCTTGCTGTTCATCGAAAATACTCAATTAAGCAACATATGGTTCTGTTAACTATCTAATACCCACTACTAATCAGGGTGCCAGGCCCACCCTTCCCAGCACCACTGCACTACAACAATCAGAAAAGTAAATTGGCAAGCTACAAAACAAAAGTATGTAATATCTTAGATATGAAAAAAGCAACATTTGAACAATCATTCAGCCTGCACTGGTAAAATGTGACCAAGCAATAGAAACCTGCAGTGTTTTTAATATTAAAATTGCAATTTATTACCAAAAAGAGGGGGATCTTATACTTTTGTATATTACATGGGATTAGTCATACCTTAACCTAAATCACAAACTCGCCAACATAGGCATGGTTAGTCAGTGACTCATTCTCCAGCCCGCTGAATCCTAACACAGGGTCACAGGGGTCTGCTGGAGCCAATCCCAGCCAACACAGGGTGCAAGGCAGGAACCAATCCCGGGCAGGGCGCAAACCCACCACAGGACGCACACACACACCCACACACCAAGCACACACTAGGAACAATCAAGGATCTCCAATGTACCTAACCTGCATGTCTTTGGACTGTGGGAGGATACCGGAGCACCCGGACACGGGGAGAACATGCAAACTCCACACAGGGAGGACTTGGGAAGTGAAGCCGGGGCTCCTTACTGCGAGGCAGCAGTGTTACCACTGCGCCACCGTGCCGCCACTGGCATGGTTAGTATAACTGTTAAAATTCTGTATTTTCTAGTTAGTTAATTAAATAATAAACAGCCTAAGAGGATACCTCTGTGCGCAAACACTGAGCTCTTGTGCTTCTCTCTCAGGGCTCTTCAGTTGGTACAGAAAAACTTCAACTTCAAATCTTCAGTTTTTAATTTGATTAATACACAACATTCAAGACACAAGGTATTTCATCACTGCCGGGTACAGCTTCAAAGACTTTTGGATGAAAACATTGCAAGGGGCTTTTTTGCAAGTTTTTGCTTTTTTACGTGAATTCTTACAGAACCATTAAAACCACAGAATTTTGCAATACATATTTTCACCATCATTGTTGTACCAAACAAAACACAGATAATATGTCCCATCTGTTGTGATTGCGAAGTGATAAAATGTTTGCCAATGTGAATTTGTACGTGGAGTTTAATTGGAAAAAACTAAAAATCAGTCTTCAATATAAATTCAAAAGAATTCTGAAAATAAAAAGAATTTTAATCAAATTAGTATATGCGAAAATGGAGATTTTAACACATAATTTACGCTAAGTCGGAGTCATTACATTTTTACCTTCTCCAAATCCAGTAACCTGATAATTGCTTCTGAGTCCAATACCCTGCTTCTCCTCCAGCAATTCTGTAACTATGATGATTGCAAAACTGCCAACTACGGATGTAAGATAAGCTCTTACATTTTCAATTTAGCTTCGTTAACATAATTTATGTGCACAAATGGCAATTGAAGTTCATCACTGTATAATTACATAGGTAAGACAATTTCTACTTTGTACCTGGCAATCTATGACCTCGGGATGATCTGTATCTGTGATTATATTCGCTATGCTGATCTGCTCCCGATTCATTTTACAGTACTCTACGACTGGGAACTGATCTGATGTTCATACTAACCCGGCTTATGGCTCCGGGGCGATCACGCCTGAAATTACCAAGCGTTACTGTTTGTGGCTGTGTATTGGAACCTCCAAATCCTGCTACCTCCTCCTGCTATGCTTTCTGCTGCTTTGCTACCGCCGCTCATCTCATCTACGCTACCACACCCGCCTCCCTACCGGTTCCGCTGTGCTGTGCTGCTTCTCCACTGCTTTTCAGATAAGTATTGCCCAATATAATGCTAAAATACTCTCATGACAAACTCCTTCTTATTAAACAGTTTGTCCAGAGCAAATGGTCTGACTGGAACATCCTAAAAGACACCGGTATTTTGCAGTGCCCGAAATATATACATCGCGGGTCAGGTCACCGCCACCGCCGGGCTGCAAATGAAAAGACAACCGTCAGAATTTGCTCAGGAATAAGCCTTCCTTCTCATGGCCCTGGAAATAGAAGTGTCAGTGTGCCAAATTTACATTGTGTGGAAATAAACCCTGATCACGGCTCTGTGCAAAAAGAAGCATCATTAACTAATATTGCACTGTTTAACTCGAGATCTCTTAATGGCAAAGCATTGGTGCCATCAGAACTCATCACTGACACCAAACTTGATATACTGTGTTTAACGGAGACTTGGCTAAAACCAAACGAATTGACGTCTCTCACGAAGGCGACTCCACCTGGTTTCACTTTCCATACAGAACCTCGCAGCTCTAGACAACGAGGTGGGCTAGTGGTAATTATTAGAACAGATTTAAACATCAAACGAATCCCAATTGACTGTCCACTGTCTTTTGAGTGCCTGGCTCTTAAACTAATAACGGAAACAGGTCCTGTCTCACTCATTGTTCTTTATCGTCCCCCAAAATACAATTCATCCTTCTTATCTGATCTGATTGAACTTTTAACCCACCTAAGCTCTTACTCTCAGAGAATTATCCTTCTTGGTGATTTCAACATCCATATTGACACTACTACATCTAAACTGAGAAATGAATTCCTATCCTTACTGGACTGTTTTGACTTGACACAACATGTTGATTTTCCCACCCACTCTGGTGGTCATATATTGGATCTGATCTGCACTTCTGGACTATCTGTTGCCAAAATTTACAGCACTGACTTGGGACTCTCTGACCATAAAGCAGTATTTTACACTGTCTCACTGCCTTTCCCTCCTCTTACCTGTAAACGACAAATTTCTTACAGAAACCTTAAAATTATCTGTCCCTCTGTCCTTTCTGGATCCATTTCTGATCTTTTACTGTCTGCACCTATTCCGTCAACACTATATAGTCTTGTTGACCACTATAACTCAGCCCTTCATTCAGCATTAGATAAAACAGCTCCTTTAAAACATAAGGAGGTTTCCTTTAAACGTTCAGCTCCTTGGTATAATTCAGAATTTTGATCTATGAAAGCAGCTGGCCAACACCTTGAGAGAATGTCATGTAAGACTGGCCTCACTGTGCACATCCAGGCTTTCTCTGACCACCAAAGAGCTTACAGAGAAGCACTAACTGCTGCTAAGAACACCCACTATGGCAGAATAATAGAAAGTGGCCACGAAAACCCAAGGGTTTTGTTTTCTGTAGTTAATAAACTACTTGAACCCGCATCTGGCCCAATTACGTCTTCTACTGAAGTCTGTGAGGATTTCCTCCACTTTTTCCGTAACAAAATTAAAGATCTAAATAACATAAATACATCATCAGTTTATATCTCTCCCTGTTTTCCCACTCCATCCAGCTCCTTCTCTAAGTTCTCACCAGTCACATCTGCTTTTGTTAATGACCTGCTTTGTAAGATAAGACCAACTACTTGTGTACTGGACCCCATCCCCAGCACACTACTTAATCCTGCCTTCATGCCATAATCCTGACTGTTTCAACAATAATAAACTCATCCCTCGACATTGGCTCTGTGCCGCTCACTTTTAAAATCGCTTCTGTAACCCCAATGTTAAAAAAGTCTGGTCTTGATGCTGATAATCTTAATAATTTCCAGCCTATTTCCCACTTACCTTTCTTGTCAAAAGTTCTTGAGTGTGTTGTAGCCTCCCAGCTCACCAATTACTTAACCACTAATAACTTGATGGAGCCCTTTCAGTCTGGTTTCAGGGTGCAGCACAACTGTGAAAATGCTCTGCTACGGGTAACCAATGATTTGCTTATGGCAGCAGACTCTGGACAAACCAGCATATTAATACACCTCAGTGCAGCATTTGACACTTTCAGACATGACATTCTATTGTCCAGAATGGAGAACATGCTGGGTATCTCTGGCACTGCCCTCCAGTGGTTCAAGTCCTATCTGACTGATAGGCAAGAGTTTGTTAGTCTTGGCAACAGCAGATCCAGCTCAGCACCTGTCACACAAGGGGTTCCTCAGGGCTCTGTCCATGGCCCTCTTCTCTTCTGTATTTATATGCTTCCCCTTGGCCATATTATTCGTAGCTATGGACTGGGCTATCATTTTTATGCAGATGATACTCAACTCTACTTCAATGTTAAAAGTGGAACTTCATCAGAGCTTTCTCAGCTCACAACCTGCCTTAGTGAAATTAAAACCTGGATGGAGCAGAACTCTTTAAAATTAAATTGCAACAAAACTGAACTCCTGCAAATTGGGACTAAAATGCAACTTAATAAAATGAGCTCCTTCCCAGTCCATCTTGGCGGTGATCTCATCAGACCTGCCTCTATTGCAAAGAATCTTGGTGTCATTTTTGATTCCTCCCTCTCTTATTCCGCCACATAAATCACATTAAGAAACTTTCTTACTTTCACCTCCGTAACATATCCCGTGTTCGTTCCTTCCTCTCCTTTTCTAATGCTGAGAAACTTGTCCATGCTTTTATCATAGATTATTGTAATTCGCTGCTGGCAGGTGCCCCTTTTAATCTTATATCACAGCTCCAGCTTATTCAAAACTCAGCTGCAAGAGTCCTTACTCGAACCAGCAGCAGCGAGCACATCACACCCATCCTGCTCCGCCTTCACTGGCTCCCGGTGTCTTACAGAACCGAATATAAAATCCTACTAATAACCTACAAAGCCTTAAATAACCTTGCGCCAAACTACATCAAAAAAAACTTTTTGGCCATATCATCCAGCAGTAATTTTTAGCCAGTTTTAACTACAGCTATAAAAAACAATACAAAATTGGCAACTAACTGCTTTTACATATATATAACCTTTAACAATTCACTCACCTTCGTCTTAACAGTGAGTTCTTTACGCCATTTAATTTTTATTTCTGCCATATAATAGTATTTGTCACTGCTAAACTGCTGGTATTTTTTTCTAAGTTGGTGTTCAGTTTGTTGTTCATGTTCTCTAACCTAGATTAAAAAGACAGCAGCAATGTAATCTTTTTGCTATCTACAGAAGTGATATGAAATTCATTCTGTTTCACAAGGTGAAGAACAAAAATGGCAGTATTAAAAGTCAGGAACTAAGCCTAGAGAAAAAAAACAAACAAACTCAAACACTCAATACCAAGGGAAAACCCATGTGAATAGAGAACAGACAAAAACAATAAGACATTAAATATTTCATAAAATAGTAAAAAATAAGTATAAGGAACAGTCTTAAAACAAAACAAAAGCATAATTAAACCTTTTTAATTTCAATCAAAGGTAAATTAAAGACTTCAAAACACAAAATTACAAATCAAGCAATAAACTTGAAGTCACCGAATTTAAGAGCGCAATCAGCACTAAACAGCTAACTTTTCTTAATTTCTATCATATATTTGGTTATCTCACCTGTTCTAATCTAAGCTTCCTACTGCTGTCAAATGCTTCTTCATAAGGACTCTTTTGAAATGGTTTCATTTTGCAGACTTTCCTTTTCATTTTCTAAGGAAAGATGAATAGAATGGTTTATAGCATCAGTCTGCACTTAAAGTAAGATAATCACATTCGGCAAGTTATGTGAAAATATTTTCAGAAAATTTAGATAAAACCAGTTGTGTTTTTTTTATTGGACTTGCATTGTCCTGCTTATGGGCTTAGCAAAACAAGTTTTAGTCACAACATGATCAATTTAAAAATTATTTTATTATATGCAATTTAGCAATTGTGAAAAACACAGATTCATGAAAGAAAGTTAATTACATCAAACAGAAAGGTAAATTGGCAAGCTACTAAACAAAGTTATGAAATATCTTAGATACGAAAAAAGCAACATTTGAACACTCAATCAGCCTGAATTTGTAAAATGTGATCAAGCAATAGCAACTTGCAGTGCTTTTAATGTTAAAATTGCATTTTATTACCAAAAAAAAAAAAGGGAATCTTGTACTTTTGCATATTACTGTATATGGGATTGGTCGTACCTTAACCTGCACCACAAACACCCCACCCCAGACATTGTCAGTACAACTGCTAGCCTTTTGTATTTTCTAAATTTGTTAATTGTATAAGAAACAGCCTTAAAGCATACTCCTATGCGCAGTCACTGAACTCCTGTGCTTCTCACACAGGGCTGTGGAGTTTGTACACAAAACCATCAAATCCAAATCCTCAGTTTGTAATTTGACTATCATATTTATTATATTGATCGAAAGCACACAGCATACAAAGATATAAGGCATTTCATCACTGCTTCGAAGACATTTGGATAAAAACACTGCAAGGAGCTTTTTAAATTTTGAACTGGATCCATGTAACAATAGGAAGTCATTTGATATACTGAATCAGAGGAATAATACAAGTGAAACGAAGAACAGTAAAGCACCAGCTGAGCAGCTGTATTCTGGAGGAGATGGACTAGTCTGATAGCAGCTGAAGGAAGTCTGATCAGGAGAGGGTTGCAATAGTCCAGCTAAGAGAGAACCAGTACCTGAAAGGGATTTGTGTAAATAATTAGTGAAGAAGGCTCAAATTCTCTGAATATTATGAAGATTAATAATGACAGGAATGTGTCATTGAAGATACTGCATATGTTTGATGGATGAAATTTATGAGTAAGGAGTCATGCCAAGATTTCTCTCCATGATTGATGGTGAAGAGGTGACATTTTCAAGTGTGATGCTTAGAGACAAATCTAAGGAAAGGGAATCAGAGGGCAAGTACAAGATATCTGACTTTGAAAGGTTAAGCTTAGGGTGATGTTTATTCATCCACAATGAGATGGCAGAGAGACAGTAGTCAGTCTAAGCTGAAACATGTACTGTAAAGTTTGTATCCAGCAGGGTGCACACACTTCCTGGGAAGAGGTTCATTAAGAGCTTGCAGCCTTTACTAAACCATCTTTATCTTTTCCTAGTGGTACGGCGGTGATTCTAAAAGGAAGAAAAAAATCAGTAGCACTAAAGGAAGATTATACTTCGCTTCTGTTTAATATCGGCTTAACGTTCAAATTAGAGCTATACTGGCAAAGCATGCTGCGGACGAGTGTTACTGCAATTGGTGGTGGTCCAACTTCAAGAGAAAGTGCGGGAAGGCGTTTTCCCCTAGGGCATTGGCAGAAGCGATGTCTTCCATCCATCAGTAGGTGAGCTCTGAGGTTCAGTGGAGTTGTTTAAGCTTTTATGTCTTCTCGACAGTGCAAGGTTCTCCAGACTTGGGTACAAATCATTGCTGGTTTATCATGCATGGAAGTAGCACACGGTTAATGCACAAGGTTGCTTGCATAGCAGTATCAATTTGGGAAACCATTAAAATAGCTGACAGTATATTGATTGTCACCAAACAGGGCATATCAGCACTTCAACTCTATGTAACACTTGGCTCCTCTCATTTCCCTGTCAGAGTTACCCTGTCATCTGGTCTGTGTGTCATCAGCAAATATTCATGTTAAATAAAATAATGTGTTTGGAATACACCTCATAGATCACAGTGGCACATTTAAGACCTTTAGTTACAGGGTTATAAGTAGGAAAAGAAAGAGAGATTTGTGCATCTTCAGTACTGAGCTTGTAGGAGATGTCGTGAGAAAATATGGCATTGCCTAAGGATCAAATGTAGAAAGAGACGAGACGTGAACCCAACACTGATGATTGAGCACATCTGTAGAATGTTTCAGTGAAGAAGATAAAAAGTTAGACCAGGAGACACAAAATTCTTGGTCTGGGAGGTAGGACTTCAATGCATTTGGTTTGATTGGCAACACTAAACTGGTCTGATATGAGTGGTTATGTCTTTTCATGAATTGGCAACCTGTCCCATTTGTCTCCTGTTTTGTACACATTTACTAATGGACAGCCTGAGGTTCATTGTGACCCTGGTGTCATCTTTGCTGCACTTTGCACACTAGTTGATAAATAAAGTTCATCTATTTTTTAAGGTTAGGCTATCACATCAGAAGTGGCTCACACTGTGTTATAGAATAAAAACACAATCCAACAGAATGTGTTTAGGGTCTCTGGAGAAAAAGTTCAAGGATGCATAACATTCAATTGCAAGAGGGCACAGTACAAAACTAATGTTATGATATAAATAGCATGACAAAACACCCTGGTTTAACTGGGACAGTCCCAGTTTCAAGCTAGGTATCCCAGTCTCCAGAGAAATACAAAATATCCCGGTTTTAACAAACTGGCCTTGTACTTTTCTTTCACCAGAAACATAGCTCAGCTGACACAGAGATCAAACCACCAATCAC
>JANRMT010062856.1:56451653-56467041 GCA_026402145.1 Polypterus bichir lapradei | reverse complement strand
TGTGATGCTGCCTGTCTCAGCTTAATTTAGGTTCTTTGCCGTGTCCTTTGCAACTTCATATGGAAAAGCTCTTTCTGGCACAAGAGCAGAGGTGCTGAAGTTCCCTTCTTGAAGTAATTTCTGCTTCTGGGGATGACTGGCAAGGGGTTGCGCTCCCACTCCTCACACCAATAAAACCCCTTTTTATACTTTTTCTCCCATCTTACTTTAACTACTAAATGGACAGAGTGTACCATATTTTTCACTGTCACCGAGAACAGATGTCTTCTTCAGGCCAGAGACCCCATTCCTCACCTACTAACACGCCAAAGAAGCTGAAATATCCTCCAACGCATTTCAGTGCCAATATGGATGCCTACTGGGAATCAATGAAAAATCTGCTCTTCGAACTCACCACCATGCTGAATACTACAATGTAGACCTATTTCACTGAAATATGGGGTGACCTGAAAGCTGATAAAGAGGAGCAGGTGAAACTGATCAAAGATGTCCGAGGCCTACAATCCACCATCTCCCATCAAAATGTAGAAACGAAGGTGCTCTGTAAAGAAGTCGCTTATTTGAAAGACAAAGTAATCGATCAAGAAGATAGGACTTGAAGAGACAATTTAAGAATTGTCATACTTAAAGAAGGGGCTGAGAAAGACAATTTACTTCCTCTCCCAAATGTGGCAAAAGTGGTTCCCAAATGTCTCAAACTTTGCCCCGGAGGTCATATGGGCTCATTGTGTGTACACTGGCCGTGCTGATGCAGCCAATCCATGGCCTCTTATAATATAATTTCAGATTTTTTTCGACCGCCAACAAATTATGTTGGAAGAACACAGTGTTCAAAACATCTATTTAGAAGGCTCACAAGTTCTGTATCTTCCCAGATTTCAGTTCAGTTACTATGCAGCGAAGGAAATCCGTGGCCCCAGTTGCCCAGAAGGCACGTGTTGCTGATCTCCAGCCATATTTACTTTATCCTGCAAAGTTGAAAATAAGTCTTTGTTCAGCGTACCACCTGTTTGACTCACCCTCTGAAGTACTTGCAGTGACTGACAACTTTGTTTAAACAGGCACTTTCACACCGTGAAGATCTCTCCATTGCCTCTGATTTACACAGTTGCATTATGCACATCGTTGGTCAAGTTCAAGTTCCTGCCATGGAGCTGCCATTCAGGTTTATGTCTTACCTAATATTTTGTATTATTGATTAGAATCACTTTTTGAAATTTCCTTTATATTGTTCATATGATGTCAATGTTATGCTATGTTAACATACACTGAGGTGGAACTGGGGACTTTCTGCATAGTAAACTGTTCAATGGGTTTGCGATGGTGGAGGTTCTCGGGCCTAATGGTATCTTCAGCATTATCATGGGTCGCCAGGTAATACAGTTAATCCTATCCCTATCCAATCCTATTTCAAGACATAATTAATTCCTTTTCATTAATTATGTGGCTGAGGATGAAGATCTGGGGGTGTGGGTGGTTTTTGGGCTCTCTTTTACAATTTTTTAAAATATTCCACTGTATTAGCCTGGTGAATTTCTATTGGTAAGCTGTTCCAGATTTTAGGTGCATAACAGCAGAAGGCTTCCTTGCCACTTCTTTTAAGCTCTAGGTATTATAAGCAGGCACTTATTTGAAGATCTAAGGTTACGATTTAGAGTGTAAGGTGTAAGGCATTGTGAAATTCAGGATGGAGCAAGATTATTTAAAGCTTTGTAAACCTTAAGCAGTATTTAAAGCCAATTCTAAATGGCACAGGTAACCAATGTAGTGACATCAGAACTGGAGAGATGTGCTCAGATTTTCTTTTCCTAGTTAAGATTCTAGCAGCTGCATTCTGTACTAGTTTCAACCGATTGATGTTTTTTTTAAATAGTCCTGAGAGGAGTGTGTTACAGTCATCTATCCGACTGAAAACAAAAGTATGAACTAATGTTTCAGCATATTGAAAAGTTATAAGAGGTTTAACTTTTGCTATATTTCTTAAATGAAAAAATACCGTCCTAGTAATCTGATTAATATGTGATTTAAAATTTAGGTCAGAGTCAATAATTACCTCTAAATTCTTTACCTCCGAATTGACTTTTATTTAAGTTTATTTCTAATACCCTCATTATATCAATTTTTGCATCACTAAAATTTCTGTTTTCTCCTTATTTAGTTTGAGAAAATTACTACTCATCCATTCAGAAACACAAATAAGACATTGTGTCAGTGAACCAAGTGAGTCAGGGGGTCATCAGGCGCTATTGATAAATATAGTTGTGTGTCATCAGCATACAATCAAAGAAGCATGCAGCAAACAGAGTATACTCCAATGCAAGAGGAATCCTCCATGTGAGGCCAGAGTAGAAACAAATCATCATCTTCACACAACATCAGATATCACCTTGTAAAGACTGGGTATTATAAAACTACTCATCTGTGCCAAGATAAATTTAAACTCTAAATAGCAAGTAAACAACCAGCCTCTCGGTTATGTTTGTCAGTCTAGTCTGTCTGTGTCCTGTCTTGTACATCAAAATCATCAAAATGAGTGTGCTTCAGTTACTTTTATACAATTCTAAAGGCCAGAGACCTGTCTACTACAACAGAGAAAGGTAAGGAAAATAAAGTAGAAGCCCTACCGAATTATTCCATCAGTTATTGCCATTACCAAAGGCAAGACCGATGATTGATTAACAAAATTAAGTCCTTCCTCCTTCCCATGTTATTATACAGAGTGGACAAGTTAAAATGCACTTTTCTTTCCTACAGGAGATGCATATTGTCAGGAGTCAAACATTTTGGTCTCTCAACGATCCATAAGCAGCCCTTAGTATCTGCTAGCTCACCTACTGTCTCTCTTCAGTTCTCCTTATTGATTGCCTTCACAGTATTGACACTTTCTTCTGCGACAAGCAGCCACACAAAACACGTTAAATTTATGATATTCTAGCCATCTGCACATTTATGAATACTTAGATTTATACTTAATATCACTTTCATGAGGAAATGCATTAAAGTATGTATATTACATGTTACAGAAAAGTCGTTAACTTCATTTAAATAATAAATACTGTTAATGATTACACATGTCGGGGCTGCATGGTGGCTGAGCGGTAGAACTGCTGCCTCACAGGGAGTCATGTCCATGGTCTTCCCTGCCTGGTGTTTACATGTTTTCTGGGTGGGTTTCCTTCCAAAGACATGAAGGTTTGGAGATTTGGTGACGCTAAAATCACGCTAGTGTATGTGTACTTTTTATTCTCTTTGTGGTAATGCCCTGTCCAGGGATTGTTTCTGCCTCGCGCCCAATGCTTGCTGAAATGTTTGCATTCCTGGATTGATGTATGTAATCTTTAAACATTCATCCTTTTCAGAGATATTGTGGCAAGGTGTCCTCGGAATTTAATGGATGTTTCAGGCAATTCACAACACAGCAAAGTGTGATGTGTAAACCTGGCCTTAGGGCCCTCTTGGAGATGTCCAGTCATAGTTTCCTCAAACCTCATGCATTGTCCAAGCATCACTGAGTTGTTTTAAGCTTTGTTAATAAAGAAAACTCATACTAAGTTGGATCCTAGATTACTAATACAGTTATTATTAAATGTTCTAGTATTTATGTAAATCAATACCCCATATTAAGAGGCAACATTTGTTTCACTCGTCTTTTATCTCTCATGCACTTTATTTGTGCTTGCAGCAGAAACAGCAATTTTTACATCAATGTACCAACAGATATGAAGGGTATTGTGTGAGAATACTAATTATATAAATGTTTTCCTTAGTGTCTTGATTTACAGAAACACCCTCATGTCAAACTGTATGATGTTGGCAACTATTCCCTTACTTATCACCATCTGCCAGAAATCTCCGTTGACAGAGCCAGGGAACCCATCATACTTTGTAAAAGGGGAAAGCTAATATACTAACTTATAAGAAAATGTTCTTATGGTTTTGAAAAAAATTACTTTAGGGTGAGTAATGCAATAAAAAAAGATAATTTTTGCTAAAGCTTAAATACACAAAATTTAAAACAGCAAAAGTAGCATTTCATTTTAAACCCTGATGTGGACGAGGCCTCGGTTGTCTTATACATTGAGATGGTATGCAGCAGTAATACCTTAGTGCTGCACATATCAGAGTGCATTATTGTTACTCTGAACCTATCATCTATATGTGTTTTGTAGCTCTGACAGAGACCAGATTTGAGCACATAACTTTAGGCTTTTTGTATGTTGTGGGCCGCCTTGTTCCTTGCGAATGAGATTTTGTCTTCTGTTCCGTACACTTTCCGTGTTCTTTTTCTGATTGCCTTGAGATTGCACCATTCATCTTGTAATGCCCCAAAGAACAGATAGCTTATACCTTTATTTACACTGTACAGTGTCAGCAGTAACTGTGCTTACATAACAAAAAATTACCAGGAATCAGGAAAAATATAGGCCCAAAAATGTTTGAAATGCTGCTTATTTAAAATACTCATGTAGTTTTGTGATTTGGCTTTTTTCAGATGTTTGTCTTTAACTGTTTTCCTCTCTCTACAGAAAATTCTTCAGAAATATAGAAACAAACATAACCACAATTGATGGCAGACATGTTCAGGAAGAACTATTCCTCCTCAGTGTAAACCTAGTTGTTTTTTATTCTAAATTGTTCTGTGTGTATAGCAATTTATTGAAATTTTTGTAAATATTAGCTGGTGATGTTGTTTTTTTCCTTGCTTTGTTATATTTCATCTCAACTGAAAAATAATTGGTAATAAATGTAAATATGTATAATGATACACTGTGTTGCCTGTTTATTTGAACTGATGATGGGGGGAGGAATGGTGTGTTCACCTTGAGCTGTAATGATGTGCCCTTGTAAACAGCAATGCTAATTATGACTTCAGTATGATGCACAACGCACTGGAGAATACCAGTGTGAGATCTTGAAAACAAATTTATGAAACATTTTAAAACTGTCATATGTCATTTTGTGCCAAGAGAGTGTTGACTTAGCTGTATGCGCCTTCAAATTCAAAAAAGCTCTAAAGCTGTGTATTACAGAAGAATGGGTAAAGGTGAAATGCTAAATTATTTTACACAAGAGTGGTACCATTTTCCTTTTCAAGAATCCAGTAAAGTGACTTGAGTATTATTATGCGCTCTTGACTATGCTCTTAGGCAGTCTTTTTGATACAAAAGAGCAATACGTGTGCATTAAGCTTATTTTGAACAATGGGGAAAGATGTTTACTCTTAATGGTCAAATGCCGATGCCACAGCTGGTCTATAATATCAAGGCTTTAATATGACTGAGAGAAAGTCAGAGAGCTCCCTTACACTATATTTTCTGTATTGCATTCTGCTTTGACTGTGCTTCTGCTGATATAATCTCTCCCTTCCAGGATGTGTTGTATGTTGGTTGTTTTTGTTTTTTCTTCCTCGCATCACTATTTCTTGTTTGTATTGTTTGTTTATCACTGATATCTCAAGCTTATTTCCAACATAAGCCACCGAAAATGCAAAAAATACCACCTGCCTTCTTTTACTCGGTTGCAGATAACTGACAAAAAACGGTTGACAAAGTGTATGTAGTCATCAGTAATATTTTAGTTTTATTAGCAGTGCACAGCTTTTTTATGTTGATTAAATCACCTCCGTATACATTAAACCAGTGTATACCAATTTGAATCTTGAATTGCCAGCTGGTTCCCAAACTGTGTGTTTTTTGTTTGATAGTTTTCACTAAGTGCTTTTACATGCACTTTAATAGCCTGGTTTATTCACAGAAACCTGTTTTCTAAAACCTTTATTCCGGTTAGAGATGCCAGGTGTTTGGCCTCAAAGAAACCAGGTTAGGAGGCGTAGATTTTTCTGTGAGTAACCAGCCATGTAAACCCTTAACTGGATTACAGTTAGAAATTTTGTAGTTTACACATGTCCATTGCATTCTTGCTTAACTTCGTACATGCTTTCAGCAGCCATAGGTAGAAGTATCCACAAGATAAACTTCCTAAGGCAAATGCTTGGTCAGTCACATTATTCCTTCTCCTGTTTGAAATAATCTCTACTTCAGAAATAGCTAAATTTATGTTTGAGCTTAATGTTCAGTGCACAATCTCAGGAGCAGTATTGGTGTAACTTGTTAACAGAAATGCGTTACGTACTATGATTACATTTTAAAGTAAGGTTTTTAAAATAATGAGTAACCTAATCTAATACTTATTTTAATATCTACATTGTTATTTTCCAAACAGCCCTTGGTGTAAGGCAAGAAACATGTATACTGATAAATTAGTCATTTGCATGGCTCAATTGCACAGCACAAGGTGAAAAGAAGAGTGAGATGTGTGCTGTGTGTAATCCAGTAAGAGAAACCATTAATATATTGCCAGTTTGGTTTTACTGCAGCTATTGCTATAGATATGTTGCAAATATCGGGTGATGCATTGGCCAGTGTTCATACTGTGAATCATCAGTAGCTGAGGATGTTAAAAGGGGATGAATGTTATTTACTTCACCACAATTGAAGGACAAAATATATTTTTAAAACACAACTAAATTATCACAGGCTTCAGGTTTGTTTTTGGATTCACGGCTACCACGACAGGCATAAGTTAGATGGATAATCAACACTGCAACACAACACTGATTTGGGCTTTATGACAGAGTGGCCAGACAAAAGCCTCTTCTTAGGAAAAGCCGTGGAAGTGTGCTTGAAGTTGGCAAAAAGATGCCTAAAAGACTGTGAGAACCAAGATTCCTTGTTCTGATAAAGCCAAGATTAGTACCATGTCTGGGGGATACCAGGCATTGCTCATCACCTGTGCAGTACCATTCTAACAGTGAAGTATGTTGGAGACAGCATCATGATGTGGAGTTGATTTTCAGTGGTATGAACTTGAAGACTGGACAGGTTTGAGGGAAAGTTGAACTGAACAAAGGACAGAGTTCTCTTTAATGAAAACATGCTCCAGAGTGCTCTGGACCTCAGACTTTAAGACGGGATGTCTTCACTTCTCCACAATTATGCATCCTCTCCGTTGTTCACTTCAGCAAGATTTGATGGATTCAAGCCAGAAACCCTGTGATGCTTGCTTTATGAGATGTTCCTCAGACCTTAAACTGTCCATGACAGGCACTAACTGCTTCCCTTTTGTATGATCATCTTTTACCAAATAATTTTTTTCTGAAGTTGACAATGGGAAAGGTCAACCTGTTGCTTTCTAGCTATACAAGTAAGTTTGCCCCTCTGGAGCCCCATCAGATCTCATTCATCATCTGCATGAAAGCTTCAAGGTGTAGCGTTGTGATGTTATCTGAAAACTGAGGTTTTTAGTGATGCTGTGATGACACATCATTAATGGAGGGCTCCTGTGCTATGGTTATTCTTCCAACGTTAAACAGAAGTGTTGTTGGACTAAGATTGGCTTCACTCTACATAACGGTGATCTTTTCAATTCACAGGTCACCTAATCATAGGAACTATTTTGTTGACCTGGAATTAACTGAGTGATCAAGTAGTCTTTATTTACACTTGTGGGAGAATGACAAAATGCGGCTTTGTTGACCCTTTGGAGCTGAGATCCTAGGTAGTGCGTGACACAATAATAATAATAATAATACATTTTATTTATATAGCTCCTTTCCCATGCTCAAGGCACTTACAGAATATAAGAAAGAATGGCAGGGTATACAGTGTATAGCATTGTACAAACCAAGTAAATAAATAAAGAAGATTAAGACAGTAAATTCAGAGAAAGCCTAACAGACAACAGAATTGATGGTCTTGCACACACACACACAGGTTACATGAGCATCTTGACAGAGAGGTAAACTGAGAGAAGGGTAATAAAGTCAAGTAGAGCTAAAAGCCTTCCTGAACAGATGAGTTTTGAGTTGTTTTTTTAAAAGAATTTATGGAGTCAGCTGACCTGACTAATTTTGGTAGGTCATTCCAGAGTCTGGGCGCTATACAGCTGAAGGCCCTGTCACCCATGGAGTGTAGATTAGTGTGGGGCAAAACAAGATTGCCAGAATCGGAGGACCTGAGTGGACCGGCAGGCACATAGTGATGGAGAAGGTCACTGATGTAGTTTGGCGCGAGGTTATTTAAGGCTTTGTAGGTTATTAGTAGGATTTTATATTCAATTCTGTAAGACACAGGGAGCCAGTGAAGACGGAGCAGGATGGGATGTAATGTCCTTCGAATAAGGACTCTTGCAGCCAAGTTTTGAATAAGCTGGAGTTGTGATATAAGATTAGAAGGGGCACCTGCCAACAGCGAGTTACAATAATCTATGCGGGATGTGATAAAAGCATGGACAAGTTTCTCAGCATTAGAAAAAGAGAGGAAGGAACGAACACGGGATATGTTACGGAGATGAAAGTAAGAAAGTTTCTTAATGTGATTTATGTGGGAGGAGTAAAAAAAGGGAGGAATCAAAAATGACACCAAGATTCTTTGCAGTAGAGGCACGTCTGATGAGATCACCACCAAGATTGACTGGGAAGGAGCTCATTTTATTAAGTTGCATTTTAGTCCCAATTTGCAGGAGTTCAGTTTTGTTGCAGTTTAATTTTAAAGAGTTCTGATCCATCCAGGTTTTAATTTCAAGAAGGCAGGTTGTGAGCTGAGAAAGCTCTGATGAAGTTCCACTTTTAACATTTAAGTAGAGTTGAGTATCATCTGCATAAAAATGATAGCTTTCCATAGCTACGAATAATATGGCCAAGGGGAAGCATATAAATACAGAATAGAAGAAGGCCGAGGACAAAGCCCTGAGAAACCCCTTGTGTGACTGGCGCCAAGCTGGATCTGCTGTTGCCAAGACTAATAAACTCTTGCCTATCAGTCAGATAGGACTTGAACCACTTTAGGGCAGTGCCAGAGATACCCAGCATGTTCTCCATTCTGGACAGAAGAATGTCATGTCTGAAAGTGTCAAATGCTGCACTGAGGTCTAACAGAATTAATATGCTGGTTTGTCCAGAGTCTGCTGCCATAAGCAAATCATTGGTTACCTGTAGCAGAGCAGTTTCACAGCTGTGCTGTGCTCTGAAACCAGACTGAAAGGGTTCCATCAAGTTATTAGTGGTTAAGTAATTGGTGAGCTGGGAGGCTACAACACGCTCAAGAGCTTTTGACAGGAAAGGTAAATGGGAAATAGGCCGGAAATTGTTAAGATTGTCAGCATCAAGACCAGACTTTTTTAACATTGGGGTTACAGAAGCGATTTTAAAAGTGAGCGACACAGAGCCAGTGTCAAGGGATGAGTTTATCATTGTTGTAGCAGTCGGGATTATGGCATGAAGGCAGGATTTAAGTAGTGTGCTCGGGATGGGGTCTAGTACACAAGTAGTCGGTCTCTTCTTACAATGCAGGTCATTAACAAAAGCAGATGTGACTGGTGAGAACTTAGAGAAGGAGCTGGATAGAGTGGGAAAACAGGGAGAGATATAAACAGATGATGTATTTATTTTAGTTGAATTATTTAGATCTTTAATTTTGTTACAGAAAAAGTGGAGGAAATCCTCACAGACTTCAGTAGAAGAGGTAGTTGGGCCAGATGCAGGTTCGAGTAGTTTATTAACTACAGAAAACAAAACCCTTGGGTTATTGTGGCCACTTTCTATTATTCTGCCATAGTGGGTGTCCTTAGCAGCAGTTAGTGCTTCTCTGTAAGCTCTTTGGTGGTCAGAGAAAGCCTGGATGTGCACGGTGAGGCCAGTCTTACGTGACATTCTCTCAAGGCGTCGGCCAGCTACTTTCATAGATCACAATTCTGAGTTATACCAAGGAGCTGAACGTTTAAAGGAAACCTCCTTATGTTTTAAAGGAGCTGTTTTATCTAATGCTGAATGAAGGGCTGAGTTATAGTGGTCAACAAGACTATCTAGTGTTGACGGAATAGGTGCAGACAGTAAAAGATCAGAAATGGATCCAGAAAGGATAGAGGGACAGATATTTTTAAGGTTTCTGTAAGAAATTTGTCATTTACAGGTAAGAGGAGGTAAAGGCAGTGAGACAGTAAAAAATACTGCTTTATGGTCAGAGAGTCCCAAATCAGTACTGTAAATATTGGCATCAGATAGTCCAGAAGTGCAGATCAGATCCAATATATGACCACCAGAGTGGGTGGGAAAATCAACATGTTGTTTCAAGTCAAAACAGTCCAGTAAGGATAGGAATTCATTTCTCAATTTAGATATAGTAGTGTCAATATGGATGTTGAAATCACCAAGAAGGATAATTCTCTGAGAGTAAGAGCTTAGGTGGGTTAAAAGTTCAATCAGATCAGATAAGAAAAATGCATTGTATTTTGGGGGACAATAAAGAACAATGAGTGAGACAGGACCTGTTTCCATTATTAGTTTAAGAGCCAGGCACTCAAAAGACAATGGACAGTCAATTGGGATTCGTTTGATATTTAAGTCTGCTCTGATAATTACCGCTAGCCCACCTCCTTGTCTAGAGCTGCGAGGTTCTGTATGGAAAGTGAAACCAGGTGGAGTCGCCCCCGTGAGAGACGTAAATTCGTTTGGTTTTAGCCAAGTCTCCGTTAAACACAGTATATCAAGTTTGGTGTCAGTGATGAGTTCTGACAGCACCAATGCTTTGCCATTAAGAGATCTCGAGTTAAACAGTGCAATATTAGTTAATGAGGCATCTTTTTGCACAGAGCCGTGATCAGGGTTTATTTCCACACAATGTAAATTTGGCACACTGATACTTGTATTTCCAGGGCCGTGAGAAGGAAGGCTTATTCCTGAGCAAATGCTGCCGGTTGTCTTTTCATTTGCAGCCCGGCGGTGGCGGTGACCTGACTTCGGGCGCTACAAAATACTGGCGTCTTTTAGGATGTTCCAATCAGACCATTTGCTCTGGACAAACTATTTAATAAGAAGGAGTTTGTCATGAGAGTATTTTAGCATGATACTTGGCAATACTTATCTGAAAAGCAGTGTAGAAGCAGCACAGCATAGCAGAACCATTAGGATAGGCGGGTGTGGTAGTGCAGATGAGGTGAACGGCGATAGCAAAGCAGCAGAAAGCATAGCAGAAGGAGGAGCAGGATTTGGAGGTTTCAATACACAGCCACAAACAGTAACGCTTGTTAAGTTCATGCGTGATCGCCCCGGAGCCATAAGCCAGGTTAGTATGAGCATCAGATAAGATCCCAGTCGTAGAGTACTGTAAAATGAATCGGGAGCAGATCAGCATAGCGAATATAATCACGGAGACAGATCATCCCGAGGTCATATTTGCCAGGTACAAAGAAATGTTCGTAGGTCTCGTCCCGCGCTCCACAGACTCAGCTGTTCCCAGTCAAAGTAGAGTCCATAAAATCTGTAAATATTAAGCCAAATCCATGCAATTCAAGTCGGCTGTATCCACGAACTATACGTACAATGAAAGAAATAAAACAAGTGTGAGAAAGTGTAGAATTAAGGTGAATTTTGCGAAAAGTGTTGTTTACAGGGAGGAGCGGCAGCAACTTGCGTGCGCCAACGTCCCCTCACCTGTTACTTGTAATAGGATGACCAGCCCCAATAATCTAAAATATTGTGTACATTTTTTGCTTCAAATAATTTATTTTGTTGCTTTATTGTTTTTTTTTAGTCTTTATATATAGTAATTACAAATAAGTAGAATGTTAATTGATATTTTTTTGACTTTGCTAAATTGCTGTTTTATAAGTTTTAACATTCTGTGCCTGTGTTATCAGGACACAGTGCACTGTTGCTATTACTCCCAGAAGGCATTATGTGTCACGTGACTGATATGCTTTAAAGCTCCACCTCACGTTCAGTTTAGCATCCAAGATTACGGATCAAATCCTTTAACAACCTCAGTGCATCCTTTCACTGATGTACATCTTTTGATTGACTCAGAACAGTTTTCCTTTGGATGTCATTAATGGTTTAGTGTCTTAAGATTACACTGAACAGCATATAAATTTACGTCCTGAAAAATGTTTGTTGATTATTATAGATAGCTTCAAGCTGAACATAAATATAATTGCAGATTCACCACATCCTGTAGGAATTTTAGACAAACATGAAATTAACTTTTCCTGAATTTTGCATGTTTAATGTCTTAATGATGTTGACACATTGCATTAGTTCAATTGAACGCTAAATGTTGGTACTGCTTAGTTTGTCTGTAGTCCACATCTATGCTTCTTCTTTCCGTGTCCAACAACAGTTGGCCAGCATTGATAGATTCTGCTTGCCCTGACATTACTTTTGCATCGTTGCAATGTCTTTGTGAAAGTTTTCTCCAGGTTCATCTCTGACTGTACCAAGATTAGCAGGGAAGAAGTCCAAGTGTGAATGCTGTAATGAGAATACTCAACAACAATAGAGTTTAGGACACCACCCGGTGACATTTTATTGTATGGAAAGAATAAACAGATTTCAATAGAAATTGAAAGAACCTCTGTTCAGATGCGAGTCCAAGGATTGAAATTGTCATAAGGCAGCATGTCCAAGGAGTATTGTGAGAAAGGAAAATAACCAGAAGATGACTACATGATCTTAGAAATACGAGGCCAAAATGAGAAATAAAGTCAAAGGCAATAATTAATACTGAAACAGAACCTTACCCTAGGGTCTACTTTTTTGAAAAACTAATGCTACAATTGTTTACAGAGAATTTTATCCAATTGTGGGATAAGACGTGTTAAAATCACCACCATACCATGCAACGATCGTGGTCACGTGACAGCAACAAAGAACCATACAGGAAAAACAAAAAAAAAGCTTTTTCAAAATAAATCTAAAAAACATTTTCAAGAGAGTTTGCACAATACAAAACAATTAAAAAGCTCAAAATATATGTATAAACTGCATTAATGACTACAGAAATAAAGTTTGGAAATTACCTTGCTGAAGTTGTCTTACTGTTTACTGACATTTAGAAATGTTTAATAAATGTTAATAAAACAAGGTGTGCTCATTCAGGTTAAATTCTCTCAGAGATAGCGATTTGAGAGTGGGCTGCCGTGCCTGTAACTCGGCAAGGGAAAGCTTTTGCAGCAAGGCCTTAGCCTCTGTCAAAGTATTTGTTCAACCCTTACAAAGGTAGCTATCTGGAAGTGGATTGTCACATCCATGAATCTGGGCAGGAATGCGGCTCTTTGCCTTTGCTAAGGTATTCTGAAGTTTAGCACTTTCAGGGGTAGCATTTGTAGAGTGGATTGACATATTTGTGAATCCAAGCAGTAGTGTGGCTCATGAGAAGAGTGGTTTCTGGACCCTGCTGAGGTATTCCTCTCTGTAAGGCTAAAGTGCAGTGTGACAGGTTGAGTACACTGTGATGTGTGTGAACAGCTAAAGAAGTTCATATGGCTACCACACAGTCATACTGATAACTTCATGATTTTTGCTTCTATCTACCACCTGATATTGCACTTAATGTATAATGATATATGATGATCATTGTCTATGTTTGTATTTGTTGTTTGCTGTTCATGTTGTACTGCAGTCACCTGTTTGTGAGAGCCATGCACATAATAGTTTCTATACTTCATGTACACATGGTAATTATTTACACTTAACAAATCAGAGCTAATTTTTACATGCATTTGTAATTGATTTCCTCTAGATTAAAAAAACTGAGTCTCAAGCCACAAGAGATAAAGCAGCAACACACTTTAAAAACTGAACCACCAGTGAGACTTATAGAATTTACTAAGTATGTATTCTTCACTTTAAAAATCTGAGAATACAGTAGCAAGATACAAACTACCCTTACTTTTATTCTTATAGTGCTTGGAATGCTTACAAGGGATAAGTGAACTCACTAGGTTTGCTACCAAATTGGTCTTCTCACACACTTTAAGATTAATACACAGATACACACAGACCCTAACCACATAAGTGCCGTATGATTGACGCATGCAGAGCCTGTCACTCCCTAGCACTTTAAAAGACTTACTTATCAGCACAAACAATGTACAATGTCTTTGATATGTCTCAGACCTAATTATTTTGGTCTCCAAGAATATACTTAAACATACAAAGGCTCAACATCTTTGACTGCATACTGTTCACTCTATTAGGTGGAGCTCCCCTCCTCAGCCTGATAAACCCTGCAGATTAGAGCATATGGCAAACTTTAGACTGCGCTAGGTGTTGATAATATTTACTTTATTGCTTCAGTCATTGTAGATATAAAGACAGAGTATAGAAATTTAAAAGCAATGTGGTATTTAATAAAGAATAATACCAGTAAAAGAAATTATTATTATTATTTTATAATTTTATTAATTTTATTGTAATCATTCCATACAAATAGATCAATTTTTATGAAAAATAGGATTGAAAACAAATCGAACTCCACCCCTGAGAAAGAGAGCATGGCCAACGGAGTAATACTTAAAGCTTGTAAACATACCTAAATTGATGAGTTTAATAGAACAATAGAGATGAATTGAGAAGAAAAAGAAATGCGGAGAGAATTACTCTTTCTTATTCTAAAATATTATTGATTAGAGCCTGCCAGGTTTTGAAAAAGTTCTGTACAGGTCCTCTAACTCAGAATTTGATTTTTTCCAATTTCAAATAGTATAAAACATTGGTTTCCCACTGACTTAAAAGAGGAGAGTTAGGATTCTTCCAGTTTAGCAAAACTGCGTGCCAAAAGTGTAGTGAATGTAATCACAGTTTGTTTGTCCTTCTCCACTTTAAACCCATCTGGAAGAACACCAAACACAGCTGTTAATGGGTTAGGAGGTATTGTGACACCGAGGCTGTCTGAAAGGCACTAAAATTTTGGTCCAAAATGATGTTAATTTGGTGCAGGCCCAAAACATGTGACCCAGTGAGGCTGGGACTTGATTGCAGTGTTTGCAGGTTGGATCTTGCCCTGGAAACATTTTGGACAGTTTTAAGCAAGACAGATGTGCTCGATATATAATTTTGAGTTGAATAATTGTATGCTTTGCGCATATGGAGCTTGAGTGAATTCTCTGCATTGCTACCTTCCACTCCTTTTCTGATATATTGATTAAGAGATGTTTTTCCCATTGTCCTCTTGGATCTTTGAAAGGGAGGGACTGTAAAATAATTTTATATATCGCAGAAATGGTGTCTACGTCCTGGAAATTGAGCAATATTTTTTCCAGCATGGAGGAGGATGCGAGATGAGGAAAATTGGGCAGGTTCTGTTTAACAAAGTTCCTAATTTGAAGATAGTGAAAGAAGTGTGTAGCTGGAATGTTAAATTTGGAATGTAATTATTCATAGGATGCAAAGATGTTGTCTATATAAAGATCTCTAAGCAATTCAATCCCAAATCTTTTCCAGATATTAAAAACTGCATATGTTTGCGAGGGTTGAAAGAGGTGGTTCTCTTGCAGAGGTGCCACAGATAAAAGATTCTCCAAAAGAAATTATAAAAGAAAATATTGATAGCAA
>JANRMT010062856.1:56425452-56445017 GCA_026402145.1 Polypterus bichir lapradei | reverse complement strand
TTGTATTTAAAGTTAATTCAGATTTTTAAACACTCTGCTGGTTCTTAACAGTATACACTTTGCTTGTTTAAAGCACACTTTTTTGTTAATATATTGTACATCTTAAATGAGTCTGACAGGATATATGTTTTTTCTTGCCTTTATTTCTATGAAAATGCCAGTAGTATATGTAGATTTGCATATTGCAAATGCTGCTAAGTTCTTGTCTTGTAATATTTAATGAAGAATGTCACTTTTAAGACATGGACTCTTTCATTGAAATTTCCCTCCATTATCTTTATCTTACTCAGTCGGAAACATGTCAATATTTTGGTGAGATGCTCTGCTATTAATGAGAATGTTTTAAGCAAGATGTACTTGTTTTCAGAAAACAAATTAAACAAAAATTGCACCACAAATTTTAACATTAAATCAGAATACTTAAAAATATCACAATACTTTAAATATTGCAACAGAAATCAAATCAGTAAATATCAATCAATGTAATATTGAATCTAGAGGTATCTACTGATTCCCTCTTTTATTATGTTGGTTATCAAAAATAGTAAAACAGTTTACTTTCAAGATTTTGATAGTAATAACCAGGAATTGAAAAAACAAAAGTAATAGGCAGATGTGTAATCAGAAAGCTGTAATCTAAAGGCCAGAATACCAGAGATACAGGAATTGTTGTTAAAACACAAAACAAAAATGGTGGTCAGGAAAGGTTGACAAAAGGTCCCAATGCTAACTAATATCTGCTTGAAAGCACCTGTTAGTCTCCACTACCGCTAATAAAATAAGCCTGAGACATTTGAGAAAGAGATCCTATACATGGAGTGCAAGAGCTGTGCATCTCCATCCGTTTAAGTGGGTCAAGTTGACACAATATGCCATGTGACCTGTATATCATGTTAACAATATGGCCATGGCCATGCAGAGACAGTCACAAAATGATGAAAATCTTGGTAAAATAACATTGAAGTAAGTTACAAATTATAAATGCAAAGTGCACAAAGTACAAAAGTGAAAGCAATGATTGAAAGACAAGATTTCACCAGTTATGCATGGACAATGCTCATCTTATATGGAATGTAATGATACAAATTACTCCGTGGGCACTGCATTCTCCCAGAATGACCGGTGATAGCACGTGTCTCCCCAAAGGAATGAATTAGACCTGGCTCTATATTATATAAGTCAGACAGTAGGAAAGCTAAAAAGCTTGTCAGATTTTTTTTTTTAAATGAATTGGGGCTCAGAGGTGAAAGGATAGAAAGAGGTCTGGGCAGAAAGTTCCAGTTCTTGCAAATGATATATTCCTTAGAGTAGAAGTGATGCCAGGGAGAGTCCAGAGAAAAACTGAGGAAGACGTTTTAAAATCCTTCCACGGGAATGAGTTGGCAAGTTTCAAGATGAAAGTTAAGAAGGCACCAGGGTTCATATAGTTGGAGGTGAAAGAGATCAGAGTTCTGAGACTGAGAGAGGAATGGGAACATGAGAAGGAAAAAGGGGAATCTGTGGTATGCTTTTGAGAAGGTGGACAAGCTGATCTACTACATAAACACTGATCACGTGTAAACAACTCATGCTGAGGGTCATATTTCGTAACTGTATTCTAATTAATAGGAGAGGTACATAATTATTTGGGGTTTTGCCCTTTATTACAGTGTAAACTGGTTCACGCTGTTAAAACTGGTAATTTTATGCCAAAACAGGTATTTATTTTTAACTCGCTCAATTTTCTATTAATATTTCAATTTCTCTTAATATTCATTGGCCAAAAAAATACTTGTACTCTTTTCATAAATGTAACCTTTTCCAGAATGTAGGCAATTGTATAATACATTCTCTGGTGTTGTAAATTTGGACATATAATTAATTCCATTAAATTAATAGAAAAACCTGCAACTCTAAAGAGTCAGACTAAATCAAACTGATTTCAGTTTAGCACAAGGAATCACTTTAATATAGTGTAATACTCTTAAAAGAAAGCCAAGTTCATTATCATGGTTTTTCTAACATTTTAGATGGCATTGTGCACTGCTGCTACAGGTAAATTTATTCAGTTTACAAGAGTTCTCCCCTTCATCAGGAGCATGTTGTCTATTTTCATTCATATTTAATATTTTATAATACTAAAACATTAAGCACATGCTTGCAAATATGATAATTAACATTGTAAAAGAGGGCAATACCGATACTGGACATTTTAAGGTGTTGTTAATAATAGACAACCAATGTTTATCTTGGGCAGCACGTTGGCGCAGTGGATAGCGCTGCTGCCTCGCAGTTAGGAGACCCGGGTCCTCCCCGCATGGAGTTTGCATGTTTTCCCCATGTCTGCGTGGGTTTCTTCTGGGTACTCCGGTTTCCTCCCACAGTCCAAAAACATGCAGGTTAGGTGCATTGGCGATTCTAAATTGTCCCTAGTGTGTGTGCTTGGTGAGTGTGTGTGTGTGCGCCCTGCATTGGGCTGGCGCCTTACCCAGGGTTTGTTTCCTGCCTTGCACCCTGTGTTGGCTGGGATTGGCCCCAGCAGACCCCCGTGACCCTGTGGCTAGGATATAGCAGGTTAGCTAATGGATAGATGGATGGATTTTTATGTTGTATTGTTGAGCTTGAGCAAATGTAGGTATGCTAGTGTCAAACAGAGCAGGGAAAAGGATGCAGGGCATCTGTAAATGGAGGCTATACCAAGCTAACATCCACAAATTTTATTAATCTACATTTTGTAAAAAAAACAACCCTTCAGTTAATAGAAAAAGTGCAGTAAAAAAGAAAGTAAGAGAGCTGGCATCTATCATAACCACCAACTGATCATGTTTCACCAGTAGTGTTATATTATCCATGCTAAAACAAAAATACTTGTGTGAATTAACTCAGAATACCAAGAAAGACAATAGATGATGTACTGTACTTAAAATGTTGGACTGTTCTTCAGAACTTACTCCTTCTTTTCCCATGTCCTTAGTTGGATCTTATTTTCATTTAGTTCTTTCAACACTTACATGAATTTCTGTGCTTCTCTCTCATGTCATTCAGGCAATCTTTGAGTAACAGATACAAACAATTAAAAATAAACATCAAAAACTTACTGAATTAAAATTTACTGCACAACATTTATTCCATTCATACAAATATTCAGGTTATTTAAAGTTTGCTCTCAGTAATCAGCATATTATTGTGGAAGTTTCCCTTTTTTGTTATTTTGGTTCACCTACCCCACATACAATATCTACCTGTGGTGAGTGTATTAGTATGTGTGTGCATGTTTGTATCTGAGTGCTAGGTTTATCTGATTTATTGCACTTCATGTGTATGGATTTATCTGCATATGGATGGCCGTCTTAAGAAAAGTAGGGGACTCTGCTTCTTAGAATGGCCTCATTCTTCATACAGCACAAATCAACATGTACAATGACTGTAGAGCTTTATGCCCTCTGTGTGCACTGTAGTTTATTAAGGCCCACTTAATTTGTCTGCAGGCTGTCATGAATTATTATGTGACAGCTTGTAATCTAGTGGTGTATGTGAATTGTTTTATCACATGAGTGTTAATTATGTAACGTGTAGACTCTTTCATAAAAAACCTGCAACATTATACTGATAAAAAATGAATTTAATATACAAATGCAAATGATTAGGTACATTTTTAAAAGTATAAAATTTTACTTGAGAAAATGTATTTGACTATTTGTAAACACATCATGTAGCCCATCAAAACACATATAGAAGGCCTGTATCTATTAGCTAATCAATACACTGGGAAAAAAAAGTTCTGTCTGAGAAGATTTAATAACGCAGGTGTAAAGAAATATTAATGCTTTCAAGGGATTACTAAAAAAATGATCCTATAGAAATATTCTAACAGTAACTGTACAGTTTGTTTTCTCAGATATTAGAGTACATACGAAAAAGCACTGTATAAGTCATGATTAATAAAGTGTTGCAAATATCAAAAAGACTAAGAATAAAATATTAATTTGTTGTCAAATAAGGATAAATAAAAAAGAGACTGGGCACATTACAGAAAATCTCTAGAAAAAAAGTGTGCCCCTGTAGGAAAGCAGGAACCAAATAACACGTTTGTGCTGGAACAGTGATTCAAGAAGGACATCCGGTGTAAAATTTTGCCAAATCAACATGCGGACAACAATATAAATTTACATACTAGATTGGTCGAGCCCGGGTTAACTACAACCACCACCAGTACTGTTAGCCAACAGGGTGCTGGCGGAAATTGGGCTACTCTTGGCTAAAGAAGAAGAAGGAGAAGTAAAGGGGGGAGACGTGCACGGAGGCAGGAGGAGAGGAGGAAGGTAAAGAGAGTAGAAATGAGGGTAGGAACTTTGAATGTTGGCAGTATGCCAACCGCAAGTTGGGTGTGCAACGGGTGAGAAAGAAGATTTTTGGAGTGAGTTGGATGAAGTGATGAACAGTGTACCCAAGGGACAGAAAGTGGTGATTGGAGCGAATTTCATTGGGCATGTTGGTGAAGGGAACAGTGGAGACAAGGAGGTGACGGGTAGTTATGGTGTCAAGGACAGGAATGAAGAAGGTTAGAGGATAGTGGATTTTGCCAAAATGCTGGACATGGCTGTGGTGAATACGTATTTGAAGAAGATGGAGGAACATAGGGTTACGTACAAGAGTGGAGGAAGATGCACACAAGTAGGTTACATCCTATGCAGAAGAGTTGATCTGAAGGAGACTGAAGACTGCAAAGTGGTGGCAGGGGAAAGTGTAGTTAAGCAGCATAGGATGGTGGTCTGTAGGATGACGTTGGAGATCAATAAGAGGAAGAGAGTGAGGGCAGAGCCAAGGATTAAATGATGGAAGTTGAAAAAGGAAGACTGCAAGGTTGAGTTTGGGGAGGAGTTGAGATAGGCACTAGGTGGCAGTGAAGAGTTACCAGACAGCTGGGAAACTACAGCAGATGTAGTAAAGGTGATAGCAAGAAGGGTGCATGGCGTGACATCTGGAAAGTGGAAGGAGGATGGCAAAGAAGAAGTGGGACAGTCAGAGAGATACAGAAAGTAGACAAGAGTACAAGGAGATAAGACACAAGGTGAAGAGAGAGGTTACGAAGGCTAAAGAAAAGGCGTATGATGAGTTGTATGAGAGGTTGGACACTAAGGAGAGAGAAATGGGCCTGTACCAATTGGCTAGACAGAGGGACCGAGCTGGGAAAGATGTGCAGCAGGTTAGGGTGATAAAGGATAAAGATGGAAATGTACTCACAAGCGAGGAGAGTGTGTTGAGCAGATGGAAAGAGTACTTTGAGAGGCTGATGAATGAAAAGAACAAGATAGAGAAGAGGTTGGATGATGTGAAGATAGTGAATCAGGAAGTGCAACGGATTAGCAAGGATGAAGTAAGGACAGCTATGAAGAGGATGAAAAATGGAAAGGCCGTTGGTCCAGATGACATACCTATGGAAGCATGGAGGTGTTTAGGAGAGATAGCAATGGAGTTTTAACCAGATTGTTTAATGGAATCTTGGAAAGTGAGAGGATGCCTGAGTAGTGAGAAGAAGTGTAGTGGTGCCGATATTTACGAATGAGGGGGATGTGCAGGACTGCAGTAACTACAGTGGAATAAAATTGATGAGCCACAGCATGAAGTTATGGAAATTAGTAGTGGAAGCTAGGTTAAGACGTGAGGTGATGATTAGTGAACAGCAGTATGGTTTCATGCCAAGAAAAAGCACCACAGGTGCAAAGTTTGCTCTGAAGATGTTGATGGAGAAGTTTAGAGAAAGCCAAAAGGAGTTGCATTGTGTCTTTGTGGACCTGGAGAAAGCATATGACAGGGTGCTTCGAGAGGAGCTGTGGTATTGTATGAGGAAGTCGGGAGTGGAAGAGAAGTACATAAGAGTTGTACAGGATATATACGAGGGAAGTGTGACAGTGGTGAGGTCTGCGGTAGGAGTGACGGATGCATTCAAGGTAAAGGTGGGATTACATCAGGGATCGGCTCTGAGCCCTTTCTTATTTACGATGGTGATGGACAGGCGAGATTAGACAGGAGTCCCCTTGGACCATGATGTTTGCTGATGACATTGTGATCTGTAGCGATAGTAGGGAGCAGGTTGAGGAGACCCTGGAGAGGTGGAGATATGCTCTAGAGAGGAAAGGGATGAAGGTCAGTAGGAACAAGACTGGAAGGTCAGTGGAATGATGAAGATGCAGGGAGTAGAGTTGGAGAAGGTGGATGAGTTTAAATACTTGGGATCAAGAGTACAGAGTAATGGGGATTGTGGAAGAGAGGTGAAAAAGTGAGTGCAGGCAGGGTGGAATGGGTGGAGAAGAGTTTCAGGAGTAATTTGTGACAGACGGGTATCAGCAAGTGTGAAAGAGAAGGTCTACAGGACAGTAGTGAGACCAGCTATGTTATATGGGTTGAAGACGGTGGCACTTACCAGAAAGCAGGAGACAGAGCTGGAGGTGGCAGAGTTTAAGATGCTAAGTTTTGCACTGGGTGTGACGAGGATGGATAGGATTAGGAATGAGTATATTAGAGGGTCAGCTCAAGTTGGACAGTTGGGAGACAAAGTCAGAGAGGTGAGATTGTGTTGGTTTGATCATGTGCAAAGGAGAGATGCTGGGTATATTGGGAGAAGGGTGCTAAGGGTAGAGTTGCCAGGGAAGAGTAAAAGAGGAAGGCCTAAGCAAAGGTTTATGGATGTGGTGAAAGAGGACATGCAGGTGGTGGGTGTAACTGAACAAGATGCAGAGGACAGAAAGATATGGAAGAAGATGATCCACTGTGGCAACCCCTAACGGGAGCAGCCGAAAGAAGAAGAAGAAGATAAATAAGAAGAATTAAAAAAAAAATGTAAACATTAACAGGGAAGGATAGTTCTTACACAAACATAAAAAAAGTGCAAAAACGTGATTTCTCTGTTAAATTAAAGCTCCACAATTAGATCACATATTACTGCCAGAAGATGTATTCTTTTTGGTAAAAGACTGAACAGTTTTCTGAAACCATCTACCTTATCTTTAGCTCTGGGGAAACGCTTTGAGCATCAGATGTAACATAATATTCTCAGATCCTGTACCAATGAGCATCTGAAGATGTCATTGAAGAACATGGCCTCTTCAGGGGTGAAACAGATCAACTCATCTCAACCACATGAGCCTTTTAAATTTCAAACAGACTCGCTCAAATAGAAAAGGCTAATACAAAAATATACAACTGGTGCTCTGCATTTTTTCTCCTTGCTAAAATAAGGGGTGTCCAGTACTGTTGATCACCTTCAAGAAACTTATTCAAATGAGTGGTCTGCACCGCCTTATCTTTGAGTCCCTGTATTTTCTCATTCTTCTCTGGTCTTCCATGTTGGTGACTTATTATTCTCCTTTTCAAGTCCCATACATCAGCTACAGATTCTGGCATAGTATTTCTCTACCTCATAAATAACAGTCTAAAAATGCCTTTGTCCACGATCCAATTAGAAACCTAGAGACACTGACCTTCAATGAGAGCGTTCTTCTGTTAATTTCAAAATATAACACCTTTACAGCAAACCAGTTATCTAAATCTTCACCCCCTATACTACCCCCTCCTAAAAACAGCTTTGGCCCATGAGAAACAGAAAACAGCATTGCCATCACAAGTCAAGGCACTGTATGAAAGTAGAAAGTCCATCTTTGTCAAATGGCTTCATGTTAGCTTACTCATTCACGTATGGCTTCTGCAAATTTTCTTTAAATGGAATAAGAATGACAGATCAAATCATACATCTCAATCAGGTTGCAGGCTCAAAGCTAGCTAGCTGCCAGGAACTGCTAAAATGTCAATTGAATTTCTTTTGCCGTTGATTTTCCACAGAATATATCAGTTGTGTCTTCTTCCCATGTTGCAGTCAGTAAGATATTTCCTGACTTCACTCCAGCCCAACCCTTTACCCCAGAGCATTTCCAGGGACAGTTCACTCATAAAAGAATGTTCTGGCACTTTGTTTTACTGACTTCAATATTCACTCTCCTGGCTTCTGCAAACATCAGGAATGTAGAGAGTCCAAGTAAATTCAGCACGGACACCAAGGTAAATACTGATGCCCAT
Source organism: Polypterus bichir lapradei (assembly GCA_026402145.1). Classification (NCBI taxonomy): domain Eukaryota; kingdom Metazoa; phylum Chordata; class Cladistia; order Polypteriformes; family Polypteridae; genus Polypterus; species Polypterus bichir. The sequence continues at coordinate 56,436,965 of JANRMT010062856.1, read as the reverse complement.
GACCCTGTTGTGCCTATGAGGTAGCCTGAAAAATAGAGTAAAACAACACCTGTGGAAATAAATTAAATTTACTAAAACAAATGTGACTCTTTTATCATTAGAAGAGGGCTAAACTTTTAGAAAATCAGACAAAAAAAATGAATGATCCTTAATTTTGTTATGGAAATGACCCATAATCTTACATAGATTATCTGTGTTAAAACTTCTTGGCATTAACAGAAGTCTAAATGTCAAGTGGCACAGTCGTGGCCAAGAATTATTCATTCATTTTTCTGCTTGTATGTCATAAAAGAACAAACTGAAAAGGTTCAGCACCACTTTAGGCGGGGCACTCTTGTCATACGGCGCTCCAAGTTGGGTGGAGATTGAGTGTGAAGTGTCTTCGGAATCACTTCATTAAACTTGGTAGTGTATGTGTGTTTTTCTGACTGAACTGTGCTTTGTTCTTTAAATTTAAAAACAAACTCTTAGGTATTATATACAGTACACAGTTACAAATGATACACTTGTAACAATTCGTCCCCGCGCACTGCACAAGACGATTGCTACCACTAATCTGACCTAGGTTACGGCAGACGATAAAAGGATAGGCCAATATTACACCCTAATAAATTTCCTGTATACTCTTTATTCTACTCAGTTCAATCCCTTAATGCCTATACATTTATAGCCCACAAAAACTAAGTCAATATCAATCATCACATAACGAAATATTACATAAAATGAAAAAAGAATACAATTCGTTACACATGTGCCCCCTTGCACCCTAAATAACCCTTATATTGTAGCGGCTCAAATATATACATATGTATTCACAATAACAATATTCCTTCCCCAATTCCCGGGGTAAACAAATCCACAGTTGTCCACAATTCTGCCCCACTAATGCCGGCAGGCAAAACGAGGAGTTCTGACAATTGAGGACTCCTAGCTGTAATCACCTCTTCATCATAAAAGACATACAGTCAGTCTTGCGCCATGACACAATACTACAGTATAAGTCCTTTGAAAATAGCTCACCCAAGTCTGTAGGAATTAGTGGAACGTTCAATTCCCCGATCAAAAGAATTACTTCCACTTTCTGACAGGACTGTAGGAGCTCCTGGACTTCTTACATGGCCCGTGCAGTAGCTGATCTGCTTTTTACCCTCCGATTCTCCTTTTTCCTTTTTTCTCCTCTTCCCCCTTCTCTCTGTAAAACAGCGCGCTTTATGCACATGACTCCCCGAAAGAAAACAGTAAAACCGGAAGTTCCACCTCTGGGGCACCGCTGTCAATCTCTGGATGTAAGAATCATTCCCACAACACCCAATCAACAGTAGAAAACATATTATATTTATGTGGCAGCGCTACATAGATCCCCACCCCCAGTTGGTGGAATGGTGGGTCCAAAGTAGGGCCTGATATTGGCCATATGAATTGTTTCCACTATGGCATCTATACCACTACCCCTTTGTATGCGGAAATTAACCGGTCCTAAACGTTTTATAATTTTTACTGGACCCACCCATTTGGGCGCTAGCTTTGCAGCGAACCTGTTGACAGCACTGGAGAGTGGGTGAGCCCTAGTCCAAACCAAGTCCTCGACTGCAAAGGGTACCAGTCGTCTTCGTGCATTATAATAATTAGCCTTTCTGAATGTCGCACTCACCAACCTCCTTTGTACCTGCTGCTTTAATTTTTCGAGGATCTGAATTGTGGTGTATGTCTTTGAATCAGGGAGAGGTGCTGGGGTGATAAGACGGTCAAGGGGACTTCTGAGTTGTCGGCCGATAGCCACCCGAGCAGGTGTCTCACCAGTGGCCTCATGCACCGCTGTGTTAATAGCAAATCGGAGCTCCGGTAGCCACTTATCCCTGTCTTGGTGTTGTTCGCCCACATAGGAGGCTACCATAGTCTTCAGGGTCCTATTCACTCTTTCTGTCAAATTTGTCTGTGGATGGTAAGCCGTGGTGAGTTTCTGTCTGACTCCCCAAGCTGTATACAGTTCCTGAAGCATAGAGCTAGTAAATTGAGGGCCCCTGTCAAACACAATATACTTTGGGACCCCGCAGCGGGTGAAAATCTCATCTTTGAGAGTAGAACAAATCTTCTGAACCTTGGCGTCCTGGAGAGCAAACAGTTCCACCCATTTTTAAAAATAGTCTACCACCATCATTAACACTGTCCTTTGTGCTCTGGATGAAGGTAAAGGCCCCATCAAATCAATACCCAACATATCACCGGGTTCAGATGCAAGAGTGGATTGGAGAAATCCTACTGCCTTACCAGGAGGGTTCTTCAATTGCTGACAGATCTTACACGATTTCACATGGCTCCAAACATCCCTTCGCATGGTGGGCCACCAAGATACTTCTAGAAATTTCATCAAGGTCTTCATCCGCTCAAGATGCCCACCAAAAGGACTGTTGTGATAATATTTAAGGAAGTCAGGCGCATACTCTTCTGGGACCACTCACTGGCACTTGGATCCTCTGAGTTTGGCCAGCACCACATGGAAAAGGACACCCTGGATGTCCTTGAAATGTATGCGATCGCGTCCAATATTATCAGAATCTTTACTAACCTTCTGGCACACAGGACAGTTGGTTTGTGCTTGAGCTAGGTCCTGCATACTTAAAGGTAGGTCTGTCCATTGAGTATGAGTAGTGACCACACATATATCCCCAAACATCCAACAAATCCGGTACAGTGCATCCGGGACAATGTTGTTGTAGCCCTTCTGGTAGAACACCTTGAAATTAAAAGCTTGGAGGCACAAAACCCATCTGGTCAGTCGGGATGATGTCTTTGGCTGATTAAAGGCCCAAGTCAGTGCATTATGATCAGTGAAGACCTCGAATTCCACACCTTCTAGGAAGTGGCTCCATTTTTCCACAGCCCAGACCACCGCCAAGCATTCTTTTTCCCAGGTGGAATAATTTAGCTCAGCCCCATGCAGAGCCCATGAGGCATAAGCAATGACTTTCTGATCCCCCTCGATTGTTTGGGTCAGAAGTGCTCCAAGCCCGATGTTGCTGGCATCTGTGTGAACTTGAAAAATGAGTCGTACATCAGGTTGAGCCAGGATGGGTGGAGATTGAAGAGCCCCCTTTAATTGTTCAACTGCATCCTGACATTGAGCTGTCCACTCCCATGGAACATCCTTCTTCTTCAGATGATGCAAGGGTGCAACGATGTCAGCCAATCGAGGGATAAATTTGTGGTACCACCCTACAAGACCAAGAAACCTCTGCAGAATTTTAAGATTTGTGGGGGTAGGATAGCCCTGAATTACTGCAACCTTTTCAGGGTCCACTTCAACCCCTTTTCCCGACACCACATGGCCCAAGAACCTAATCTGGGGTTGAAGGAAACAACACTTCTCCACATTCAGTGTCAGATGTGCTTGTTGCAGCCTCCGGAAGACCACTTCTAGATGTTGCGGATGTGGTTGCAGTGCTGGGGAGAACACAACTATGTCTTCAATTTACACATAGCAGATTTTGCCAATTAACCCCTTGAGATTAACTTGTTCCATCAGACGCTGAAAACTAGCCCCAGCATTCTTCAACCCGAATGGCATGGCTCTGAATTGGAATAATCCTTCTGGGGTTATTACTGCTGTCTTTGGTTTGCTATATGCATCCATTTGCACCTGCCAATATCCACTGCGGAGGTCCAGGGTGCTAAAAATGTTTGCACCATGCAGACTCTCCAAGATCTCTTGGACTAGGGGCATCGGATAAGCATCATGATGGGTTTTTGCATTTAATCCCCTGTAGTCTACACAGAAATGATATGTCCCATCTCGTTTTTTTATAAGGACTACTGGAGAGGCCCATGGTGAAGTTGATGGTTCTGTGATGCCATCCTGCAACATCTTGTCCAGATGCTCCCTTATGATTTCCCCCTTCTGGGGGGATACCCTGTATGCCCGATGGCGAACTGGGATCTCATCTTTAGTCCTTATAATATGAGAGATAGTACTAGTCAAACCCAGTTTTTCTGTCCACACTTCTGGATATCGACACAATAGAGGCTTCACCTCCTCGGGTTGTTCCAGAACACTGGCTAGTGAGTTGGTCGTGGAGGTTACTACCTCAGCAGATAAAAGTTGAGGCTGGACCATCCCAGATCTTGTCGAGCCTTTGATAAGAAAGGCTTCATTTCACCCCCATCTATAGAGTAGCCCCTCAAATGCAAATGTATAGACATCTGGATGAAGGTAGTAAAATCCAGTCCAAGGAGCAATGGAATGGTCAAGTGCTTATCCTCCAGAACATAGGTTTCAGTCTTCCAGGGGGTCATATCTATTTGGAAGGTTAACGGTACCCTACCTACAGCCAACTGCTTGGTGCCATAAAATAAATTTGACTGTGGTTGCCGTTTCAAGGTTTTCCCCTGGTAGTGCCATTTTTTTCCACAAGCTCTTCTTCATTAGAGTGAAGTGGCTTCCAGTATCTACGACTGCATCTACTTGTAATCCCCTCAACTGGGGCACCGCTGTCAATCTCCGGATGTAAGAATCATCCCCACAACACCCAATCGACAGCAGAAAACATATTATATTTATGTGGCAGCGCGATACACTTTCATAATATACTTTACTAAACAGTAAGAAATAAAACAAATGTATTGTTTTATTTTGACTAGAGCTGCTGATTTACTGTACAGACTGCATCTCTGTTGTCAGTCATTAGCACTAAAACATAAGCAACATGATAGTTATAATTTGATACTAACCCTCACCGATTCTGTTTCTCTTCTCGGTACTCAAATGTGGCACTTGGTGCCATGGCCCACCTGCCAAGTTGTTGTGCCTGCTTATGGTAAAGTCATCCCTGATGGAGGATCGCTGGAATCATGGGAAAGAGAGGTCCTTTCATCGGATTGGCTGGCCAAATGGGGGAGGCAGCTTGATGGATGAGGTCTCCAGTACTATAAACAAATCCAGATCATATTATGTGATGTCATCCATTTTTAAATTCTGCTACGTACTAAAATTTTTATTTTTATACTGTATTGAGGATTTGTTCTGTTCTTTGTACTGTATTGTATTGACCCCCTTCTTTTGACACCCATTGCACGCCCAACCTACCTGGAAAGGGGTCTCTCTTTGAACTGCCTTTCCCAATGTTTCTTCCATTTTTTCCCTACTGGGGTTTTTTTGGGAGTTGTTATTTGTCTTCTTAGAGAGTCAAGGCTGGGGGGCTGTCAAGAGGCAGGGCCTGCTAAAGCCCATTGCGGCACTATTTGTGAGATTTTGGGCTATACAAAAATAAACTGTATTGTATTGTATTGTATTGTATTGTATTGTATTGACTGCATATTGAAACTCCAGAAATTAAGTAAATAAATTCTGTATACACTGCTTACAATAAATAAGTAGATAACACCTTGACACTCTAGCGCCACATACTGGAGATATTTACAATGACACCAAACACTACATCATGTTTATTCAAAGACAAATATCCATTGTCTCTGAGCTAGCTCTTGTGGGGAAAATGCATTTACTGTACTTAAGTGATTTCCAAATTCTTCCTTTGGGATTAGTTGCTATGGAGAATGCAGGCCTTATTACTTTATTATCATGTAATTGTGTGTACTTGTACATGTGGATTCTGCATGTACTTTCTGGTTACTATTTTGTACTTTGAAATATATGTACATACCATACATCTTCGGAAAATGTACTATGCAAGAATGAATTGAATTAAAATGTAAATTGCACAAAAGATGTTTTTTTAATACAATCCCCACCTAAACAAAAGGACCACTCATGTTATTTTCCATGTCATTAAATATAAACATCATGTGTACACATGTGCATCTAGGCAAGATTAAGCCCAAAAGGTCACATTTCACCACACCAAACACAAACATCTGGAATAAATGTATGAACATTTTACCTGAAAATGCTCCACCTGTATTTATTACACCTAAAACAAATAAGTAGGACTTATTTATCATAGGTTAAAGTACAGTAAAACCAAATTCCTCTATTATCAATAATCATATATTTTTAAAAAAATATCAAACTTTCCCCCATGGGGCATTCAATTTTAAATTTTCTCACCTTCTGACTTCAACCCTTGAAGAAAGAGCAATTGTGAATGGATTTGTTTTGGAAGGACTGGCAATATAATCTCCAAAATAACGACATCGCTAACAAAGACCCAAAAATGTTTGGGTAGTAATTGTTTGAAATTTGAGGATTTTGCATTCTTTAAAGAGGAATTTGCAAAACATTCTGTGGTTAGCAATTAGGATAAGCTATCAAAAATTAGTCTTTGTCAAAAAAGATGAAGTAAAGATTTGTATTAAGAAGCATAACTATCCTCCATTGGCCATTGTACAATGACAAAAACAGCACCGTCAATGTACACTCACTGAGCAAATTATTAGGACCACTATACTAATCCTGGGTAGGGCCTCCTTTTGGTCTAAAATCACCCTCAGTTCTTACTGGAAACATTTCTTTGAGATTTTTGTGCCCTGTGGTGGGCTGGCTTGTTTCCTGCCTTGCTCCCTGTGTTGCCTGGGATTGGCTCCAGCAAACCCCCGTGACCCTGTAGTTAGGATATAGCAGGTTGGATAATGGATTGGATGGACACTCATGTTGAGATCTCCCATTCTACCACATCCGAAAGGTGTTCTGTTGGACTTTGATCTGGTGACTGGGCAGTCCACTGAAGAACACTGAACTCATCATCATGTTTATGAAACCTGTTTGAGAGGACTTTTACTTTGTGATATGGTACATTACCATTCTAAAAAGCAGATATTAGGAGATGGGAAAATTGTGGCCACGAAAGGATGTCAACAGCAATATTCAAAATAAACGATGGCATTCAAGCAACAATTGACTAGTATTAATGGGCCCAAAGCATGCCAAGAAGCATTCCCCACACCTTTATGCCACCACCACAATCAGCTTGGACTGTTGACACAGGGCATGTTGGGTGCACAGATTCATGCTGTTGGTGCAAAATTCTGACCCTACCATTTCTATGGCTCAATAGAAACTGAGATTTATCAGACCAGGCTACATTTTTCTAGTCTTTAGCTGTCAAGTTTTGGTAAGCCTGCGCACACTGCATCCTCAGCTTATTGTTCTTGTTCTTGTTTGACAGTTGTAATAGCCAATGTAATATATCCTACTCAAAGTTCAACATGTTCTGCATTCTAAGATGCTTTTCTGCTCATCAAAGTGTTGGTGTTTGATGTAAACATTAATGGAGGCTCTTGATCTGTATCTACAAAATTGTATGTATTGTGCTTCCACCATATAATTGGTTGATTAGATAATTGTATAGATAAGCAAGTGCACAGGTGTTCCTAATAATTTTCTCAGTGAATGTAGGTTGGATTAATGTTGGTTTTGATAAACCTGACAGAGAATTTAACATTAAATGTACCAGAATGACAAAGATCTAAGTGCCTCTACCATAGGTGTGTTTTTCCATGACAAACAAAAACTTGGCCCTGAGACCTCTGCTTCTATAACAACGTAGCAGCAGTTAGAAATGTTTTAATAGTACACCTCAATTTTTTAACCTCCAGATTTCTCATTACTACAACTATGCAGTCTCCTTCATCATATGAAATGATGGTGTCATGAAGCCTAAGCATAATATCTTATTATTTGGCTCTCATGTGAAATTGAGATGGACATAGTCAATATAAAAATTATAATTTCTGAAGTCAGTGAGCTCTACAAGAGGCTGCCAAGATGTGTGACTGACAAGTAAAGGATCAGAAAAAGAACAAGGCCGTACCATACAAGTATCCAGCGCAGGAAGGTGCCAAGTCTTGTACGCTGACAGAAATACCACTGCGGAGTAAAATGAAAGGCCAATTAATGCTATAACTTTAGTGTCATGCTCTCAATCAATTAACAAAAGAAAGTAATGCACCAAAAAAAAATTAAAACTAAGTTTGAAATGTTTGGACAATGGTAGCATACAGCTTCTTATAAGAGCACATTTCTGTAAAATTTCTTATGAATATATTTAAAGCACTGAAAAAAATCTATTTAAATCCACAAAAACTTTCTTCATTGGCTACCTAAAATGAATTAATATTTACTCATCTAATTCAGTTTTAAAAGGCAAAATCTAGTGGCAAATGCAACATAGCACTGGAAACTGTACTTTAAAGACCAATCTTAGAGGCAAAAAAAATTCCTTAAATCATTCATAAATTTATTACATGTACCAGTTTTGTCCAATTCATGGTTGTTGGTAGCCAGAGCCTCGTCTGGCAGAAGAAACAAAACCACAATCAAACATCTAAAACATTCAACAATTCAGTCTTCATTTCAAAAGCTCAGAAATATGGGAATGTGCCTTTCCAGTTTACCCTTTATGCTAAATTTTCTGGGATAGATAGATAGATAGATAGATAGATAGATAGATAGATAGATAGATAGATAGATAGATAGATAGATAGATAGATACTTTATTAATCCCAAGGGGAAATTCACATAACCCAGCAGCAGTATACTGATACAAAAAACAATATTAAATTAAAGAGTAATAAAAATGCATGTAAAAACAGACAATAACTTTGAATAATATTAGCGTTTACTCCACCGGGTGGAAATGAAGAGTCGCATAGTGTGGGGGAGGAACGATCTCCTCAGTCTTTCATTGGAGCAGGACAGTGACAGCAGTCTATCGCTGAAGCTGCTCCTCTGTCTTAAGATGATACTGTTCAGTGGATGCAGCTCCATGATTGACAGGAGCCTGCTCAGCGCCCGTCGCTCTGCCACAGATATCAAACTGTCCAGCTTCATTCCAACAATAGAGCCTGCCATAGAGTAGAGTATTAGTAGAGTATTAGTATTTTACCAAAAAAGTAAATGCGTTTTGTTCGTTTGAAAGGATAAAGGAACATGGATTACGCGAGAGTAACATAACCATTTTTTCACATTGTTTGCCATTGGACAGAATGGGTCGCCAATATGCTGAATTATATCAATCCATTTTCTCACATTCTACATGAATTACATTAAAAATGTTTTCTTATCCATTACTAACAACTATTTGGGCTAAGTAACACAGGAAAAAAAAAAGATTTACTCTGTTATTTGCCTCATGTTCTTTGTACATAAAACAACACAAATTACTTATTTTACATAATCCACTTGTCAGGTATACAGCTGCATGCTCCAGAAATGTGTACAGTGATCCCCCGCCTGTCGCGGAAGTTATGTTCCAGACACATCAGCAATAGGTGAAAATCCGCGATGTAGAAAGACCATATAAATAAACATTGTTTTTTTATAGGATAAGCCTTAAAATACCCATCTCACACACTTTAAACAAATGTAAACTTATTAAAACCCACATTGTAAACACATATGATAAGTGGGTGTCAGGCTAAGAATATGATTAACATCTCTCTATTATAAAAAAAAAATCTTGGCCGGTAGACCAGGGAGACGAGGCGTGATCTTCTCAGAAGAAATTTTAATGTCACACAAGACAAGGCAGTGAAACAGAAGGACAGCTGCTATACAGGCTTTTAAATGATCGACGCGCAGAGCAACAAGCAGAACAGGGATCTTGGCAGAAGTAGCACAAAGCCAGTAGCTGATCTGTCCACTTCTGCTTAGCGTGCGTTCAGCTCCCCCCTTCACAACCCAAGCAGGAGAGACACGAAGTGGCAGAAGCGTAGCGCGCCTCCGGGGGGGTTGAGTGAAGTGATCGAGACCAGATCATCTCAGAGAGACACTTTGACGACACGCAAGACTAGACATTACAACGTTAGGAAGCAAAACCTGTGAGACGGTGACTTTTGCACGTCACACCCTACTTACAAACAATTTAAAACAAGTTCACTGACATCTAACTAGCAGTTGTTAGAATGCTTTTGGCAGTCAAACTTCAGGTGCTCCCAGCTCTTAAAACAATGACAAGCAGAACACACAGCTTTCCAGCAGCAGCTGCAGCAAGCCAGCAGATTATCTGAGTACTTCTCCCTAGCGTGCGTTCAGCCCTCATTGACCCCCACCCCCCCCCCCCTTCAGAACGCTAGCGGCAGAGATGCGAAGTGGCAAAAGGACAGCTGCTGTACAGGCTTTTTAAGTGATTAACACAAAGCGTGACAAGCAGAACACACAGCTGGCCAGCAGCAGCAGCAAGACAGTAGCTGAACTGATCGCATCTCTTTAGTGTGCGTTCAGACCCCCCCCTTAACAACACAAGCAGCATTATAAGTCCCACGAGAAAGAGATTTAACCATGCCCGGTGCAGGAAATAAAGAACAAATATTGTTTTTACAAAAGTTTTAAAGTAAAAATGAAAAAAATGCATATGTAACAATTCCCATGAAAATAACAATCTCTTTAAATTGTTTATCCGGGAAACCAAACCCGGGGGTGGGTGAGCCCCCTAGTAATAATAATAATAATAATAATAATAATAATAATAATAATAATAAATCCGTGATGTAGCGGGGGCGTGATAGCTGAACCGCGATATAGTGGGGGTATCACTGTATTTCTAAACTATTGTTAAATAAACCACTTCCAGAAAAATTTGCTTGTACACAGCAGAAGCAAATTAAAACAGAATTGAGCTTTTGAACTGCAGACCACCTCTCTCCTCATTTGTTTGTCATTAAAGCACAATTTCAATATTTCTGGGTTTTTCATCACCTGTTTTGTGAAACTACAGCAATGAACTTATCTTCTGTTTGTTGAAATATCTTGAACATACAAATATGCAAGGCATACTTTCCCCAATATCATTTTCACTCACTTTTTTCCTCTTTTACCTGTTTAATCATTAGTTGTACATGTCTCTCTCAGATCATGCTCTGGAATGCGAATATAACAGTTAGTGGATGGTAGCCAATAAATGAGCTATTGTTGGACAGGACTACTGACCAATGAATGAGGGGGGCAGGGTGGTCTTCAATTCAAAAGCTCATTTTTGTTTCAACCCATTTTGCTTTTTTTCCCACAAGAGGATTTTCTGGAAAAAAAATATTTAAAAATATTTTTGCAAAAATACATATTTTTGCACATTGTGTGAACATATCTGGATACCCAACATAGATTATGCAACATGAGTTCTCCACATTTTTTCATATTGTTTGCTCTTGTTCTGCATTGATCTTCATTAATGCCTACTAATTCGTACATTTGTTACCTTCATTTTCTAAAAAAACATGATTACATTTTTCTTAGCCATAACTACAAACACTGGGTACATGAAAGACAATTATAATTTATAATTTTTGTGTGGAGTATTCCATTAACCATTGTTCTTAGTTGTTTATTCTGCAATCACTCATCTAACACACCTTCAAAAACTGTTGTAACATAAATTCTCCATTCTGCTTATTCCAAATTGCTGTCACAGGAAGTCAGAGCCTATCTCAGTAGCATCAGAAGCAATTCAGACACTAGCACCAGACAGAACTCAAGTCCATCGCAGGGACCACTCACATGAGCACTCAAACAGTACCAATTAGCACAACTTTCTGATTTTTTGTGCTGTGAAAGAAAAACTGGAGTA
>JANRMT010062856.1:56406378-56419144 GCA_026402145.1 Polypterus bichir lapradei | reverse complement strand
ATGGCAACTGTAGGGGGATAACTCTGCCCTCAGTACCGGGTAAGGTCCTTGCTAGGGTCATCCTCAATAGGATCACTTGCTCACCTACTAGTGACCAGAGCAGTCTGTTTTTACGCCTAGGAAGTTTTTCCATCGACCGTCATGAGATCACTGGAAAGGGGTGTGTGGCATTCCCGATATATCTGCAAAAGGACAAATGTCCAAGTCTTTAAAGTCCTGGTGCTTCCTATATGGTTGTGAGATATGAATGCTATCCAGTGGCCCGAGACGAACACTGGATTCCTTCGCTACTCTGTCCCTTTGGAGAATCCTTGGGTACTGCTGGTTTGACTTTGTGTCCAACGAGTGGTTGCTCACAGAGTCCAGAACGAGGTACATTACCTGAACTGTCAGGGAGCATCAGTTACAGCACTATGGCCATGTGGCGCAATTTCCCTAGGATGATCCGGCTCGCAGGTTCCTCATTGTTGAGGACCCAAGTGGCTAGAACAGCCAAGGGGACACCCGCGCAACACCTAGTTGTGGTAGATAGATGGTCATTTCCAGAGGGTAGGACTGGACCGCAGGTTTGACTGGGGGGTTGCCAAACAGGCTCGAGAGCCGTTTTGTCATGTGGTGGGTGCAAATCTTAAAACACTAACTAAATATTTTGAATGTGTAGACAAATGTGTGCAAGGTTAGCTTCCCATCTAAGGTTGAATCCTATCTTGCACCCAGAGTAACCAGGATAGGCACTGACTCCCAATGACCTTGAACTGGAAATACTGGTCACAAAATGGAGGGTTAGATGTACAGACTGTGTTCATAACAACCTAAAAAGCTCAGCTGATGTCACCAGGAAGCACTCTACTCGCAGTTATCAGAAGCACTAACTTTTCGGCCAAACTGGGAGCCTCTTTTACCTCAGGCTGATAAGAGACTACCTCTGAGAGCTATTGTAATCCAGACATTGTGGGTGTGCAGCTGGTAGTTACAGTTCAGTACAAATCTGCAAAGAGATGGTTCACGGTAGGATTCCACGGCAAGCCTCATACTTTCGCATATATTTTGTGAAGCTATTTTGTAGTTAAATAAGAATGGGCCGTACTTTGGGACCAGACATAATTTAAAAAAAACCTCTATAAACTAACATAAGAAATATAACAAAGTCTTACAGGTTAAACAGGACAATGGAAAACAAACACCATGAAAATGAACATCAAATGCATCATTTTGAGGCAAAAATAATGTATAACTTCTGAATTTCAATCTCATTTGGGTGCTTTAGTTCTAAAGATTACAAAGCTGTTGCCCACTGAGCAGGAGAAAAAAAAAGACAATGCCTGATTCTCAGAACTTTTATTCAAGAAACAGCACATTTACAGTATAAGCTGCAGTAATTGCTGGATTTGTCACCCTCTAGTGGCCTTACTTTTGCAGTATACAGAAGGTAGGAATCATACGAAGTGTGAGCCAAAACATCCCTTCGCCTCCATTTTCTGAACTCACTTTTTCCAACTACCTGATAGCAACAGTATCATGCACAAGGCACAGACCAGACTTTAAGTATAACACCAATTCACCACTGAATCCCCATTCATTTATCCTGGGTCAGTTTAGCAGTGGCAGTTGGCCTAACAAGCATCTTTGAAATGTGAGAGAAAGCTGAAATATGTGAAGGAAACCTGTAGAGATGAGGACATGCGAGCTCCATCCATAAACTGACTTGACTGGGAAGTGAACCCAGGTCCCTAGACCCATGAAGCAACAGCCATGCAATTACCATGAAAAAATGTAATGCTTACATAAGGGATTGATGAACCTCTAAACAGAATCTCAAATGACCTTAAAAACATTTAAAAGACATTAGCTGTAAAATAAAAGAAAAAAATTCCTTTGAAGGTTTTCATTCTGCTCTATACTTTAAAATGTAATATATTACTATGTAGTGACACCCAGTGGTACATTTTAGCAATAACTCCAAATAACCAAACTACTGTAATACAGTATTCCCAAATCTGTTCAATTCATTTTGGTTTTACTTTAAATCACAATATTTCTACGCTACAACTCTTGGCTCACATCCTGGCCATTGTTCATTTGTGTCAAGTCCTCCCAGCTTTAATCTCAGCTCAGTATTACCGTCATGTTACGTCTTCAGATTCCATCCTACTTAAAATTGCTGCCGCCCTGTGCAGTCATTACACAAGGCATCAGTCCACTGCAGGTTACATGCACAGACTCACATTGCCACAAGCTCAATTTAGAAGATCTTTGGTGATATGAGGAGAAAGCTAGACCTCTTAAAAAAAAACCCACACAGACAAAGGAGAATGTGCACATGTCACACAACCACCAGACATGGGATTTGAACTCAGGAAGTTTGATCTACGAGGCAGCAGTGTATATGTTCTGCGCATCAGCTGCTAGAAACAAAGTATTGGATTACTGCACCACCTTGCCACCCGTACTTTTCAAGATCACCCCCTCAGATTCATTAATGTGAATGAAACAAAAAATATTAATGGGCTACTAGAGTCAGTTTTGACAGAATTTGACACAAGACAAGAATCAAGCAAACAACCCATTGAGTGTGCTCACTGAACCACAACTTTGATAAATTTGGAATTGTTAAAATGACAAAAATAAAACTTCAAGACCTAATATAAATCGCACTACAAGAAAAAATATCACTCCCCAGTGACCAAAAAACAGCATATTATATGCATACTTATTAAAAAGTTTCAAAACTTCGTAATGGAATAAATTAATAAAACTGGCTATGGAACATAAACTCAAATTCAAGTGCACAAAGACACCTGTATTTTATCCAATTATACAGATGTGGAATGGAAGAGTAATTCCTACTGATGCCTCAATCATGTAATAAGAGGTTTCCATGCAGTAAAATTAAAGATCATCAAATCATGTCTTCTACAGACATGTCAGCATTTTGAGTTTCAATTACTAAATGTAAAATTACTTCTTAATGGAGTAATATTTTAAGCAATACAAAAAATAATTAGAACAAAAAATATAATTGTTATTTTTGGAAGTAAACCTTGTAATGTAGAGAAGCAACTTAGAATGCATGTATCCGATTAGTAGCATGAACAAGAAACACAAAAAAAGAAAAAATAAGTGTAGCATTTTATAAACTGAGCTAATCTGCAATAAGGCTTGGACTTTAAAGGTTACAGTAAACAAACATGTTGCAGTGCTGTAATTTTATATTATTTGTACAAATTAACAGTCAAAAGGAATTAAACAAAAAAGCTACCCAAGTACTATTCAATTTTTTCTTACTCTTTGAGCCACAAGCTACGTAAAGTCCTAATAATGAATATTAAATTTCAAACACACACTCTGCAATAATATTCCTATATAATTATGTATTTCTAAAACACTTTATGGCAAAAATAAATTAAGTAAATTTCCCAACTATCAGGAGTTCAGTGAAAGTGTTTGACAAGTTAGTTGATCATATCTAATATGAAAAAAATCATTGAATTTGAAAACTACCTGCAGAGAGTGTGATTTGAAATCCTTTCTGAACAATATGCACCTTTGACATGAAGGACTGACTAGAGATTTTAATCACAGCAATCTGACATATGCAACATTTTTACAAAAAACAAACAAACCACCAAATCATTGACACAGCACTCACCCAAATATATGTACAATAAAATGCAGAAAAGAGCCCAAAAGGCATTTAAGGGCTGTTTATTGAAGCTCTTTACATCTACATGATTTACAGCATTGGTCAGATGTATTGAAGATATGCAGCAGAAAATGTAAGCCTCACTTTATAATTTGGCTATCATAAACCCAATTAGTATGTACCCGAATCAACAATGAGTAAAAAGGCATTAAAAGGCCAAATGTTTTGTATTTTCAGGGCTAACAATTTTATTATGAAAAAGTGAACGACTAAGATAAAATATTAAAAAAAAAAATTTTAGATTGTAATATTTTGAGTGGCATGTCTGCCTTACAACTCCTGATATATTTACAATGTTTCTCCACAAGCCAATTGCCCATGTGTGTTTGCGTGCCAAGGTCATGCATACATTTTTTCTACCCATCAACAACCGTGTGCGCACACACACATAGACAGAGAGATAATATGCACATACATACTGCCCACAAACACACACGCACACACATTAAAAAAACCTTAAGTACTGCATGCTGAGCTCCTACATTAAATAGAAAAACATTTTAACTTCTACAGTTTTCAGAAAAATAAAGGAGTAAAAATCAAATGAGGAAAAAAAAGTTACCTTTGAGTCAGGAAAGCAGTCTTTTAAGGAAGTTGGTAACCAAGACAACAGTACAAAAAAATACTTCCTGTGCAGAGGTGAGCAATTATCACTGCCCTGGAGGGGGAAAAGAGTTGTGAGCATTTTACACTTGCCCAAGGAGGCCTGTCTTTATGTCAGTTAAAGAAAGACATTACAAGTACTGGTTGTGCCAACATCAATCAAAGAAAAATATATATATTACAAGGACAGCATAAATAAACTGGATTAAGTTATTAATGGCCTGTGTTTCTGCAAAAGGAAGAAGGTAAAGGTTATTCCCACAGTGAAAAGAGACAAAAAGACTCAATATTTTGAAAAAAGAAAAATTAAGTCCTTGAGCAGTATAATGTTACCATCAATTCATTTTCTAACCCCATTATTTACATCATAGCATTATGTCAAGCCAGTGCTTAGTTTGGAGTTATCACATGAAAGGTTGAAAGCAGTCCTGAGTGGAACACTAGCTAATAAACACACAAAAACATAATAGGCCAAAAAAGTTATCAATTATTTTTTTTAAAAACCAGAGACATCTCTTTGGAATGGCATCCCACCCAGAATTAGCTCTTTCTCCCTTATCCTACTACAGCTCTTTTTTGGCTCTATGTCTAAATATGTACCCTGGGCAAGCGCCAACATGAAAGGGATGTCATCAAGTGTTTGCATTGCTAAATCACATGTTCAGGGAATGTTCTACACTTTCACTGGTATTTTTAACCCAAATTATTTTATCTTTTGGTTAATCTTACATTTAAATTAACTCTAAAACCTTAACAGTAATATCTAGCTTAATAATAGATGTGATAAAAGTATGCTTTTTTATCAGGGAAAAATTCCAAAAGCAAATCCAAAAAGTGAACTTTGAGACCCACGTTGCAACCCAATTCCTTAAGCTTATCTAATATATTCTTCACATTTATTTGAAAATTTGGATCTTTGTTATCTAACAATTTGACATTACTTCTTTGAATGATACCCAAGCCTTTCATTCCAGACCATTCATCGTATCATCAAATTCTTCTTCAGAAATCAATCTGATATCAGACAGGACAAAAATTACCTCATTAAATTTCGACTCAGGAAATCTGTCTCGACTAAAACTCTCCAAAATGTTTCCAGGGCAGGATCCAACCTTCAGACACTGCAACCAAGTCCCAGCCTCACTGGGTCACATGTTCTGGGCCTGCACTAAATTAACATCACTCTGGACAAAAATTTTTAATTACCTTTCAGACAGCCTTGAACTCACAAACCCTCCTAACCCATTAATAGCTGTGTTTGGGGTTCTTCCAGATGGGCTTAAAGTGAAGAAAGACAAACAAATTGTGATTGCATTCACTACACTTTTGGCACACAGACTTATTCTGATAAACTGGAAGAACCCAAACTCTCTTCTTTAAAGTCAGTGGGAAACTGATGTGTTATACTATTTGAAATTGGAAAAAATCAAATACTCAGAGGATCTGTACAGACTTTTTTCAAAACATGGCAGGATCTAATCAGTAATATTCTAAAATAAGCTCATAAAGCACAGAGAATTTATTAATTTAGGTATGTTTACAGGTCTTAAATTTCACGCCGTTTGGCTTGCTGTCTCTCTCAGGGGTGGGGATCGATCTATTTTTAACTTAATTTTTCTTTTTGTAAAAACTTGATTGCTCTGTATGGATTGTAATAAAATTAATAAAGTATTAAAAAAAAATTAGACTCAGGAAAGCTTAAACATTCAACTCAAATACATAAAACAGGCTCAGTCTTCCTGTGGGGCTTTGAGAAATGACTTTATTTAACCAAGCTTAATATAGAGCGGTGGTAGCAGCCCTTTATCTAGATATACCAAATGAAGTCTGATGATATTTTTGGCACCAAGCTGTAGCTTTTTTTCTAGCTGTCCATTTCTTCTCAACCCAATGTAAATCACTGACTCTTTTGTCCCACTCCCAGAGAAAACATGGGAAATTTTTATGCCCTGACTGCTTACCCCATAAGATGCAAAGAACTTTCTGGTCCCCACACAGCAATAAAGAGTGCTAATTGTAGTTCATTTTCTTGAGAAAATTTGCATGTTTTTAAACATAGATTACAATATTGGAAGATATTAAATTCAAATAAATTAAAACAAAAATCAGTTACAATATACCATTATATGCTTAAATGCATTAAGATTTATTTTGGAAGAGCACCAATCCACCTTCTATAACTCAGTGGAAAACCAATGTTCTACATTTTCTAAAACTGATGTTTTTCAAAATTTTCTTTACAAGGACCTGTTCAGAATTTTTCCAGAAACTGTCGAGAACTCATTAACGTAACTGTAAAATAAACATGCCTGGCCTCTGCTCAACCTTCATATTTTACTTGGCCATTTTATCCAATACAATGAACCATTTTGTATGGGCGTCTTTAGCAGTAGGGGTTGAATACAGAGTTTCAAGGATTGTTTTTTTAAGCATATTGTTGTACTTGCTTGGTTATTTTCATTGGTTTAATTTTGTTTTTGTTTTTTTTACACTGTTTGGTTCCTAAATAAAACGATTAAAAGAACACACAGACACATCACATGAATAATCTTCAGGTATCAATGAAATACCCACTTTTTAGTTTCTACTCTAAATTCAAATGAAATCTTCCCAGAACAATTGCAAAACTGCAATAAGGAGACAAAACTAAACATCAGCTAATGGGGCATGCTTTGTACTTACCACACTGGAGCTTTCTTAAACAGCTTATTCCAGGGAACTTTGTATTTTTACTTTGTACTGAACTGCTGCCAAGAGTCTCCAGGGAAATAATGGGACCTAAATGTTAAAAACATTCAGAATGTTAACTCTAGAAAGAATGAAGATTTGATTACTGGTCAAATGAAGTTCTAAGCATTTATCTGTTTTATATACAGTCATATGAAAAAGTTTGGGAACCCTTCTTAATTCTTTGGATTTTTGTTTATCATTGGCTGAGCTTTCAAAGTAGCAACTTCCTTTTAATATATGACATGCCTTATGGAAACAGTAGTATTTCAGCAGTGACGTTAAGTTTATTGGATTAACAGAAGATATGCAATATGCATCATAACAAAACTAGACAGGTGCATAAATTTGGGCACCCCAACAGAGATATTACATCAATACTTAGTTCAACCTCCTTCTGCAAATATAACAGCCTCTAGACGCCTCCTATAGACTTTGATGAGCATCTGGATTCTGGATGAAGGTATTTTTGACCATTCTTCCATACAAAATCTCTCCAGTTCAGTTTAATTTGATGGCTGTCAAGCATGGACAGCCTGCTTCAAATCATCCCATAGATTTTCGATGATATTCAAGTAAGGGGACTGTGACAGCCATTCCAGAACATTGTACTTCTCCCTCTGCATGAATGCCTTTTTAGATTTCAAACTGTGTTTTGGGTCATTGTCTTGTTGGAATATTCAACCCCTGCGTAACTTCAACTTTGTGACTGATGCTTGAACATTATACTGAAGAATGTTCATATTAGGTTGAATTATTACTCGACTTTAAAAAGTGGCCCAGACCCTGAACTAGCCACACAGACCCACAGCATGATGGAACCTCCACCAAATTTGACAGTAGGTAGCAGGTGTTTTACTTAGAATGCGGTGTACTTCTTCCGCCATGCAAAGTGCTTTTTGTTATGACCAAATAATCAATTTTTGTCTCATCAGTCCAAAGCACTTTGTTCCAAAATGAATCTGGCTTGTCTAAATGAGCATTTGCTTACAACAAGCGACTCTGTTTGTGGCGTGAGTGCAGAAAGGGCTTCTTTCTCATCACCCTGCCATACAGATGTTCTTTGTGCAAATTGCGCTGAATTGTAGAACGATGTACAGATACACCATCTGCAGCAAGATGTTCTTGCAGGTCTTTGGAGGTGATCTGTGGGTTGTCTGTAACCATTCTCACATTCCTGTGCATATGCCGCTCCTGCATTTTTTTTGGCCTACCAGACCTGGGTTTAACAGCAACTGTGCCTGTGGCCTTTCATTTCCTGATTACATTCCTTACAGTTGAAACTGACAACTTAAAGCTCTGAGATAGCTTTTTGTAGTCTTCCCCTAAACCATGATACTGAACAATCTTTGTTTTCAGATCTTTTGAGAGTTGCTTTGAGGATCCCATGCTGTCACTCTTCAGAGGAGAGTCAAAGGGAAGCACAAATTGCAATTGACCACCTTAAATGCCTTTTTTCATGATTGGACAGACCCGGAGGCATGACCACTGGGGGGCTGGGGTGGGCACTGCCCCCCCAGAGACAAGCCATGCCCACCCTGCGAAATGCTCTGTCTGTTCAGTGAAAACTGAAGAAGAATAACATTTGATTTTCAAAACTGAGTTGCTTTCCGTTTAGACAGGCACCGTGCTGCTCACAGTTTACTTCCCCGCACATTTTGCAGCACGTTTTGAACCTGTTGACCTGTTAATTAAAACAGCGTATACGTTCCATTCTTCTTTTATTTTCTGGTTGGTAACACCAAAGGCTATGCATAGGTGGCTTATTAAAAAGCAGACACGCAGCACAGCGCACCCACGTCGGGAACTGAAACTCCAAAAGATGTAGATAAGCCTACACAATCCTCCAGCTCTGCGCCCATGTCGGGTACTCCAAACCTCTGCCTTCAACAAAATATACAGTCCGGACTGCCTGACTTAAATATGGACAGCCCATCCCAGCCCATTTTAATTAATTATCCCAAGCGCGCATTCGGAAAGACACTCAGATGTTTTAGTGCAAGCTTGTATCATTCTTGATCATGGCTTGAATATTCTGTTGTCCGTGATGCCAGCTTTTGCTTTGCCTGCCGTAAATTTAGTGTTTCCAGTTCGGACCGTGAGGAGATATTCACCAAACACGGCTACACTAATTGGAAAAAAGCTCTAGAAAAAGACGGTGGCGGCTTCCACAAACACGCGTCTAGTATCCCGCACCCCTCATCAGAGCCATGTCTGCATGGCAAGAGTATCGGCGCCGGGCAGAGACGGGTGAAAGCATAATTCAACTGCTGGGTCCAACCCAGATAGAAAAGAATATATATTATGTGAAAAGCATTGGGGAGGCCGTTCACTTCCTTGCAGTCAATGAATTGGCTCTGCGTGGTCACAATCACGTAAGTGGGGAGGAGGGACTTTTTCTTTTTCTTTGATTACACAATCAAAAAAGATGCCAAACTTGCAGAAATTGTAAAATACATCCCAGACAACGCAAAATACACATCCAATGTAATTCAAAATGAAATAATTGAGACTCTTGCCAAAATGGTGGTAAAAGATATCAGGACCAAATATGAAAAAGCTGACTCTCCTGGACTTTGCATTAAAAGTGATGGTACCAGTGATCACTGTGACATTGAGAATTTGTTTGTAGTGATTAGATTTGTCCAGAACTCCATCCCTGAAGAACACCTGATTGGCTTAATCGAACTGAATCAGCTGGATGCTGAGTATATTTGTAACCAAATTCTGTCTGCACATCTCTCTGAGCTAGGTTACAGCCCAGACAATTTAGTGTGTCAGCATTTTGATGGTGCTTCTGTCATGTCTGGGGCAAGGGGTGGTGTCCAGGCTTTGTTACAAAACAAAGTTGTTAAGTATATTACATATGTGCACTGTTATAACCACCACCTCCATTTACCAGTGATACATGCAATGGAATCAGAATCTCTGGCTAAGAAGTTCTTTGACTGGTCAAATTCATTGAACACATTTTGTCACAGACATTATGTTTCACACACATACAATACACCCACACTGAAAAGACTTCTAGAAATACGATGGACCAGTCATTATGATATCACAAAGTCCATTGTCAACAATGAGGAAGCTATAAGGGGGCTTCTCTCAGAGGTAGCAGAGGCTGACACTGCCCCTTTTGACATTTGCATTGAGGCATGTAGTCTTTTGAAAAAGTAGAATTTCTTCCATACAGGAAAATTCCTTCTTCATGTGCTTGGTGTGCTGAAACCAGCCAATGCAATTCTACAGGCACATGCAGTGGATTTGGTGACAGCTTCACTGGCTAAACTGAAGGAGATGAGAAGCCACTCATTCTGGGAGGAGCGTTTCTCTCAGTGTGAAAGTAGGCCTACCAATTCACTCAAAAGGAAATGGAAAGTTAATTCACAGCTTGATGATAGTATTGTGTCTACTCTCAGGCATGGTGACTCTGATGAACAAATTGCTCCTAATCAGACTTTTAAAAGGGCTATGTTCAGCATTCTTGATAGAGCTATTGTGGAAATGGAGACAAGATTCTGTCAGAGAAATGTTGAATTATTGAGGGCCACATCGCTTCTCCTGCAAAAATCAGAATTATTTCTTGATCATTCTCTCCTGAAACCTCTTCAGGAACTTGCAGGCACAGAGCAAAACAGCATGAGCTTGCAAAATGAAATTGTTGTAGCAAAAGCAATGTTGATCAATAAACTGCTTGTTGATGCTAATCTCTGTAAAGCATGCAAATGCATTCAGCAGTACAAAGAGGCCTTCCCTATGTTGCATTCGCTATGTGTCACAGCACTCATCATTGGTGTGTCTTCAGCTGCATGCGAAAGCTCTTTCTCTACTTTGAACCGCATTCTCACTCCACTCCACCGAACAATGCTGCATTCAAGGAAGAGAAATTTAGTCATTCTGGCACATGAGCAAAACATCACAGAAAATCAACATGAATGAATTGATTTCAGAATTTGCCAAGAGTAACAGCAGACTTGTCCTGTAGATAATATCCAGGTTAAACACTGGAAACTGATATCCTATAGCCTCCCTAATGACTACAATGAGCCACGTTTCTGTTCTTGCTTTCATATGTTGTATACATTTGACTTTATTGATATTTACCTTGTAGATTTAGTTCTATATTTGTTCACAAAATAATAATACAAGTTCCATTGCCTCTGTTAATTTAATTGAACAATAGGTTATGATTTATGCTGGAATTTTTGCTTTTATATGTTATATAAAACTATGTTGTTATTATTATTTGACCCTCCCTACAAAAATGGGGATGGATGGATGGATATTTTTTGCCCCTCCCAGACAAGCCAAATGCCCACCCACACATGATGTTCTGGTCACACCTCTGGACAGACCTGTCTATGAAATTTAAGGCTTAACAAACTAATCCAACCAATTTGGTGTTGCAAGTAATCAGTATTGAGCAGTTACATGCATTCAAATCTGCAAAACTAAAAGGGTACCCACATTTTTGCACAGCCAGTTTTTCACATTTCATTTAATTTCATACAACTAAATGCTGCTTCACTAAAATCTTTGTTCAGAAAACACCCCAGTTTTAGATGTTCGTAGGAAATGAAACACATACCACTGTTACCTTTTTTTGCTGAAAGTAGAGAAAATTATTAGGCAGGCTGAGAGGGGTTCCCAAACTTTTTCATATGACTTTATCTTCTTCCATAGTTTGTATGGCAGTGATATAGAAAGGGAAAAAAGAAATTCTCATAAAAACAGAAAGTGTGCAAAAACATGATTTATAATAGGAGTGTCAATCTCAGTTTTTTTGAGAGACAAAAGTGACATAATGCTGGCCGAAATATGTAAACATAGAACTACTTCTACATTTTCTTTATAAGCAGGACACACAGGCACCTCTCTGTACATCACAAATCCTATATTCTGCCTCACATCTGCATTTATGTTGTCTTCCCCACTTTATCAACTTTCTTTATCTTTTCTTTGTCAGTGCAAAAGCCAGCAGCCATGGGACCAAAACTAATAATAAACGGAAAACAAATTACAACACAGAGTAAAGTCGAGTGAAAGTCTGGTCAAATGAGAGAATTTATAGCTCAAGGCGTAAATGAATGTCCTTTCAATAACGCGCATCATAATCTGATAGCATCTCGCCTAATTAAAAAAAAAATGTGCAAATGTGTTAATGATGGATAACATATATGGAGGAATATTTCGGACAAAATTAAATAAATAAATAAATGCGTAAATAAATAAAAGTACTGTGAAATGTGAGCATAAATAAATAAATGTGTCATGAAATGAGAGCCTAAATAAATAAACATGTCATGAAATGAGACCATAAATAAATAAATGTGTCACGAAATATCTTTTTTGTTGCTTATTTATTTATTTATTTCGGGTGGCGCAGTGGTAGCGCTGCTGCCTTCCAGTTAGGAAACCTGGGTTCACTTCCCGGGTCCTCCCTGCGTGGAGTTTGCATGTTCTCCCCGTGTTTACGTGGGTTTCCTCCCACAGTCCAAAGAGATGCCGGTTAGGTGGATTGTCGATTCTAAATTGGCCCTAGTGTGTGTTTGGTGTGTTTGTGTGTGTCCTGCAGTGGGTTGGCACCCTGCCCAGGATTGTTTCCTGCCTTGTTGGCTGGGATTGGCTCCCGTGACCCTGTGTTCGGATTCAGCAGGTTGGAAAATGGATGGTTTTATTTATTTCATTGTCCGTAACATTCCTGCAAACCGTCATGAAATACGACTTGAAATA
>JANRMT010062856.1:56387169-56402902 GCA_026402145.1 Polypterus bichir lapradei | reverse complement strand
ATATATATATATATATATATATATATATATATATATATATATATATACACACTGTGACAGATAGAGGGCGCTCTCGTCCTCTTGAAGCCTCGACCAATACGTCAAACACCAACTAAAAGTCCAAATATTGACTTTATTAAAGCAATAACGTGCACAAAGCACCCTCCTCTCCACAATACTCATTCAATACAATACCAATAATCAATAATCCTCCACTCTCCCAGAAGCGTTGCCACCCTTCCACCCAGCTCAGTTTACTCGTCTGGGATTTCCCATAGTCCTTTATAGTCCCCGACCCGGAAGTGTTTTCCCATCCTTCATTCCATGATTCCTTATCACTTCCGGGTTAGATAAAAAGTCCTTTTCTTCACCCCGGAAGTACGTTATTCCTCTTGTCCATGTGACTCGGACATACTTCCGGGACGTAAGGCAAATATGACTCTCTGGGCCTCCCTGCAGCGTCCTCTGTTGGCCCCTGTGGTATCCAGCAGGGCTGTAGGGGAAAACTTCATCGTCCATGATTCCCTGCTGGTATCTGGGGCACCTCCATTCTGCAGGGAGAGCTCCATCTGGCGGCCTGGGGGTATTGGCCGTGATGACAAGCCAGCCATAGACCACAACACACATATATACACATATACACACACACATATATATATATATATATATACATTGTGGAAGACAGCCCAGACACAGACAGGTAGACATGTTTGAAAGCACCACTACACGTTTATTTACAATACTATTATTTACACAAGAGCACCCAACCCCCAAAACTCCCCAAAAGTCCAAGCCTTCTTGCCAATGCCTCTCTTTCTCTGGTCCACCTCCTCTCCTCCAATACCTTGTCTCTCATCCTCCCGACTTCAGCCATCGAATGGAGGGAGGCGGCCCCTTTTTTCCCCACCCGGACATGCTCCAGGTGCCTCCTAATTAGCTTCCGCCGGCACTCCCCAGTGTGGCGGAAGTACTGGCTGCGCATCCAGAAGCACTCTGGGTGTCCCTGGTCTTCTTCCCCACAGCACTTAAGGGTGTGGCGGAAGTGCTGAGGGCCAGGGCTCCTCAGGTATTGGGGCACCCCCTGGCGGTGACCATGGGCCCCTATAGGGTTGAGTTTCCAAGCTCAATTCCCGTGGTCCCCAAAACCACCAGGATGGTCGCCCCCTCATGGTCTGGAGGAGGCATAATCCCTCTCCGGTCCTTCTGGGCATCCCGGCTGGGTTTCACCCCCGAGCTGTATGACAGACAGGGCAAAACTAGCTAAGGAGTTGGAGATCACAGAGACGGTCACCCTTACTGGAGACTACTGGACATCACTTGGAAATCATAGCTACATCGGGGTTACAACCCGTTATATCGATGAACAGTGGAAACTGCATTCACATGCTTTGACGATCATGAAAACATCGCAGAGACATCATGCTGAAACATGCGCTGAACATTTTATGGATATAGCAAAGCAGTGAGAGATACACTAGCCCTACTTAAAACTAAAGTGGTCATGCCAACAAATGCTGAGCTGGAGAAATTTCAGAAGCTTGAGGCGTTGCTCGAGCCTTGCAGGTAATACACACGTTTTTTTCTTCTAGCAATCTCGCACACTGTCATTGAAAAATGTGCGTCTCCATCGATCATTAGTGGGAGTGTGGAGGAGGACTGTATTCAAAAATGTCAGGAGCACTATAAAGCAGAGCATGTCATCAGCATGGAGGATTGCCCCCTAAAATGATGGTCCAAACAAGCTCTGATATGCAAACAGCTAGCTTGCCTTGCTCACAAGTACTTGGCAACATCTGCCACATCAGTGCCTTGCGAGAGGTTGTTTTCACTCTCTGGGCATATTGTGCAGAAAAAGCGAGCTGCCTTGTCCTCTGGAAATGTGACCAAATTTGTATGTTTAAGCAACTGGCTTGGTTTAATAAAATAGAAATAGTTTATCAATCATAATAATCCAAAAGGCCAACCTGCTGTTTCTGCTGAGAAATTAACTTGGCTAATTACATTAACAATTTTGAATTGTATTCGGTTTATAAAATCCTGTTTCTGGAGTTTTTGTATGGCTTTTGAGTGAGATTTAAGCATTATTGAGAAATACATGGAGACTACAGTATGAGACTACGTCTTAAATATGTAATCTGTTTTACAATATAAGCCCAATCATTTGTTTTCTATGTTCAGCATTGCACAGCCCTAGAGTATGAGTGAATAAAGACTCCTCACAGTTGAAGTTTTGTCTTTATTTCCTCTTGTTCCAGTTACTTGAATACGTGAAGTACTGTACATTTATATGCCACTATATAATGTCCATTCTTCTTAATATGGTCTGATTGCGCTTAAAAATCTTTGTGGTAAAATTTCATCAAAAAAAAACAAAAAAAAAACAGATTAATCACAATTAATTACACAAAGTCATGCGATTAATTGTGATTAAACTTTTTGATCGCTTGACAGCACTAATATATATGTGTATATATATATATACACACACACACACACACACAAACACACAATGCTACGTACAAATAACGTTCTACATTTCTTTGTGTCATAAAAATAAAGAAACTTGAAATATGTCTATTAAAACCTTATGACTGGTTGATCAGGACAAACTAGAAAACCACTAAACACAAACGCTTAAGAGATGGCAGCGGTCATGGAAAAACATAACACAGAAATATTTTTGCTAAGGAAAAAAAAATAAGTTTGATAAATTTGATGCAAAACACCCCCCCCCCCCCCAACAACACACCTCAAATCATAAAAATGCATGCCAGGGGTCCTTGTAACAAGTGCTTCCACAAGAAGAAAGCCCACAGAACAGACAGAAATCCAGAGAAATAGAACACACTCTCCCAGCCATACCAGTCAAGTAGCAATGACCCAGCACCTCCGATCACAAGGGTTCTGAGAGAGCAAAGACAAGTTATTTAGAAAACTGTCTGAATTTTCAAAAGAAAAAAAAATACATTAGAAATATTTACACTGCACATGTACCCTCCGCAAATAAATTCATCACCCATATTTGATTTATTTAGTACCTATTTTTGAAAGCCAGTCACCTGGGACTGACATTCAGATGAAATGCTGTGTGTTAGTCTTCATGTTACTCAATAAAATAATTTTAAAACCAAAATCTTTCACAAATTAAAATGGTTGTAAGGGCAAGAATAATCAAGTCACTTGCATAGTGTGCAGTTCTGCATGAGGTAAAAACCAAGACCAAAGCGGAAGTCAAACAAATGGAGGCATTTGAAGTAGATGTATTGCAGGCAATAGAAAAAAAATCTGCTGGCTGGTACACTACAAATAAACATGTAGTAGAAGTTGGACAATAGATATTAGTTATAACAAAATAAAGTAGGAAATGTGAACTTAGCCAACTGTGAAAAGAATCAAACCATCTTTAGGCACATTTAATTAAATTCAGAGTTTGTGGGGGCTAAACTGTCTCATACATGAAGTCCCACTACCCAGAATGCCATGCATAAACATAATTCCTGCAAGCCTTCCTAGGCTGCTAGAGTATACTTCAGCTTCCGACAATAATATGGAGAGAAGGTGGGAACACAAAATGGATGGATTTCTTAACCTATGCGTTTACTGTAATTCTTGTATATTCAGTAAACCATAACCTAGAGTTAATGAAGATGAACTGATTTAATCACTGCTGGGGAAACCAGTTTAGTAATGGCAGATTTTCCATGAATACAGTATATTTTTGTTAATGTTAATTGGGCCTCACAGTATATCATCTAGAGCAGAGTTAGAGTATCATTTCAGAATCAAGGTATGTCAATTTTGGGAATATTTTGCTGCCTAGTCTGCATCACTCCCAAGCTGTAATTCATGTGCCATTCAGAATACAAGACTGGTTAATCTTTTATAAATTAAAGGATAAAATTCTCCAGATGACGTACAAATACATGGTTACAACTACACATTCTGTCACATTTCTTACAATACAGACAAAAGTAAACCTGAAAAACATGTACGAATAAGGACGTCGTTAACGGGTAAAACCGTCCTTCAGTTATGCTAGCTATGCATGCCATACACCATAATCATAAGTGAATCAAGTTGTCCACAGTTTAAATCAGTTGTGTAAAAAGGACAATCGAAATTCTATTTGATTTATGTCAGCAATCTCTTAAACAAAACCTAAATATATTTTTTCTTCTATTCACCTTACTGCTTTAACCCACTCTTTCCACAGACAGAACTACATGTTAAGTCAAATCATAATTTATTCATAGAGTAGATTTAAGGCCACAGAAGTGGTTTCCAAAGTGCTGTACTTGAAAAATGATAAATAAAATTAAAGATTAATAGATAAAAATTATTGAAAAGAATTAAATTGAAACAATAAACAATCGACAAACAACAAATTAGCAGTACATAAAAACAAATCACGAATGACTAAAAATCCAGGGAGAAAAAAAAATGTGTTTTCAGCAAAAACAGAGGGAGAGAGAGAGAGAGAGGTGAAAGACTGAAACAATGTATAAACACGAGAGATGAATGACGCAACACATTTTATGAATCCAGAATGACGTCAACAGCCAGTTCTTGGCATGGTTAAATACATTTCTGTGACCCTGGAGATTGCTAATGAGATGAACGTCAAGGAGGAAATCAGTTCCAACGCTTAGCCCAATTAGTCCGGAGTGCCTGGAACATGTTTAGTTTGTTTTATTTTCCAGAGCTGTGAATTCCTGGGATACTTAACCATATTCCAACAAAATCCAGTGTAAGGCAGGAATAAACCCTAAGACACAGGAATCCAGTCCATCACAGGGCAGGCCAGGGAACTTGTACTCCAAATCTACTAGCATAGCTTAATAATAAAAAGTAAGTTACAGGAAAGTAAAGGTGTCTGGGATATATTTTGAACAACATACTTCATAGGTTCTGCAAATGTTATGATGGACCCTTTCCCGGCCGGGATGGCGTAATAGGACAGTATGAAAGGTCGGCATGGGATTGAAGCAATATCCCATACAAAAGGATAAATTAATGAATAATGTGGAGGATTAGGTGCATCAAGGGCAGTTCCTCCCCCTGTAAGGTAGATGGCAGTTCTCTGCTGGCATGGACCCAGTAAGGATGCCCACAGGTATGTATCAGAGTCATAGTTCGGAGAGACAATCCTGTCAGGGTCCTTGGGTGCCGCCAGAGGATGCTGCAAGGAGAGGGACTCCCTGCTTCAAAAGGGCTTCTGTCTGACCCAGAAATGCTTCCATCAGGCTAAGCCCCAGTACTGGAAGTACTCCCAGGTCTGACATAAAAATGAGCCATCCAGCCTCCTTCAGCAAGTCAGAGTTGGGAGGCAAAAGGCAAAGCTCACCTGGAGGAGGGAAAAATAGAGGAGTGTGCATTGGAAGATAGTGGAACTGACCTGTAAAAGAGGTACTTTGTGATATAAAAACCTTTCTTTTGCACCTGGGACTGTTTAGTGTGTTGTGTCTGGCGTTTTGGGCTCAGTGGTGCTCCTTGTCTTTTACAGTTCATATCATTAGAAGGAGAATGTAAACTAAGAAGTACAGGCTATGAGTTACATTTAAAATTCAAATGTCTGTCTCCCATTGGAATTTCTGTTTCAATATGATCCCTCCAGAGAGCTACCTTTAAATAAAAATTATCACTGAGGAATAAAAAAAAAGCTGTCATCTGTTTTTTATGCAAGCATTCTGTCAGAAGTACTCCGTTTACCAGTTTTTTTATATACACTTTTTTTTCCACAGGGGACAAGTACGGCACAAGTATTAATATCTATCACACAAATATGCATCCTAATGAAACTTTCAAAACAAAAGCATCATTTCCAACTGGATACCCTTTTTATTAAGTCACAGGAGCAGTCTCTCCTCACTGTCAAGCAGCCAATAACCAACAAAGGAGCAACATGATACTCTCTCTGCCACCTAGTACATGGGTGTGCCTCCTTATTTTGGCTGCCATGCCAGATTCCACCTTGTCCTCCCCTAACTGGAGTGGACGCTTACCAAAATTGATGGTCAAAAAAAAAAAAAAAACAACATTATTCCAGTAGGTCTTAATGAATGAGCAATAGTTTTATTTTCAGACTAATGCCTTTAGCAACACATGCACATTTATACATGTAATGAGCACAGAACAGAACTACATTCAATATTTTTTGGTGCTGTAAACGTCTCAATACCATCAGTTCATCTATAACCTGGTATTTAAAGTTGTGTCCACGTGGGATTTTCACCACATACTTCAGTGTTTTATCACATCCCACAGATGTGTGTTTTTCTCTTCAGAGATTGGTGGATGTGATGCCAGTGTTGAAGAAACAGGAGTAACTGTTGCAGTTTCAGCCTCCAATCATGTTGGAAATTTTTGCTAGTCTTATTTTTTGTTAACTTGAATATTTTGTTTTTTACAGTATTATATATGGAAATCCATAGTTTTAGCGTATGGAACATGAAAAATGAACCCAGTTTAGAAATAAAAACAAAAAAAAACATTGTTTATGTAGTTGAGTCCTAGTGTTCATTGCATAAGCATTAGGTGGCGTAGTCGACATAGATGTCACAAACGCTCTGAGTCACTCGTAGATTAAATGATGCGATACTATTAAGACTTCAGGCATTAAAACGATTGATGGGTGGTATGTGGTAGCCTATCCCAGTTCAAATGCATGGGTCATATTTTGGAAACCTGCATTTTGTCCCCACTATGCTGAAACATCCATACTTGCTGGATGTGTAATCACGCCAGAGTCCGCACGTGGATGGGTACGTGAGAACACACTCAAACACACCGAAGAGTAAAAACATTATGACCACCTGTCTAAATATGCCGTTGCTCCTCTGTGTGCCGACAAAAAGCCTCAGCAGTTGTACTGGAGAAGTCATAAGGTAGATTTGAAAATAGATTATATATAATGGGGAAAAATGAAGAGGAAAAGGTTGGTCGCGTAAGCTTTGTGACCTGCTGTCCATTGCTTACATGGACACGCTCCTCTTTATCACTGGAACTACTCTTTTTGTTTTTCCTTTTTTTGAGCAGGTAAACCTCACCTCTCAAAGGACGCCTAATTACGCTGTGTTGATTCCCATTTACGCTTTGTGAGATGTGAAGCTGTGTCCCTTTTGTGAGCTATTTTGGCTTCTGTGTGGCATCCAGCAGCAAATGTGAAAGTGTTGCTGCTAGAATTGCACTGTATGGTTAACATGCAGATACATTGTTTCAGGGACTAGCTCGTAGCGATAAAGTCTTAGGTTAAGAAGTGTGGAGTTCTCTGCGTGCGTTTCCAGTAAAAAAAACAAATACAGAAACAAAAACAGGTGTTGATTGTATTGCTAACGTAATATTGGTCCAGTGTGACAAGAAACCACACTGAATACTTGCACACTAGTACTCCCGTCCCAAATTACTAAGGCGGGTAGAAAGTGGAAGGATGCCATGGTAAATAAATCGATTCCTTTCAAACTCTCTAAAACATTGCATTTTGTGTCCCTCCGTGCCTCACTGAGTGTGAACACCCAGCCCCAGATGAAGACCTGCACTATACGATCCCGCCTGAACTCTTGTGCCTTCCCAACTCCCAAAGTAAAAAAAGGCGCGCGATTGACGAGCTGCACACCGCCACAAAAGAGCCCGGATCAAGAACAGCAGTCGGCAGCGTCGAAGTACATTTTATCAGCCTTTTACATTTGAGAAACATATTTAAAATACTCGGTGAGGCACAGCTTATATCACATATTTATAATGAAATACATTATTTGTTGTCGTCTTTTTTAAATCTTATTTAAAATTTTAACACTGAGTGCCTGTGGGCCAAGTTTGTTGATTCAAATAGTTTAGAGATGTAAGCTAATTTGTTATAAAGGAGCCACTTTAATTCCGATCCGAGCTGTGCATTGTTAGTAATGTAAACAGTAAATGTAAAATAAACTGTATAAAAATGTGGCCGTCATTTAATGATTTAACTGTAAAAAAAAACCTCTCAGAAGCTTAGATCAGTAACCAAAACAGCAGTTGGCAATTAAATTTATATCAACATTACAGCAAATTGAACTGTTTTATTCAGTACTTAATACACATATTACAATTATCTAAAATCTAAAGAACTCCATTTAACTAGCTGGATGATGTACTTATTAATTTACAACATACCTATAAAACACAATTCACATATAAAAACTACTAACAAAACTTTATCTTAGTAATAAAGGTTTCTTTATTAATACACTTACTTCTACTCTTTGGAATGAATACTTGTGTGCTTTTCAAAATCATTTTATGTTGTCTGTTGGTGAAGGGAATTTCATTTTTTTGAACCATAGGTCCGTCAATTTATCAAAAAGAAGTCAACCAAAAATCAGCATTGGCAACCACAAGCAAGCCTTCAGTACAAACAGATCTCTAACCATCTTAAAATGTGTGTTTCCCACAGTGCTGTGGTGTGGTGGGTCATCTGGGACAATCTGCAGCAATGCTGCCAAGGAGGCATTCCAAAATATATTTGCCATTGTGACTTTATAGCAATACTGTACAGTTACTTATACGTCTTGCACATTGAAACATTTATTTGATATTGACAGCTAAATCATTGCTTCAATTTAAATTTGCGCTTATTTAAAATAATTCTTTTGTTTATATATTTTCACAGTTATACATTACATTATTGTATGACTTTTATTTTTACAAAATTATTTTAGCGTACTTAGTCTTAAAAATGTAGTTACCTTAAGTACAACAGAAAAGTAACTGTATATATTTAACAAGAAATAGTATTTTTTAGAAACAATCTTTGCAAAATCCATCATTTTGTACCTTACAAAGCTTTCAAAAACTTCCAATTTGTTTTTCTTTTGCAAATTCTCCATTATTAGCTAATTTCCAGTACTTATTGATAAGTTTTTTAATTGTATCCTTTAGATTTTCATTTTCTGACAGGTTGCTTCTAATAACCATATATTCTCATATATGTTCTTTTTTTGCACCCAGGTTTAATGTAATAGTAATCAATTTGTGGTCTTTTAAAATAGCTGGTAAAATTTGGATCTCCCTAGTAAGAGACGGAAAGTCTTCTGAGATTCCACAAAGGTCAATTCTTGAGTGGAGAGATTTTTATTTTTTTACTCCAAACAAACTGCTTAGTTTTTGAGCTGCGAAATCAGATGTCAGTTAACTCAAGAATTGAAAAGTGGGTCTGAAGTATACTACTGGCAACAAAACCTAACAGAGTAGTTCAGCCTTTAAACTGTTTATCGTGCTGTTTAATTCCACAGTGATGAGACGCGAGATTTCGTTTTCACGAATGGTCCCCCCTGAATATAGGTTTGGATTTTAATGTTTTAAATGCCATCTAATAAAATGTTGTTTGTGTCCAAGTGAATTCAAAGTAATTAAAGCAGCTGAGCAGCAAACAATTTTTTCCTCATGTTTTAAAGTGCAGAATGCTTTTAAACTGGATGTTTAGAATTCTGGATTTTGGTCTGTTATCTTCATTTCACTCTTTGCATTCTCTCATAATTACCATTTCATGTTTAAGTTGTTCTGTTTGCATTTTAGTAAAAGTCCAAATAGTAAACCAATAGAAATAGAGGATAATCTTTTAGAAACCAACAGTTCATTGTATTTTCATGATTATCCCTGTCTCCTCATGAATCTGAATTTAATAAGTCATCCTCCAAATGCATTCTTAAACCCGCCTAATTCAATTAAGTGTTGGTTAAGTCCAGATTTGTAATTATGATACAGCCTCATTGAATAGTAGGCATGGTGGAAACTCGTAAATAGAAAGTAAAGAATTAAAAGCCAGTGGGAACATGTGGGTCATCTACCTTGATTTGAGCAAGTGTCAGAATAGACTACCAGGAAGCAAGAGCCATGAGAAGCACTTGTACAGAGCGACATCCATCTAGACAGAATCTCTGTGAAATACATGCCACGGATATCACTATTTGAAATGCATGCCAACCATATTAGTTTATTATATATCCTTTTGCTGTATACGATTTCTAAATTACTTTAAATGGTACTTGAATAAGTATTAAAGTGGGTAACCTGTTGCAAAATGTGTTAACACTACTGAGTCACGTATCCACACACCTGGTTGCTGTCGGCGTAGAATTTGCATGTTCTCTGTATGTCTTTTCTGATGGTTACGTTGGTTTTACATCTACAGCACTGGGATGTGTAGGTTTGGATTTTCAGCAGTTCTAAATGGTCCCTGTCAGATTGTTGGCATTTGGACTCTGTGATGGATTTATACCTGGTCATGGGCTGCCATGGTAGGCTTTATTCCTGTGGGCATGAATTTGGTAATGCAGATTTAGGAATGTTAAGTAATACTAAAATAAGAAAGAACACCCTTCATATCTTAAAATTACCCTCAAATCGCCCTATAAATATTAAGAAACAAGTAACCAGTTTACATCATTTTTTTTTCTTTAAAGAAATTACCAGAATCCTATTCACATCCTCCTTGATCGTGTATTTAGTGAGTAATTTGAGTGGAATGGAGTATTAAAGCATATATTGCATAATGCAGGATTCTAGTGGAATCATTGTAGTCTTAATTTGAAAAAATAATTAAGCATATCCTTAAAGTGAATAATTTGACTGACCAAAAATGTTATTTCTGTTAGCTTTCAGCTTTTTTGTTTGTGTGTAAGGTTTAGAGTAACAGGAAACAGGAGACCAATAACTAAACCTTTCATGGAGGATGATTTGAGTGGCATAAATCTACTGAATCGGTTCCGATTCTGACTAAATATAAATTATGTGTTAAAATCTCCAGTTTCACATATACTAATTTGACAGTTTTTTCATTTTCAGGATTCATTTTAATTTACATTGAACGTTGATAGCTTTTTCAAATTAAACCTAATCCATATACAAATTCACAATGGCATAAAGTTTTATCACTTTCCAATCACAACAGATGGGAATTATTATCTGTAATAGTGTGATGTAGAAAGATGATGGTAAAAATATGGTTTCAACGGTTCTGAAAAGAATACACCTACAAAAACATTAAATTTAAGAAGCCCCTTGCAGTGTTTTCATCCAAAAGTCTTTGAAGCTGCACCCAGCAGTGATGAAGTACCTTGTATCTTGTAGGCTCTGTGTTTTCAATCAATATAATAAATAGTTTAGTCAAATTGTAAACTGAGGATTTGGAGTGGAAGGTATTGTGTGCCAACTCCACAGCCCTGAGGGAGAAGTAGGAGCTCAGTAATTGTGCATAGGTGTATCATAGGCTGTTTCTAATTTAATTAACTAGAAAATACAGAAGGTAAACAGTTGTACTGACAATGTCTGGAGTGTTGTGTTTGAAGTGAAGGTTAAGGTACACCCAATCCTGTATAATTTGGAAACGTATAAGATTACTTGTTTTTCTTTTTTTTTTTCTTTGTTTTGGTAATAAAGTGCAAGGTTTTGTGAATCTGTGTGTTTTTTAATTGATACACTGCATGTAATAAAATAATGTATTAAAACTATCATGTTGTGTCTATACCCAGCCACAGGGGGATGCACAAACCAGTGTGTTTCTTCTTGCCGGTCCCAATCCCGGATAAATAGGGAGGGTTACATCAGGAAGGGCATCCGGTGTAAAATTTTGGCAAATCAATATGTGGACAATAATACAAATTTTTATACCAGATCGGTCAAACCCCGGTTTAACAACGACTGCCACCAGTACTGTTAGCCAACAGGGTGTTGGCAGAAATTGGGCTACTGTTGGCCGAAGAAAGAGAAGAAGATGGGAAACGCTTCCAGAGGGAAGAGGCGAGGAGGAAGGTAAAGAGAGTGGAACTGAGGGTAGGAACTTTGAATGTTGGCAGTTTGACTGGTAAGGGGAGAGAGTTAGCAGATATGATGGAGAGAAGGAAGGTTGATATATTTTGGAAGGGGGGTAAGGCCAGGTGGATCGGAGGTGGATTCAAATTGTTCTATCATGGTGTGGATGGGAGGAGAAACAGGGTAGGGGTTATTCTAAAAGAACAGTTTGTCAAGAGTGTTTTGGAGGTGACAAGAGTGTCAGACAGACCAATGATTATGAAGCTGGAAATTGGAGGTGTGATGATGAATGTTGTTAGTGCTTATACCCCACAAATTGGATGTGCGATGGATGAGAAAGAAAATTTTTGGAGTGAGTTGGATGAAGTGATGATCAGTGTACCCAAGGGACAGAAAGTGGCGATAGTGGATTTTGCCAAAAGCATTGACATGGCTGTGGTGAATACGTATTTTAAGAAGACGGAGAAACATAGGGTGACATACAAGAGTGGAGGAAGATGCACACAGGTAGGTTACATCCTATGCAGAAGAGTCAATCTGAAGGAGATTGAAGACTGCAAAGTGGTGGCAGGGGAAAGTGTAGTTAAGCAGCATAAGATGGTGATCTGTAGGAGGACGTTGGAGATCAAGAAGAAGGAGAGATGCTGAGTATATTGGGAGAAAGATGTTAAGGATAGAGCTGCCAGGTAAGAGGAAAAAAGGAAGGCGTAAGAGAAGGTTTATGGATGTGGTGAGCAAAGACTTGCAGGTGATGGATGTAACAGAACAAGATGCAGAGGACAGAAATATATGGAAGAAGATGATCTGCTGTGGTAACCCCAAATAGGAGCAGCTGAAAGAAGAAGAAAAAGATTAAAACTATCATGTTGTGTCTAAGAATTGCGTTGGTAAGCTCATCAACAGGACAATGAAAGTCAATAAAAGAAAACACATTAATAGTTTTATCAAAATTTTCTTAAAATATTTTCATGTACTTTGTAGAATGTGAACATATTACTTTCAGTGCAGACTAATGGTAAATATACCATTGTATTAATCTTTCCTTAGACAATGGACAATTTCCAAAATTAAACGATTTCAGATTCCTAATGAAGAAGAACAGAAGAAAGTTTTAAAGAAGAAGAATGGTTAGATCAGAACAGGTGAGATAACCAATTATGTGGTACAAATTAGGTAAAATTAGCTATTTAGTGTAGAAGGAACTCTTAAATTTGGTTTCTTTCAGTTTATTGCTTGATTTCTAATTTTTCTCTTTTGAAGTCTGTAATTCACCTTTGGAAAAAAAAAGTGTTTAATAATGCATTTTTGTTTTAAGACTATTCCTTATACTTATTTTGCATGAAATATTTCCTGTCTTGTGATTCTTGTCTGTTCCCTGTTCACATGGGGTTTCCCTTGGTCGTGAGTGTATGAGGTTTTTTTTTTTTATTTTTTCGCTCTCTCTCTCTAGGCTTAGTTCCTGACTTTTAACATTGCCATTTTTATTCTTCACCTTGTGAAACAGAATGAATTTCATATCACTTGTGTAGATAGCATAAAGTTCACATTGCTGCTGTCTTTATAATCTAGGTTAGAGAACAAAGGGCCATTTCGCTTTCATCATTATAAAGGAATACCAGCAGTATTGCTGTGGCAAATATAATCGCTCGGCAAAGGTACAAGTACAATGGAATAAACAGACAGAGGAAACTGCTGTTGAAGGGCAACAAAATCCAAAGGGAAATGTGAGAGAACTGTTAAAGATTACATATGTGTAAAAACACTTAGTTGCCAATTTTGCATTATTTTATTTATATATATACAGTACAGGCCAAAAGTTTGGACACACGTCCTCATTCAAATTTGTTTTCTTTATTTTCAAGACCATTTACAGCACTCCATCACTCTCCTTCTTGGTCAAATAGCCCTTACACAGCCTGGAGGTGTGTTTGGGGTCATTGTCCTGTTGAAAAATAAATGATCGTCCAACTAACCTGACTTCTGCACAACACAACTGCTGGTCCCAACCCCATTGATAAAGCAAGAAATTCCACTAAATAACCCTGATAAGGCACACCTGTGAAGTGAAAACCATTTCAGGTGACTACCTGTTGAAGCTCATCGAGAGAATGCCAAGAGTATGCAAAGCAGTAATCAGAGCAAAGGGTGGCTATTTTGAAGAAACTAGAATATAAAACATGTTTTCAGTTATTTCACCTTTTTTTGTTAAGTACATAACTCCACATGTGTTCATTCATAGTTTTGATGCCTTCAGTCATGAAAATAAAGAAAACACATTGAATGAGGAGGTGTGTCCAAACTTTTGGCCTGTACTATATATATATATACTATACTATATATATAGTAATGCCTCGCTATATCGCTCTTTGACTTTCGCGGCTTCACTCTATCACGGATTTTAAATGTAAGCATATCTAAATATATATCACTGATTTTTCTCTGGTTCGCGGATTTCTGCGGACAATGGGTCTTTTAATTTATGGTACATGGTTCCTCAGTTTGTTTGCCCAGTTGATTTCATACAAGGGACGCTATTGGCGGATGGCTTAGAAGCTACCCAATCAGAGCATGTATTACGTATTAACTAAAACTCCTCAATGATATACGATATGCTTCCCCCGCGGTGCTTGATTGTTTGCTTTTTTCTGTCTCTCTCTCTCTCTCTCTCTCTGCCTGACGGAGGGGGTGTGAACAGAGGGGCTGTTTGCACAGAGGCTGTTTGCCTAGAGGATACGGACGCTCCTCTACAAAATGCCGCTTTATCGCGGTGCTTCGGCATACTTAAAAGCACAAAAGCACGTATTGATTTTTTGACTGTTTGCTTTTATCTCGCTCTCTCTCTCTGACATTCTCTGCTCCTGACGGCGCTCCTTTGAAGAGAAGATATGTTTGCATTCTTTTAATTGTGAGAAAGAACTGTCATCTCTGTCTTGTCATGGAGCACAGTTTAAACTTTTGACTGAAGGGTGTTATTTCATGTCTAGAGGGCTCTAATAATGTTAACAGTGTGGGAGAGTTTATAAGAGCTTAAAATATATAAAAACTAGCAGAATACCCGCTCTTCGCAGCGGAGAAGTAGTGTGTTAAAGAAGTTATGAAAAAGAAAAGGAAATATTTTAAAAATAACGTAACATGATTGACAATGTAATTGTTTTGTCATTGTCATGAGTGTTGCTGGCATATATACAGTGGTGTGAAAAACTATTTGCCCCCTTCCTAATTTCTTATTCTTTTGCATGTTTGTCACACAAAATGTTTCTGATCATCAAACACATGTAACCATTAGTCAAATATAACACAAGTAAACACAAAATGCAGTTTTTAAATGATGGTTTTTATTATTTAGGGAGAAAACAAATCCAAACCTACATGGCCCTGTGTGAAAAAGTAATTGCCCCCTTGTTAAAAAATAACCTAACTGTGGTGTATCACACCTGAGTTCAATTTCCGTAGCCACCCCCAGGCCTGATTACTGCCACACCTGTTTCAATCAAGAAATCACTTAAATAGGAGCTGCCTGACACAGAGAAGTAGACCAAAAGCACCTCAAAAGCTAGACATCATGCCAAGATCCAAAGAAATTCAGGAACAAATGAGAACAGAAGTAATTGAGATCTATCAGTCTGGTAAAGGTTATAAAGCCATTTCTAAAGCTTTGGGACTCCAGCGAACCACAGTGAGAGCCATTATCCACAAATGGCAAAAACATGGAACAGTGGTGAACCTTCCCAGGAGTGGCCGGCCAACCAAAATTACCCCAAGAGCGCAGAGACGACTCATCCGAGAGATCACAAAAGACCCCAGGACAACGTCTAAAGAACTGCAGGCCTCACTTGCCTGAATTAAGGTCAGTGTTCACGACTCCACCATAAGAAAGAGACTGGGCAAAAACGGCCTGCATGGCAGATTTCCAAGACGCAAACCACTGTTAAGCAAAAAGAACATTAGGGCT
>JANRMT010062856.1:56371308-56382224 GCA_026402145.1 Polypterus bichir lapradei | reverse complement strand
ATCTTAACCCAATTGAGCATGCATTTCACTTGTTGAAGACTAAACTTCAGATAGAAAGGCCCACAAACAAACAGCAACTGAAAGCCGCTGCAGTAAAGGCCTGGCAGAGCATTAAAAAGGAGGAAACCCAGCATCTGGTGATGTCCATGAGTTCAAGACTTCAAGTTGTCATTGCCAGCAAAGGGTTTTCAACCAAGTATTAGAAATGAACATTTTATTTCCAGTTATTTAATTTGTCCAATTACTTTTGAGCCCCTGAAATAAAGGGATTGTGTTAAAAAAATGCTTTAGCTGCCTCACATTTTTATGCAATTTTTTTGTTCATCCCACTGAATTAAAGCGGAAAGTCTGCACTTCAACTG
The DNA here is from genome assembly GCA_026402145.1 of Polypterus bichir lapradei. Lineage (NCBI taxonomy): Eukaryota > Metazoa > Chordata > Cladistia > Polypteriformes > Polypteridae > Polypterus > Polypterus bichir. The sequence goes on along the minus strand of JANRMT010062856.1, from coordinate 56,381,862 downwards.
CATCTGAGTTGTTTCATTTAAAATTCATTGTGGTAATGTACAGAAGCAAAATTAGAAAAAAGCTGTCTCTGTCCAAATATTTATGGACCTCACTGTGTGTGTATATAATATATTAATATACATTAATGAGGGAAAAAATTAATTTAAATGATTTTAGCAAATGGCTGCAATATAACCAAGAGTGAAAAATTTAAGGGGGTCTGAATACTTTCCGTACCCACTGTATGTTCCTTTTCTTTTGTGTGGCTGGTGGCTTGATCTCTGTGTCAGCTGAGCTAGTTTTATATATGGGCAGCTTGTTAAAACTGGGATATATTTTTGTATTTCTCAGGACTCTGTGATGCATAGCCTGAAATTGACACTGTCCCAGTAAAACCAGGATGTTTGATCATGCTGTCTATAGCATAACATTAGTTTTGTACTGTGCCCTCTTGCAATTTAATATTGTCCATACTTGAACGTTTTCCACAGAGACCCCAAACACACACTTTCGGATTGTCTTTTGATTCTGTAGCACAGTGAGCCACTTCTGATGTGATAGCCTAACATTAAAAAATAGATGAACTTTATTTATCAGCTAATGTGCAAAGTGCAGCAAAGATGACATCAGGGTCACAATGAACCTCAGGCTGTCCAATAGTAAATGTGTACAAAAGAGGAGTCAAATGGGACAGGTTGCCAATCTATGAAAAGACATAACCATTCGCACCAGACCAGTTTAGTGTTGCCAATTAAACCAAATGCATTGAAGTTGTACCTCTTCGACCGATTTTTTTTTTGTGTCTCCTGGTCTAACTCCTTGTCCTCTCCATGGAAACTTTCTACAGATGTGCCTCAAGCATCAGTATTGGGTCCACATCTTGTTTCTTTCCACATTTGTTCCTTAGGCAATGTGATATCTTTTCATGACTCTCCTACCACCTCAGCACTGATGATGCACAGATCTCTCTTTCATTTACCTCTTACAACCCACAGGTTTCAGCATCGATCTCTAGCTGTCTCCCTGCCATCTCATTATGGATGAATGTGCATCACCCTAAGCTTAACCTTTCAATGACAAATGTCTTGTACTTGCCCTCTGATTATCCTTCCTTTGATTTATCTCTAAGCATCGCCTTTGAAAATGTCACCTTTTCACCAAACAGTCATGGTCAGAAATCTTGGTGCGACTCTGTACTTGTAACTTTCATCCATCAAACATATACAGCATTTTTAATGACACAGTCCTGTCGTTACTTTCTTCATAATATTCAGAGCATTTGACCCTTCCTCAGTAATTATTTACACAACTCCTCCTTCTTCAGACATTTTTTTCAGACATTGGTTGTCTCTTGGCTTCACTGTTGCAGCTCTCTGCTGACGAGACTTCCTTTAGCTGGTATCAGACCTTTCTAACTTCTCCGGAATGCAGCTGCTCAGCTGGTGGTTTACTGTTCTTCATTTCACTCTTGTTACAACAACAACATTTATTTATATAGCACATTTTCATACAAATAATGCAGCTCAAAGTGCTTTACATGATAAAGAAAAGAGAAATAAAAGAAAAAGTAAGAATTGGAATAAGACAACACTAATTAACATAGAATAAGAGTAAAGTCCGATGGCTAGGGAGGACAGAAAAAACAAAAAAAACTCCAGACAGCTGGAGAGAAAAAATAAAATCTGTAGGGGTTCCAGGCCACAGGACCGCCCAGTCCCCTCTGGGCATTCTACCTAACATAAATGAAACAGTCCTCTTTGTATCTAGGGTTCTCTTGGAAGGACTGATGATGATGTTCATGTAGACTTCTGGCTTTTAATCCATCAATGTAGGACATCACGGTGCTTTGATTAGGTGGTGATGGCGCAGATCGCCACCACAGAAAACCGGGAAAAGAAACAGAAGAGAGAGTAGGGGCCAGTACGGATTTTAGAGCCACCATGAATAGTTATTATAATGAATTGAATATACAGAGTATTAGAATTAAATGAAGGTGAAGTTATTAGAAAGCCATGTTAAAGTAATGTGTTTTTAGCAGTTTTTTAAAGTGCTCCACCGTAACAGCCTGGCGAATTCCTATTGGTAGGCTATTCCAGATTTTAGGTGCATAACAGCAGAAGGCTGCCTCACCACTTCTTTTAAGTTTTGCTCTTGGAATTCTAAACAGACACTCATTTGAGGATCTAAGGTTACATTTTGGAATATAAGGTGTCAGACATTCCGATATATAAGATGGAGCGAAATTATTTATGGCTTTGTAAACCATAAGCAGAATTTTAAAGTCAATTCTGAATGACACAGGTAACCAGTGTAGTGACATCAAAACTGGAGAAATGTGTTCGGAGTTTCTTTTCCTAGTTAGGATTCTAGCAGCTGCATTCTGCACTTGTTGCAAATGATTTATGTCTTTTTTGGGTAGTCCTGAGAGGAGTGCATTACAGTAATCTAGACGACTGAAAGCAAAAGTGTGAACTAATTTCTCAGCATCTTTCAATGATATAAGAGGCTAACCTTTGCTATGTTTCTTAAGTGAAAAAATGCTGTCCTAGTGGTCTGATTAATATGCGATTTAAAATTTAGGTTACAGTCAACAGTTACCCCTAAGTTCTTTACCTCCGTATTGACTTTTAATCTTAATGCTTCAAGTTTATTTCTAATAATCTCATTGTCTCCATTATTGCCCATCACTAAAATTTCTGTTTTCTCTTTATTTAGCTTCAGAAAATTACTATTCATCCAATTAGAAACATAAGTAAGACATTGTGTTAGTGAATTAAGAGTGTCTGGGTCATCAGGTGCTATTGATAAATACAGCTGTGGTAACTCATATTGTGCCTCGAGATAATCTGACCTAACGGAAGCATGTAGATTGAGAAGAGCAACGCACCCAGGATAGAGCCTTGTGGAACACCATATAGGATATCATGTGTCTTTGAGTTGTGATTACCACAACTAACAAAGAATTTTCTGCCTGCCAGGTAGGATTCAAACCAATTTAAGACACTGCCAGAGAGGCCCACCCATTGACTAAGGCGATTTCTAAGAATGTTGTGATCAATGGAGTCAAATGCGGCACTCAGATCTAAGAGGATGAAAACAGATAAATGGCCTCTGTCTGCATTTACCCGCAAGTCATTTACTACTTTAACGAGTGCAGTTTCTGTGCTGTGATTTGTTCTAAAACCTGACTGAAATTTATCAAGAATAGCATGTTTATTGAGATGGTTATTTAACTGCATAATGACTGCCTTCTCTAAAATTTTACTTAAGAAAGGCAGGTTAGAAATGGGTCTAAAATTTTCAAAAGCAGAGGGGTCAAGATTATTTTTCTTGAGTAAGGGTTTAACTACAGCAGTCTTAAGACAGTCTGGGAAGACCCCCGTGTCTAATGACGAGTTTACAATGTCAAGAATTTTATCAATTAGCACGCCTGTTACTCTACTTCAGTCTCTCCAATGACTTCTTGTTGCTGCAAGGATCCAATTCACAACTCTTGCCTAGACCTTCAGTTCTCTAAATAGTTCCGCTCCTCAATAACTTCAGTCCTTCGTCTCTCCTTAGGTATCTTCAAGAAATCTCCATTTTGCCTCTTCCTGTCCACTGGCCATTCTTCCTCTTGCCAAATATGTCAAGATTGAAAAATGTTTTTTTGTTCTTGCTACAAAGCTACTGACTAATCTCTATTTATCTCTGTCCACTGACCATCCTTCAATTTGTCAGATATGCCAAGACTGGAAAATGCCCCCAATTTATTTGTGCACGGGCATCTTTTGGAAACACACTTTTCCATTAAATATTTTAGATCTTCTTAGTTTCACTCCTACAGGATAGTTGCTGCTGCACTAACATAGTTTAGGATATTGTTTTTCTCTTTTCTTTCTTTTTTTTTAGTTTAATTGCTGGTGTAACTATAGAATAGTTCTGATCCCTTGTGCTGACTTTTTAATGTTATTCTCTGTTGCTTTGATGTTTGCACATTTTATTTTGTATGTATTGTAACTTCCTTTTGTAAGTCACCTTGAATAAAGGCATCTTTTAAATAAATAAAAAATAACGAGAAGAATATAAAGACTCAGAGGAAACTCAGGCACATCACATTGAGTACAGAGGTATAAGTAAATTTATAAATGTAAGCAATAGGAGCAAAGGAAAATTAAGTGAGTAGACGGCGTGACACAGTGACTTAAAGTTCAGAATTGAACCAACAGCCTCAGAATTTGAAGTTCAAAGGCATACTCAGTAGACCACACTGCCTGCAAAACTTCTTGCAAAATGTACTTCTGGCAAAAATCACACTGTCATCCAAAGAAAGCAGCAACACTACACACCAGGTTTCACAAGTATTAGTGAATTAAAAAAAGTTCTGTACCTTTATTACCAATGTACTGTACCTTTATTACTAAATCAGATTTTATGAGTAATAGATGAATTACAATTGGTGATTTCAGACCGATCCTTTATGAATGTCAGTGGGCCATGTAATGGCCTGTTACCCCATCTAGAGCTATTTCCTGCTTTGTTTCCAGTTATGCTGGTGTGAGCTCTGCAACCCTGAACTGGGTTATTTAGGTTTGAGAGTGAAGTGAGATGAGATCATATAATGTAGCTAGCATAGATTTGATTCAAATTTGATTCTTTGAAACCCAGGGTTGTGGGAAGGGTGGAGCCTACCCCAGCAAGCACTGGGCGCACGGCATATTCTCTGGGCCAGACGTGATTCAAAGAGAAAAATACACGTTCGAGTCTAGACTAGAAAAAGAACTGGATGGGGAGTCAGGTCATTGCAGGGTGAAAACACACACACACACACACACACACACACATATTTGTGCCACTTTATTGTCGCCTCTCCCCTCAATTCACACAATTTAAAAGGCATGCTTTTTAATTGAGTATATGTGGATTCCTTACATATCTGAATAGAAACACATTTTACTTTTGGTGACATCTGTAAATTGGTACAGAGTATATGTTTTCACAAGTGTGTACATTGATGAATTGCTCTCATGTATCCCAGGGCAAGCTTTGGATCCTTACCACAATAAAACTGGTGTAATAAATGGATGTTTAACTAAAAATGAGAGAAAAATGAGATGGATTAACTCCTTTCTGTTGTTGTCGATTCTGCCAGCACAGGCTCTGATTCTGCAATTGAAACATCAGATTAAGAAATGAATAACTGACTAAGCATTGAATTTGATAAAAAGAACGGCTGCATCTGCATCTGTTTGCTGTTACTTTTCCAAACTCTTTTAGAGTAAAATTATTTTTTTCACAAAAATGTGTTCAAATTTTGCATTTAAAAAGAAAGGGAATAGATAAAAATCTGACTCCCTTGATGCTCAAAAATATTCAAAAAGACTTTGATGACTCTCTTGATCAATTTCTGTCTGTTAGGTTTTGTAAATCTGGGTATTGTTACTAGCTTAAATTTTGTTTGGAGCTCTTCACTTGTGGAAATCAATTTTATTCCCTTGTCCCATAACACATGTTCACAAACGGTCTTCATATTGATGTTACTTGGTTATGTTCACCTCTTTTGTAAGATGCATTGGATAAAAGTGTCTGCTAAGAAAATAAATTTAAATATTTTTTACCACATCATGTAATTTACACATTTTATTAACCTAATTGTATACTAACCGATAAACAAACTCCTTTTCAGGGGGATGTGGTTGAGTGGCATATATCCACTGAAAATCAGTGCTAAGTAGAAATTGTATTACCTAGTTAATTATACAGTGATCAACTTCAATTGCCATTTGTGCACATAAATTATGTTAACGAAGCTAAATTGAAAATGTAGGCGCTTATGTTACATCCGTAGTTGGCAGTTTTGCAATCATCATAGTTACAAACTTGCTGGAGGAGAAGCAGGGTATTGGACTCAGAAGCAATTATCAAGTTACTGGAGTTGGAGATGGTAAAAATGTAATGACTCTGACTAAATGTAAATTATGTGTTAAAATCTTCATTTTCACATATACTAATTTGACTAAACTTCTTTTCATTTTAGTTTTTTTCCAATTAAACTCCATGCACAAATTCACATTGGCAAACATTTTATCACTTCTCAATCACAACAGATGGGACATATTATTTGTGTTTTACTTGGTACAACAATGATGGTGAAAATAGGTATTGCAAAATTCTTTAGTTTTAATGGTTCTGTAAAGAATTCACGTAAAACAGCAAAAACTTTAAAAAAAGCCCCTTGCAATGTTTTCATCCAAAAGTCTTTGAAGCTGCACCCGGTAGTGATGAAATACCTTGTGTCTTGTCTGTTGTGTATTAATCAAATTAAAAACTGAGGATCTGAAGTTGAAAGTTTTTCTGTACCAACTCCACAGCCCTGAGAGAGAAGCACAAGCTCTTAGGTTGTTTATTATTTAATTAACTAACTAAAAAATACAAAATTTTAACAGTTATACTAACCATGCCGGGGGCGGCACGGTGGCGCAGTGGGTAGCGCTGTTGCCTCGCAGTAAGGAGCCCCGGGTTCACTTCCTGGGTCCTCCCTGTGTGGAGTTTGCATGTTGTCTGCGTGGGTTTCTTCTGGGTGCTCCGGTTTCCTCCCACAGTCCAAACACATTCAGGCTAGGTGCATTGGTGATCCTCTATTGTCCCTAGTGTGTGTGTGTGTGTCCTGAAGTTGGCGCCCTGCCTGGGATTGGTTCCTGCCTTGCACCCTGTGTTGGCTGGGATTGGCCCCAGCAGACCCCCGTGACCCGGTGCTGGATTCAGTGGGTTGGAGAATGAGTCACTGACTAACCATGCCTATGTTGGTGAGTTTGTGATTTAGGTTAAGGTATGACTAATCCCATGTAATATACAAAAGTATAAGATTCCCCTCTTTTTGGTAATAAATTGCAATTTTAATATTAAAAACACTGCAGGTTGCTATTGCTTGGTCACATTTTACCAGTGCAGGCTGATTGATTGTTCAAATGTTTCTTTTTTCATATCTAAGATATTACATACTTTTGTTTTGTAGCTTGCCAACAGCAAGAGAGACTGTGAGATTATTTTTGAAATGGCAAAACAAACAGAAATATCAAGGCTTTTCAAAAACCCTCGTTTAGAGGAAGAGGAATTCATGGGCACAAATGAGACACACAGTATGCAACAGTGTGAAGATGAGAGAATGACTGGAGCAAAAATGTCAATCACGTCTTGATCTGAGTAGACAAGAATGATGTGATAGAAACACTAAAAGATTTTCCAGTCACTGACGAACCAACCTTTCAAGTTAATTTGCGACAACTACAATAACGGGAAAGGCTTAATGTCAGTCAGTTATTACCATCCCGTTATATCCTAACACAAGGTCATGGGGGTCTGCTGGAGCCAATCCCAGTCAACACAGGGTACAAAGCAGAAACACATCCCTGGGCAGGGCGCCAACCCACCGCAGAAAAGGCTTGATGTTTCTGTGCAAATGGTATAAACAATTCAAATAGATAAAATACAGCACAGCGAAAGATGCAGTTTTCTGCAAAGGAACAACGTTTCATTGCCTTGATAAGTTTTGCTCAACTTTTGCATGATATTACTAATTCAGTTATGTGAATGTCCCACAGTATAAATAGATGCATTTTTTGGAAAAGTGCCCTTATATATCCTACTAAAAACTAGAACACCCATTTTACACAGGCCCACCCTAAAACCTATTCCTGGCTATGTCTGTGATGTAATAAAACAATGAATTAAAATGATCAACTTGTGTCTGAGTCTTAAGTTGCTGAGCCCATCAGTAGGACAATGCCAATAATGTCCAATAAAAAAAATTAAAAAAAAACTTTTTCAAGCAACTTGCTGCAAGTAAACATGTTACATTTAGTGCAGACTGATGCTATTTACCATTCTAGTAATCTTTCCTTTTAAAATGAAAAGGAAAGTTGCCAAATTGAAACAATTTTGACCAAGTCCTAACAAAGAAGCACTGAATACAGAATTTGACTGCAGTAGGAAGCTTAGATTGCAACAGTTGAGATAACCAATTATGTGGTAGAAAGTTAGCTGTTTAGTGCCGATTGAACTCTTAACTTTGGTTTCTTTCAGTTTATTGCTTGATTTGTGATTTTGTGTTTTGAAGTGTTTAATTCACTTTTGATTAAAAAAATGGTTAATTATGCTTTCTTTGTTTTATTGTCGAGGACACCCAGGACCCTTACCAGGCCAGGATGCTTTTATAGTGGAAGTACCAGGGGAGAGAATGTGCACAGGGCATCACTATGTGGCAACCCCCATGGGTTGCTATGGTGCCACAGATTACCGCAGGGCTTCATAGGAGTTGGAAGTTGGGAAAGTCCTATTGGGTTCAGGGGGTGCCACCAGGGGTGCTACAGATGCTATGGAGCTCTACTTTCTCGGGCTTCCGCCTTACCTGGAAGTACTCCTGGGAGCCAGCTGCCACTACTCCGCTAGTCTGAGTTTGAGGATGGGAGACGAAGAATGCTAGAGGAGGAGTGTAGGATGAGGAGAAAGTGAGAGAGAGAGAGAAAAGAAAAAGAAAGTACTGTACTGTGTTGATTTGTGGAAAGAATGGGAAGCATTCTCCCCATGTAAAATAAACGTGGGGTGTGCTTTGAACTTGGGCCTGGTGTCTGTCTGTGTTGGGATTGGGCAGCTTGTGCGCCCACAGCAAGCTACAATATAATATAATATAATAAACACGTACACAAAAAGACAATTATAACAGGCATTTATATGAAAATATATTTAATCACAAATATTTATAAATACATGCAAATGCAATGCATATTTATGCAAAAAGTTGTAGTAATAAAACAGTTTCATGTTTGTTCAGAAACTGCATGACACAAATTATCTATTTCTTGACTAAGGATTGTTAAAGATCACTTTAATGTATAATAGGTGTCATATTTAACCTATTTTGAACATTTGTTTTCATTGCAGTGGTAGACTAAGATCTTTCACACAAGCACGTAGAAACTTTATATGTGTTGGCATTGTATGACACAAATCTACATTTTGTATAAGGATTGTTAAAGATAGCTTTAATGTACTCTAGGTATCATATTTAACTTACTTTAATCATTTGTTTTCAATGCAGTGGCATGTATTAAGCATGTATTAGCTTACTGGAGAAGGAATATAATTGCTTATTCACCTAAAAATCCATGTTCACTATTTGTTTTTAAACTTAAATTAATTAACATGTAAACTGTCACACTTTTTAATAAAACATATAAGGAAAGATCATTCAACATATCATTTTCATTTGTAAATGGATCATTTTTTACTTGTTTATTAAGATTAAAATGATCCAGAATCCCCTCCTAACCAAAAGCATTCTCCTGAGTTCTGACGTTTAGTTAACAACATTTTGTAAATGACTGAGCACAGTGTTGCATTAAACTTTGCTGTTATGTTGATTGCCACTCATTTCTCCAGTAATGACAGCTAATACAAGGCATTGACTGACTGTTCACAGAACCGTAAAGTTCTATTGAACAAAGTTTAAGAACATTAACTTGCTGCGACCTTTGATGACCTGCAGAGTTTTTTTATTTTTTACAAACCATAGTGCTTATTCCAATATGTTTGTTGTACCTTACTTGTATTTTGTTTGGTGGTGTTTTTTTTTTCTATCAGGAAACAAAACAAAAAAAGTTTAGCCTTCAAAGCACACTGGTCAGCTTCTTCTGACTATAAGTATATATGGGAACATGGTGGAGCAGTGATTGTTCATGCCTCACGCAAGATGCTTGCTGCGCCATGTGCGACCTTTGATGAAATACTTTTGTACTAACCCCCGATTCCTGTCCTTACTTTTCTTTCTCCAAATACCCAATCGCCACACAATCAGCTCTGTAACAGACGTTAAGCCATCTGTAAGCTTAGAATGCAGATTCTTCAAAACCTTTAAGGAACATTGAAATATCTTCGTAATGTTTTAATTATTCTATCCATCTATCCTTCCAGTGTCGCGCCAGCCACAGCAAGAATAGAGCGCGAGGCAGGAACAATCCGTGAACAAAGTTCAAGCTCCTTGCTAGCGCTGCGGCACCGTGTAGTTAAAGTTTTATCTGTATAATATAATAAACATATTTTGCTGCATTTCATCTTAAAAATGATATCGCCATCATATGTACAGTTAGGTCCATAAATATTTGGACAGAGACATCTGTTTTCTAATTTTGGTTCTGTACATTACCACAATGAATTTTAAATGAAACAACTCAGATGCAGTTGAAGTGCAGACTTTCAGCTTTAATTCATTAGGTTGAACAAAAAGATTGCATAAAAATGTGAGGCAACTAACGTATTTTTTTAACACAATCCCTTTATTTCAGGGGCTGAAAAGTAATTAGACAAATTAAATAACTTGAAATAAAATGTTCATTTCTAATACTTGGTTGAAAACCCTTTGCTGGCAATGACAGCCTGAAGTCTTGAACTCGTGGACATCACCAGATGCTGGGTTTCCTCCTTTTTAATGCTCTGCCAGGCCTTTACTGCAGCGGCTTTCAGTTGCTGTTTGTTTGTGGGCCTTTCTGTCCAAAGTTTAGTCTTCAACAAGTGAAATGCATGCTCAATTGGGTTAAGAT
>JANRMT010062856.1:56321841-56351721 GCA_026402145.1 Polypterus bichir lapradei | reverse complement strand
AGTGATGGGCTGCTTGATACTGAGGTTTTGACACTGTGTCGAGCTTTCGAAGCACTACTTCGAGGCTTATTTCAAATGCACCCATCATGTGATTTTTAAGGCACACTAGCGTAATGACTTCATTGATATCTACTTGCATTTCCACGGTAGCTCATACCCTGTCGTACGCAAGTTCTGTGCTCGGTTTTGCAGACTGGCAGCACCCAGTGTCAAAGCAGTGCTACTGTTCCTATGTAATTACCCTTTCTTTTTTATATCCACATCCCTGACGTGGCTTTATAAATACACTGAAATTAACCGCACATTGTTTATTAGTTTAAGGCATCTGATTGTAATTAACCTGTAACAATATAATGGTCCACAGAATGGTCAAATAATTCCAAATACCATAACTGCTTTAGCGTTGTTACTCTCACTGCACCTTCTTCTTTTAGCTGCTTCCATTAGGTGTTGCCACATCGGATCATCTTTTCCCATATTACTCTCACTGCACCACTCAGAGTACTTATATCACTGTATCTGAGTGTGAATCACAGCTGTACAGCAGCTGATGGGAAAGAGAATTATTGGTATACAGCATCAAGCACACGCTGCCTCAGCCATTCGTTATTTGAACTGCTCCAATCCAACAAACGCTTCAGAGTCTTTCCTGTACTGACCTTGCGGTTCACAAACAGTTTCATCCCAAGAACGCTAAATGCACTCAATCAGCCATCAAGTGCTCCTTATAGAACTGTTTGTACTTATAAGTACAATTATCTCACTGTAAACTTGTGATACAGCTATAATATTGAACAACCTGAGCCACTTTATAAAGCGTGTATTTACAGTTAGGTCCATAAATATTTGGACAGAGACAACTTTTTTCTAATTTTGGTTCTGTACATTACCACAATGAATTTTAAATGAAACAACTCAGATGCAGTTGAAGTGCAGACTTTCAGCTTTAATTCATTGGGGTGAACAAAACGATTGAATAAAAACGTGAGGTAACTAAAGCATTTTTTTAACACAATCCCTTCATTTCAGGGGCTCAAAAGTAATTGGACAATTGACTCAAAGGCTATTTCATGAGCAGGTGTGGGCAAGTCCGTCGTTATGTCATTATCAATTAAGCAGATAAAAGGCCTGGAGTTGATTTGAGGTGTGGTGCTTGCATGTGGAAGATTTTGCTCTGAACAGACAACATGCGGTCAAAGGAGCTCCCCATGCAGGTGAAAGAAGCCATCCTTAAGCTGCGAAAACAGAAAAAACCCATCCGAGAAAGTGCTACAATATTACGAGTGGCAAAATCTACAGTTTGGTACATCCTGAGAAAGAAAGCAAGCACTGGTGAACTCAGCAACGCAAAAAGACCTGGATGTCCACAGAAGACAACAGTGGTGGATGATCACAGATGATCATGGTGAAGAGAAACCCCTTCACAACAGCCAACCAAGTGAACAACACTCTCCAGGGGGTAGGCATATCGATATCCAAGTCTACCATAAAGAGAAGACTGCATGAAAGTAAATACAGAGGGGGCACTGCAAGGTGCAAGCCACTCATAAGCCTCAAGAATAGAAAGGCTAGATTGGACTTTGCTAAAGAACATCTAAAAAAGCCAGCACAGTTCTGGAAAAACATTCTTTGGACAGATGAAACCAAGATCAACCTCTACCAGAATGATAGCAAGAAAAAAGTATGGAGAAGGCATGGAACAGCTCATTATCCTAACCATACCACATCATCTGTAAAACACGATGGAGGCAGTGTAATGGCTTGGGCATGCATGGCTGCCAGTGGCACTGGGACACTAGTGTTTATTGATGATGTGACACAAGACAGAAGCAGCCGAATGAATTCTGAGATGTTCAGAGACATACTGTCTGCTCAAATCCAGCTAAATGCAGTCAAACTGATTGGGCGGCGTTTCATGATACTGATGGACAATGACCCAAATGTGTCATTTGAAATGTGTTATTTGTTGTTGTCGTCTTTTTTCTTTTAATCTGATTTTATACTTTAACACTGAGTGCTTGTGGGCCAAGTTTGTTGATTCAAATAGTTTAGAGATGTAAGCTAATTTGTTATAAAGAAGCCACTTTAATTCCGAGTCGAGCTGTGCAATCGAGAAATGTCAGTAAATTAAACAGTAAAAGTAAATGTAAAATAAACTGTATAAAGATGTGGCCGTCATTTAATGATTTAACTGTAAAAAAAAAAAAACCTCTCAGAAGCTTAGATAAGCAACCAAAACAGCAGTTGGCAATTAAATTTATGTTTAGATAAGCAACCAAAACAGCAGTTGGCAATTAAATTTATGTCAACATTACAGCAAATTAAACAGTCTCATTCAGTACTTAATACACATATTACAATTATCTAAAATCTAAAGAACTCCATTTAACTAGCTGGATGATGTACTTATTAATTTACAACATACCTATAAAACACAATTCACATATAAAACTATTAACACAAATTAATCATAGTAATAAAGGTTTCTGCAGTAAAACACTTTTACTCTTTGGAATGAATACTTGTGTGCTTTTCAAAATCACTTTATGCTGTCTGTTGGGGAAGGGAATTTCATTTTTTTAAACCAAAGGTCCGTCAGTTTATCAAAAAGAAGTCAACCATAAATCAGCATTGGCAACCACAAGCAAGCCTTCAGTACAAACAGATCTCTAACCATCTTAAAATGTGTGTTTCCCACAGTGCTGTGGTGTGGTGGGTCATCTGGAACAATTTGCAGCGTTGCTGCAAAGGAGGCATTCCATGATATATTTAAACTTTATGTAAATTTAGATATCTGTGCCATTGTAACTTTATAGCAATACAATTATTTATACATCTTGCACATCCATCCATCCATCCATCATCCAACTCACTATATCCTAACTACAGGGTCACGGGGGTCTGCTTGTGCCAATCCCAGCCAAGACAGGGTGCAAGGCAGGAAAAAACCCTGGGCAGGACGCCAGCCCACCTCAGGGCACACACACACCACTGACAATTTAGGATCACCAATGCACCTAACCTGCATGTCTTTGGAAGGAAACCGGAGCACCCGGAGGAAACCCATGCAGACACGGGGACAACATACAAACTCAATGCAGGGAGGAGCTGGGAAGAGAACCCAGGGCTCCTAAATGCGAGGCAGCAGTGTTACCCACTGCGCCACCGTGACACCCGTTCTTCCACATTGAAACATTTGATATTGACAGCTAAATCACTGCTTCAATGTAAATTTGCATTTCTCTCTCTAAAATAATTCTTTTAATTGTTTAAATATTTTCACAGTTAAAAGTCATACAATAATGCAATGTAGTTTTACAAAATTATTTTAGTGTATCTTGTCTTTAAAATGTAGTTGCCTTAAGTTCAACAGAAAAGTAACTGTATATATTTAACAAGAAATAGTATTTTTTAGAAACAATTTTTGCAAAATCCATCATTTTGTACCTTAACAAGCTTTCAAAAACTCCCAATTATTTTTTTGCAAATTCTCTATCATTAGCCAGTTTCCAGTACTTATTGATAAGCTTTTTAATTGTATTTTTTAAATTTTCATTTTCTGACAGGTTGTTTCTAATAACCATATATTCTCATATATGTTCTTTTTTGCACCCAGGTTTAATGTAACAGTAATCAATTTGTGGTCTGTTAAAATAGCTGGTAAAATCTGGATCTTCTTAGTAAGAGACGGAAAGCCTTCTGAGATTCCACAAAGGCCAATGCTTGAGTGAATGGAGAGATTTTTATTTATTTACTCCAAACAAACTGCCTAGTTTTTGAGATCAGGTATCAGTTAACTCAAGAATTGAAAAGTGGGTCTGAAGTATACTACTGGTAACAAAACCTAACAGAGTAGTTCAGCCTTTAAACTGTTTATCGTGCTGTTTAATTCCATAGTGATGAGACGCCAAGATTTCGTTTTCACGAATGGTCCCCCCTGAATATAGGTTTGGATTTTAATGTTTTAAATGCCATCTAATAAAATGTTGTCTGTGTCCAAGTGAATTCAAAGTAATTAAAGCAGCTGAGCAGCAAACAATTTTTTCCTCATGTTTTAAAGTGCAGAACGCTTTTAAACTGGATGTTTAGAATCCTGGATTTTGGTCTGTTATCTTCATTTCACTCTTTGCATTCTCTCATAATTACAATTTTGTTTAAGTTGTTCAGAATTGTTAGTATTTGTTCTGTGTGCATTTTAGTAAAAGTCCAAATAGTAAAGCAATAGAAATAGAGAAGGATAATCTTTTAGAAACCAACAGTCCACTGTATTTTCATGATTATTCCTGTCTCCTCGTGAATCTGAATTTAATAAGTCATCTTCCAAACGCATTCTTAAACCCGCCTAATTCAATTAAGTGTTGGTTAAGTCCAGATTTGTAATTAAGATACAGCCTCAATGAATAGTAGGCATGGTGGAAACTCGTAAATAGAAAGTAAAGAATTAAAAGCCAGTGGGAACATGTGGGTCATCAACCTTGATTTGAGCAAGTGTCAGAATAGACTACCAGGGAGCAAGAGCCATGAGAAGCATTTGCACAGAGTGACATGCATCTAGACAGAATCTCTGTGAAATACATGCCACAAATATCACTATTTGAAATGCATGCCAACCATATCAGTTTATTATATATTCTTTTGCTCTATATGATCTCTTAATTACTTTAAATGGTACTTGAATAAAAGTTAAAGTGGGTAACCTGTTGCAAAATGTGTTAACACTACTGAGTCACGTGTCCACACACCTTGTTGCTGTCTGCGTGGAGTTTGCATGTTCTCTGTATGTCTTTTCTGATGGTTTACGTTGGTTTTACATCCACAACACTGGGATGTGTAGGTTAGGATTTTCAGCAGTTCTAAATGGTCCCTGTCAGATTATTGGTGTTTGGACTCTGTGATGGATTTATACCTGGTCATGGGCTGCCATGGTAGGCTTTATTCCTGTGTACATGAATTTGGTAATGCAGATTTAGGAATGTTAAGTAATACTGAAATAATAAAGAACACCCTTCATATCTTAAATTACCTTCAAATCCATCCATCCATCCATTATCCAACCCGCTGAATCCGAACAGGGTCACGGGGTTCTGCTGGAGCCAATCCCAGCCAACACAGGGCACAAGGCAGGAACCAATCCTGGGCAGGGTGCCAACCCACCGCAGGACACACACAAACACACCCACACACCAAGCACACACTACGGCCAATTTAGAATCGCCAATCCACCTAACCTGCATGTCTTTGGACTGTGGGAGGAAACTACCTTCAAATCACCCTATAAAAATTAATAAACAAGTAACCAGATTACATCTTTTTTCTTTAAAGAAATTACCAAAATCCTATTCACATCCTCCTTGATCGTGTATTTAGTGAGTAATTTGAGTGGAATGGAGTATTAAAGCATATATTGAATAATGCAGGATTCTAGTAGAATCATTGTAGTCTTAATTTGAAAAAATAAATTCAGAATATCCTTAAAGTAAATAATTTGACTGACCAAAATGTTATGTTAGCCTTCAGCTTTTGTTTCTGTGTAAGGTTTAGAGTAACAGGAAACAGGAGATCAATAACTAAACCTTTCATGGAGGATGTGTTTCAGTGGCATAAATCTACTGAAAATCGGTTCCGATTCTAAATGTAAATTATGTGTTAAAATCTCCCGTTTCACATATACTAATACACTTTTATCATTTTCAGGATTCATTTTAATTTATATTGAACGTTGATAGTTTTTTCAAATTAAACCCAATCCATATATAAATTCACAATGGCAAAAAGTTTTATCACTTTGCAATCACAACAGATGGGAAATATCTGTAAAAGTGTGATGTAGAAAGATGAATGTGAAAATATGGTTTTAAAGGTTCTGAAAAGAATACACCTACAAAAGCATCAAACTTAAGAAGCCCCTTGCAGTGTTTTCATTCAAAAGTCTTGGAAGCTGCACCCAGCAGTGATGAAGTACCTTGTATGTTGTGTGTTTTCAATCAATATAATAGTTTAGTCAAATTGTAAACTGAGGATTTGGAGTGGAAGGTATTGTGTACCAACTCCACAGCCCTGAGGGAGAAGTAGGAGCTCAGTGATTGCACATAGGGGCATCCTAGGCTGTTTCTAATTTAATTAACTAGAAAATACAGAAGGTAAACAGTTGTACTGACAACGTCTGGAGTGTTGTGTTTTAAGTGATGGTTACATCCAATCCTATACAATGTGGAAAAGTACAAGATTCCTTTTTTTGGTAATAAAGTGCAAGGTTTTATGAATCTGTGTGTTTCACAATTGATACACTGCATGTAATAAAACAATATATTAAAACTATCATGTTGTGTCTATAACCCAGCCACAGGGGGATACACAAACCAGTGTGTTTCTTCTTGCACGTCCCAAGCACGGATAAATGGGGAGGGTTACATCAGGAAGGGCATCCAGTGTAAAATTTTGTCAAATCAATATGCGGACAATACAAATTTCCATACCGGATCGGTCAAGACCCAGGTTAACAACGACCGCCACCAGTACTGTTAGCCATCAGGGTGCTGGCAGAAATTGGGCTACTGTAGGCCGAAGAAGAAGAGGAGGAAATGCATCCGGAGGAAAGAGGCGAGGAGAAAGGTAAAGAGAGTGGAACTGAGGGTAGGAACTTTGAATGTTGGCTGAATGACTAGTAAGACACTTAGCAGATATGATGGAGAGAAGGAAGGTTGATATATTGTGGAAGGGGAGCAAGGCCAGGTGGATCGGAGGTGGATTCAAATTGTTCTATCATGGTGTGGACGGGAGGAGAAATGAGGTAGGGGTTATTCTAAAAGAACAGTTTGTCAAGAGTGTTTTGGATGTGACAAGAGTGTCAGACAGAGTGATGATTGTGAAGCTGGAAATTGGAGGTGTGATGATGAATGTTGTTAGTGTATATGCTCCACAAGTTGGTTGTGCGATGGATGAGAAAGATGATTTTTGGAGTGAGTTGGATGAAGTAATGATCAGTGTACCCAAGGAACAGAAAATGGTGATAGTGGATTTTGCCAAAAGCATGGACATGGCTGTGGTAAATACATATTTTAAGAAGATGGAGGAATATAGGATGACATACAAGAGTGGAGGAAGATGCACACAGATAGATTACATCCTATGCAGAAGAGTCAATCTGAAGGAGATTGAAGACTGCAAAGTGGTGGCAGGGGAAAGCAGCATAGGACAGTGGTCTGTAGGATGATGCTGGAGATGAAGAAGAAGGAGAGATGCCGAGTATATTGAGAGAAAGATGTTAAGGATAGAGCTGCCAGGTAAGAGGAAAAAAGGAAGGCCTAAGAGAAGGTTTATGTATGTGGTGAGCAAAAACATGCAGGTGATGGATGTAACACAACAAGATACAGAGGACAGAAAGATATGGAAGAAGATGATCCACTGTGGTAACCCCGAACGGGAGCAGCCGAAAGAAGAATAAGATAACTATCATGTTGTATCTAAGAATTGTGTTGGTAATCCCATCAACAGGACAATGCAAGCCAATAAAAGAAAACACATTACTGGTTTTATCAAAATTTTCTTAAAATATTTTCCGTGCAGGGGTGGAGGAAGAGGGCAGTAGGACTCCGGCAACAGGGTGCATGGACAAGGTGGGAGAGTACTCTCCAGCGAAGGATCACATGGTCGGACATCATGCAGGGAGATTTCTTTCGTGTCCGGTTCCTGGTGCAGGGCGGTCTACGATGCCCTGCCAAGCCCAGCAAACCACGTCTGGGGAAAGAGTGAGACACCGTCCTGCCCACTTTGTTCAGGAAAAGGCTCTCTAGAACATCTACTCAGCAGCTGCCCTAAGGCACTGGCAGACGGCCGCTACCGGTGGCGCCATGACAAGGTGCTCAAGGCAGCTGTTGAAAGCTTGACTGCAGCCATCAAAACAAGCAAACTCGTCCATGGCCCCAAGAAGAGGGCCATTAAATCTGCAAGTGAAGCCGCAGAGAAAGCCTCAAGGTGGCTTTGGATGAAGAGGGCCAATCCGTGGATTGCTACTGGGATACAAGTTGGGGAGTGATCAACCCCGGCTGGGTGAAGAACAGAAAAAAAGAGGTTTACAGGAGAAGAATGGTTAGATACGTGAGATAACAAGTGAGATAACCAATTATTATTCCGCCAGACCCGGAAGTGCTGGGGGGAAGAAGAGAGGGGACACCCGGAGTGCTTCTGGGGATGCAGCCGGCACTTCTGCCACACTGGGGCGTGTCGGTGGGAGATTGCTGGGAAGCACCTGGAGCACATCCGGGTGTGTATAAAAGGGGCCGCCTCCCTTCATACGATGGCTGGAGTCGGGTGAGGAGGACAGAGCTTGGTGGAGGAGGCGGCCTGAAAAGTAAGGCATTGTGGAGAGGCCAGGACTTTGGGGACTTGTGGTGCACTTTACGCACTTGTACATAGTAGAATGTATAATAAACGTGTGTGAGAAACCAACTTGTCTGCCTTTCTGTGGCTGGGCCAGTCGCCACAATGGCATCCCCGATGGACTATCCCACCTGGTTCAAGGAGGGGAATCCCTGAACAAAATTTTTTGGACAGCCCAGCGCAGCAGGTGCGGTGTGCCCACAGCCCCGAGAGTAGGAGTCGCCCAGCAGACTGCTCTTGGACCATGGAGGGATATTTCTCACCTGGTGCGGAAGAGAGACAATGGCCAGGGCAAGAGAGCAGCGGGCTCCGACGAGCGAGCTGGCTCTGGTGGCGCCCGGGATGGCGTGTCGCCCAGTGAGGCAATGCCGAGGACATTTCCTTGGACAGACAGGATCCAGGAGATAAGCTGCCTCCTTGCCGGCAACCGGGCCTGGGGGGCTGCGTGTGTTTTGTGTTAGCAGAGCAGGGGCTGCCCAGAAAGACACGCTGCAACCGAAAGAGCCAGCATGCCACTACACCAGGAGGAAAAGAGCCAAAAAGTCCCTCCCCATGACAGGCACGGGATAGGATGGTGTGTCTTGTGTTCCCGCCGATGATTGGATGGAAGCGGGACCAAGGAATGTCCGTCTCGTGCCGAGGAGAGGCCCACAGGAAGTCGCCGGCGTGTGTTGCTGACAGACAGGTGAGCTCACCATCGGCTAATTTCCTGTCTCTGCCGGCTGCTCTGTGTGAGCTGGAGGCCTGCCTTCAGCCCACAGAGCAGCAGTTTTCGCAGGTGTTGCGTGCTCTCCGGGCAGAGTTGCCGAAGCTGGAGAGGAAGGCAGTCGCATCACTGGAGCTGTTGCGTGAGCGGAACCGAGTAGGGGGTTCTCCAACAATACCCTGTACACCAAAAGTATGTGTACAACCCTCTAAATGATTGAGATCAGGTGTTGCAGCCATAGCCATTGTTAACAGGCGCATAAAATCAAGCACATAGCCATGCAATCACCATTGACAATCACTGGCAGTACAGTGGGTCGTACTGAAGAGCTCAATCACCTTAAAATGTGGCACTGCCATAGGAAGCCACCTTTAGCACAAGTCAGTATGTGACATTTTTGCTGTGGTCAAATGGAAATGCTATTATTGTGAAGTGGAAGTGTCAAGGAGCAACCACAGCTCACCCATGAAATGGTAGACCATGCAAATTAAAAGAACGAGGCTACCGAGTGCAGAAGAGTGTAACAAACACCTATCCTTTGTTGTATCACTCACAGAGTTCCAACTGTGTCTGGAAGCAACATGAGCACATAAACCGTGTGTGAAGTGCTTCATGAAATGAGTTTACGTGGCTGAGCAGCTGCACACAAGTCTAACAGCACTATGCAGAATGACAGACATCAGGCAGAGTGGTGTAAAGTATGGATGCAGTGGAAGCAGGTTCTCTGAAGTGATGAAATGGTTTAAAGTGAGCCTTTGACATCATTAAGCAGGAACTGCAAAAAAATGCAAAATTCCCATAGAAAGCACAAAAATCATCACTTCCTTCGTCATTCTTGAGAACACAGGGAAAATCCTCTGTGCTTAGAAGAATTCAATCTGTTATTTAAATTTCTAAGGTCAGCAGAGATTTATACTGTTATCAAATGATGCAAAATGGTGCATCTTCATGCATAAAGCCAGAGCTTTATGAGGCCAGAGGCTAAATTTAAAGCTGATTGCTTAGAAACCTCAGCAAATCTGCCGTAAGTTATACTATTAGAATTATAGGACAAACAGGCCACCGATAGCATCAATCTGATCTTTATAATCAGTTATAAGGTTCAGTAACCTATAACCTTTGTTTTATTTAGACATTAATCTTGTGAATGATACTGGGGGTTGGTGAACTCTTAAGACTATTTTCTTGAATCTTGGCTTAGTTAAGTTTGCCTTCCTTCAAAAACTTAACGATAGATCTTGTAGCTGTGGAAATGCCAAGTGAGGTTTTAGATTTTGTCTGTACCAAGATTAATTTTACTTTTGAAGTGTACAGATCACTGGAGTGTAGTACACTCTTAAAAAATGGTTCTTTATTGGGTTGTATGGTTCCTCTTAGAACCATTGCTTGACAGAGCAGCATTTCATTTTGGGAATGGTTCTCTGCATATGAAGTTTGTTTATTTGAGCTTTGAAAAATATGTAGGAAAAAAACCTAAAATGTTTAATTATTGATAGGCTGCAGGGCACTAAAAGATTAAGAAAACCCGGACTTAGCCTATGCTATTGCATGTAGCAAGAGTCCTTTTCAAATAAGGACTTGTTGCTATTTTTCAAATCTGTTATTTAGTATACGGAGCCTGTTACAGATTCACATAAATAAAGTGTCCTTCTGGAACTTTCATGTGAATGCATCTTTTGGGAACCAAAATTTGTTCCCGTGTCATCGCTCTGAAGAACCACTCCGGCACCTTCATTTTTAAGAGTGTATAATCAATGTATGGGTTAAATTACAGACGTGACATGAGTTCAAGGTGTATAAATTTTAATTTTGAAAGTATTCACTGAATTTGTAGTTCATTACAGGGAAGTCTGTAGTTTTCAGTTCCTGAATAATGACTGAAAATTATCCTTTAAATAAATGCCACACTAGACAATAACAGCAGATACTAATAAAAAATAAAGAGTAATCAGAAAGAGTGCTAGAGACTACAGTTTTGCTATTAAAGTTGCTATTCTGATCTTTCCTGCTGGTTTTGGGAGAAAAAGAAACATACTGCATTTAAGAGTTTGTCTAATGAAAAAAACAGTGACTCATTAAAGACACCGGGGAAATTTTACATTTCCTGAGCTATTCTGTAGAAAAAGATGAAAACTACTATATAATAGAAAAATATCTTTCCTCAAAAGAAACTCGGCAAACAAAGCTACAGTAACTTAAGTTTAGACAGAGTAATTATAGTGGTAAAGTTTTATATTCAAGTCTCTTTTAGAGTACACACACACACACAGAAGGATGAAAGGCCAAATTGGGATACACCAGACACTTAAGTCACCCAGACAGAGATACTGTACATAAACACACAGTATGTAGAAGTTAGCAATATGTGCACATCAAGTATTGTCAAAGCAAAAAAGGCAAATTCCAAATTGCATTATTGTAGAAATCATCTTCAGAAGAGCATTTACCAAATGTGCCTTGATCTTATTGCGTATTTGCCTTTTTTTTTTTGTTTTAATTTTCCCAGGCACATTCAAGCATGACAAAGCCTTAAGGCTGGAAAATGAATCGGCTTTAAAAACTGCAAGTTTGCTGCCTCCATTACCATACACTATTGACGTGGTTTTCCAGTTTTGACTTTCTGCTCATTCATATAGTGCAAGAGAAAAGGAGATGAGACTTTTAACTTGATTAACAGTTTGGCTTTTTGCAATGCCTGTAATTTTAAATCATTTGGTAAGGCTACTACCTTATTTTCCATACAGTTCTCTGTAGGAAGCAGTCTCCAGCCTTTAGACTTGTATCAAGTTAACTGAAGCATAATTGTTTTAAGAAACAAAATAATACAATGTATTGATAAAACACGAGGATTATATAAATATAACTGGTACTGAAGACTGGTCACGAGACAAAAGAAACAGACAACAATGAAGAAATGTCAGGGATATATATTTTGTTTCACAGTCTTTACACCCTTTGTTGTTTCCAAAAGGAATATTTAGCTCCTCAAGTCTGTCCAGGGCAAAAGAAGACAATTTCTCCTGTTGTCTCTTTTACTGGCAGTATTCCCATAAAGTGCCCTTTACTCCTGGGTATTTCTTTCACTGTTAACTTTTACAATTAGTGTAGTTTGCTCCTTATGGCTAACATCAGGTGTACAATCCACAATAATGGAGTAATATTTGAACTGTGCCTAATGTCGCTCATTATGGAAAACCAACCGAGGCTTGTTATATTCTTTGCCCTACTGTTTTGATTATACACACTTTACTAGCTGATCAAACTGAATTGTTTGCTTGGATGTTCAACTATTCCACTTGATTAAAAGAAAAAAAAAAAACACCTGAATTTCATGTTTCAAGATCTTTTTGAAAGGTGAACCTCGATTAATTAAATTGAAAAAATTGTACATGCCCTACTGAAGTGTATTCAGCAGCTTTTCAACCTAATTGGCAATTTTCATCTCTGGTAAGAAATACATAAGTGTTAAGTTTAAGCAGATATCTTAAAACTAAATTTCAATTAAACTTGTCTGTGTTAGTGATTACAGTTTTATCACCATTACTAAACAGAACCATTTTTCAACTGCAGGGTGTTTCTGCATTCCAGCATACTGGGTCATACGCTGGTGGATTTTGTGGTTGCCAGAGAGCATAAAAACAAAAAGTCCTCATATTGCAGGAAGAAATATTTGTAACATTTGAAATGAGCACAAAAATCATGCCAGAAAAGATATTTTGGTCTAGAGAGCAAATTCTTGTGAGAAACCATCTCCTGCTGTATATATATATTAGCTTATATTTACTTGCTTACTCGGTCTTCACCCCTTTGAAGAGAGCCACTTATTCTATCCCAATTTCTTCACTCGTGACCATTCAACTCCTCTTATTTTTTAGTAAATGTTGGATATTCATCCGCCCAATTCTGTAATATTCACCTTCTCACCCTATGCCCCTCATCTTGTGGGCCTCAAAATTCTGCCTTAGGACTTTTTTGTCATTTGTTCCTGACCTTTTTTTCCAAATACTCCCCCAAAAGTCTTGCATTTCCATGGTCTGTACTAGACCTTTATATTTATAAGGTGGTGTCCAAAACTATAGGTTTTAGTATTCCAACATAGAATTTTTTTTTCCCTCTTGATCAATTTTCTCTCATGGTAATAGCAAACATGGAATTAGTTTCTTAATTATTTCATAGGACAGATTTATGGTTGCTCAAGAAGAGGCTGCCTACAAGCAGAAGACAGAACAAGGACACCATGAGGCATTTAAGGATCTACAATTTCAGAGGGAGAGCTAGCTGGAAGAAGAAAACAGACACACTGGAATAAAAATAAAAGGTTCTGTACCCACCTGATCTATTATCCCCCACCATTGTAGGCATTTTTTTAAGTAGCTTTAATACATTGGCTCTGAAGTGCAAAGTGCAAAAACAAATTAAATCATTCAAACACACACTGAGAAAATGTAAAACAAATTAGAAATGTAAAAATACTGAAATATGCTTGCAATACTTTGACAGCAGTAGGAAGCTTACATTACAACATGCGAGATATGAAATTATGTGATAGAAATTAAGCAAAGTTAGCCATTCTGTGCAGACTGGACTCTTCAATTTGTTTTCTTTCAGTTTATTGCTGTTTACAATGTTCCCATTTTAAAGTCTTTAATTCACCTTTGATTTAAAAAAATCTTAATTATGCTTTTGTTTTAAAACTGTACCTTATGCTTATTTGTACTTTTTTTATGAAGTACTTCACATCTTGCCACATGGGTTTCCCCTTGGTATTGAGTGTATGAATTTTTTTCACCAGGCGCTGCATTTTGTTAACCTTTTTGGGACTGTAGTGTCATATCCAAAAAATTTGATCTTGGGAACCCTCCCTTATGTAAAAGGTTGTGCATGTGAAAAAAATATTTTAATCACAAATATTCATAAATACATGCATAAGCAATATATATACAAAGAGATGTGATAAACTGTCATGCGTGTTCCGCTATTGTATGACACAAAGTATCTAGATTTTGTGTAAGGATTGTTAAAGGTAGCTTTAACGTACTGTGCCATATTTAACCTATTTCAATGATTTTGTTTTTGTTGCAGTGGCAGACAAATGTTTCAACAAAAGCATGTAGAAGCCTCTTGGAGAAGAAACACAATTGCTTACTGACATAAACAAAAATAATATTTTAAACCTTAAAGTAAACTAACACATTTTTAACATAAGGAAAGATCAGTCAAACTGTAGATAGATCATTCTTTACTTGTTTAATAAGATTAAAATTATCCAGAAAGCCTTACTACCAAAAAAAGCGAGTTCTGACTTTTAGCTAATAACATCTTGTAAATAATTGAACACAGTAGGTTTTATTTGCTTAAAACTGTTTTCATTTCATCTTTTCTGTTTTTTTTAATCAAAGAGGTTGTGTTCAATTCTATGTATCCAGTTTTAATTTTTTTTTTCCTGTGGGCTTTCCATTTTATAACAAAAGTCAGATATTGTTTTAGTGTTTCACCAAGTGGTACACTTCTGCTTTTGCAAAAGTTTTACCTGCAGGGTAGATCAGCTTCGTTTTCTGATCTGTATCTGAAAGAACTGACCAAGCCCAGAGTTTTTGTCTGATAGGAATGTAATTACTTCTGTTCTTCAATCATCACGTCTTTTTAAAAATGTAACTAATATATAAAATTGGGTGAATGACAACAAATGCAACACTTCATGCATCAAATATAGACATTTTAGTAACTATCATGACAGAAAGCTAAAGATCTGGTTTGGGTGAGTTCAGGTCTGTGCTGCAAGAGATGCAATTATTCATTTAAGTTCACCCTTTGAGGTGCAGCAGGAACAATGCTATAAATCTTTTCCAAAGGCAGGGGCGTCGCTTGCACCTTTTTCTGCTACCACTACATTTAGAGTGTGAGCAGAATATGGCACAAAACGTTTTTGGAATTTTGTTTTTCCCCCAGCAGTCTGAACTGTACACCTTTGTTCTTCCCCTTCATGTTGACAGTATTACTGAGAGCCTTCTGCAGTCACCAAAACAAATATTTAATTCCTTAGCTCCTGGAGTTCAAAAGAAATACCAACATGCAACAACATGTGGACACTGGCCAAGATTGAAAAAAGAAAAAAAAAAAAAAAAAACACCAAACGCAGTCACTGACTACAACCGCATGAATGTATACAAATGAATATAATGTTGCATTAGTGCAATAACATTTTTCTAAAATGTACAATACAGGTCATAAGATGAATTATTCCAAATGTCATACGTACAAGATCTGACAAAGTTTTCAAGAGGGGGTACAACAAAACAAATTTTGTGGGCGCTTGAACATAAGTGAAAGAATAAAAACTGAAAAAAAACCTGCAAACTTTCACAAGTACTATAAATTTACAGACGCAAATCAAATGCATGTTTTTTATTGTATGATAACATATAACGGACTTCACATATATGGTGGTGGGGGGAACAAATTTTTTGTTTATTTTGCAATGAGAAATTAGTATAAGCAGTTCTAGCCCTAGTACTATTCATTTCTCATTGGGTAACAAGTTCCCAGTAGGTCATTTAGTTAAACGGATCAGCCCTCATTCATGCAAGTAAGATGCTGCTATTCTTGTGGAGTATTCTATGTTGTAGAGAAGTCCCTCATGTGGTTTACCCAACATACATAGAAACTGCAGATATTAATTTGGCCATTTCTGTTTGCTTTTTAGGTTCTTTATTGGCAGCCAACCCTTCAATGAATGAATGATTGGAACAGGTGGAAGTGGAGGTGGAGTAATGTCTTTGGATGGGAAATACATAATATATATATATAAAAAAACAATTCAGGAGCACACACAATGCAGTATCTTTCAAAGGATCATCTTCTGGCTACTTGCTTTATAAAAAACCATTCAAATCTGCACATATAAGAAACTTGTACTTTGGGGATTTAGAAACAACCAGCTCTAAAAAAATGCTTTATATCGAGGTGAGGAATAATGAAACATTTAAGAAGGCACCTACAGAAGTCAAGAAGACCACCATCGCTGTTAATTTAGATGGATAGATGAGGGATTGGCGTTACTGCTTCAAAATAAATATATGTATTCTATTGCATCACAAAAATTTGGTCCAGTTCACAACATGAAGTTACTGGTAATGGTGGCAACTTCACACACTGTGGGAAACGAACACATAATGCACAATTGTGGAAAAGTGGAACCAAATTACTGGCAGTACTGTTTTAGCTGTACACTTTGCTTTGTTTTGACCAAAGACCTCAGTCCCCCATCGCCCTTCATAAAACACAGAGAATTCACACACAAGGTGGGCTTGTCCACCATATGCAACAAGTTCTCTCACCAGTTTCTTGGGATTCTGCTTAGTTAGCTGTTGCAGCAGGTTTGCTTGCAAAAACATAGAGAAGTTCTGTTAATACAAGGGCATATGGGTCAGTTTTATTCAATATTGTTAAAAGGTTTTGAGCAAGCTTATAAAGTAATTGTTTAAGTAACAATTCATATATATGCAATCAAGACAGATGAACTAGTTATTGTCAAAACCTCAAGAGCCAAGAAAGCAAAGAATATTTTAACAGTACTGACAGAAGCAGAGTGCACTTTTACATTTTATTGCTGTGGTTTTTAAACCTACAAGAAACAAGTTAAAAAAGAATTGGTTTTAACTGAACCAAAACACTAGAGTTACTTATCTGGAAGCATCTCTAGGATAATCACTTTTGAAATAAGTAATTTTGTCCAATTCTTTAAATTCCCTTGCCTTGTTCCTTTTCATTTCAATTAAAGAGAAACTTGTATAAAAGAAAAAGAAATCAGGACTATGGGATAGAAGTACAATGTTAAGAGGAGGACAGGACAACTACCTTCCCCAATTTAAGCCTTTTGAATTATAATCCAAACTATGCTTTAAATAAAAAAATAAAATTATATATATATACACACACACACCCCCACTTACTTTGGGAAGAAAAACTGACAAAGGTGGGTACATACAAGTTCTGTCAGCCTTCCATTTTGTGGCTAGACACTGCTGTTTAACTACATTTACGTTTTGCCCAGCCTAACATTACCATGGCGAAAATGAACAATGCTGGCACAATCCCATCTAAAGAATGGATCAACCGACTAATAAAGATTAAATGGTATATGGTAACGCCACATTTTAATGTCAACAAAATACCGTGCTGCTCAACCAAACAGATACCTGGGTTAAAATTTACTAGCAATGTTTTAATAAAACGTTATGCAGTGTAAAGTTTTACGCGAGATGTAATGGATTGAATTAATGAGCACATAGTTGACTTGTAATGCAGCTAAAAAAAAAAAAAAAATGTCGTTTTAACGATGCATTGCATTCTACGATGGGTGCCGTTCTTGGAAAACTGGAGAAACACACTTGAGAATATTGACGAAAAAAAAAATCGCAGCACGTTAAGCAGGACACAAGCTTTGTTCTTCTGTCAATTAATACAGATTACAAATGTACCAAAAACGTAAACGAGCGACGTACCGTGATGCCTTCAGCATACAAACACTAACTCAGTACTACACGCAACCCCACACTATACTGGGCTCGTGTCCCGCAACACCACGAAGCCATCACGCCACCACAGTAGCTTCAACATCAAAATGCTATGCAATCTCCCTGCGCGTAGTCCCTTATTCCGAATACATTCCTTTCAGCCATTTCAGTTTGATCATCTTCACGAGTCGGCGTGGCGATAAAAGACTACTGCTTTACAAATGCAAAACTCTGTGCAAGAACGTCATTGTTGTTTATAAGTTCGCTCAAATGATATACAATAATACGACCATAAAAAAAAAAAAAAAAAAAAAAGAAACTGTACGTATAGTCCAATGCAGTTTTCAACGAGTAAATCTATTTAAATAAAACACTATGTTATAAAGCACATCACACCAAAGAACTTCACAGTCTGAGAAGGTGGTGCCTGACGCGTTATTATATAGTGGATGGCTCGATGACGTCACCTTCACACATAGGAAATGGCGGTGTCCAATATGGTGTCGTGAGGGGGTAGGGGAGGTGATAAATAACGTTAAAATAAACATTTTTAAAACAAAACCGCAAAAGAAAAGTGAAACTGAAATCTACATAATCCAAAACTGTAGGAAAAAATTACGATAATATATTTGTAAGACCCCAAAATATGCAATCAGTTTATATATATACTTTTATAATAAAATTTACAATTAAATTATGAAAAGTAAAATAGCAAGGAGATGCATTAGTAGTTTAAATAACATAATAATTACAAAAACAGTTTGAAAACCAATACAAAAGTGCAAGAGAACTGTGAAACAGAAAAAATAATTATTCAATATACACAGTAAAAAAAGTGTTGCAGCTACGTACAACAAAAAAATTACATACAATATTTGAGTGGATTTACTCTACTTAATTTATAAACTTAAGAGTACTATTGAGTAAACTTAATTTACTCAGATTTACCTAAAATAAATGACTTTGGTTAAATATATGTAGTGGCAAAAATATTTTATTCAGATTTTCATTTGAGTTACACACACAAAAAATAGTAATGCTGTGCTGTAATTAATGACTGTATAGCCAGTAAATTCTAAAATTGCATAAATCTATTTTTTGAACATACTCCGATAGTCACAACAACCAAGTTACACTTCCCAAATGTAAACATTTGACACTATAAACCAGGAACCTTTGTCAGAAATCTTGTTTTTAATGATAACCAGGGGGCTTTGTCCCCTGCTCGCTTTGCTCACCAACCCCCGTGTTTGTTTTTCCGGATACACACTTTTAGGATTTTTTTTCTTTGAATTGTTGCTATTTCATTAGTTTCACTTTTATTTCAGAACTTCTGTAAAATCAATATTTGGAATCTTTCGAGTCCCAATGTGCTGAATCTTTTTAATGAGGTCAGTGAGACATGTATTTAATGACTTTGTACCATAATTCAGGATAGGTTTCTCTGTTTGGAATTTCAGCACAGACAAAACGATCTACATCATCAGCAGTTAATAATTTTTGTTTGCAACTTAACCA
Source organism: Polypterus bichir lapradei (assembly GCA_026402145.1). NCBI lineage: Eukaryota > Metazoa > Chordata > Cladistia > Polypteriformes > Polypteridae > Polypterus > Polypterus bichir. The sequence goes on along the minus strand of JANRMT010062856.1, from coordinate 56,332,602 downwards.
ATAAATGCATGTGAGGTAAACTCCGTTTTTGAAATTCTCAAGATTCTTTGTCACGTGCATAGTTATACAGGACAACACACAGTGAAATGCATCCTGATCCGCTTATCAAAAACTGTGCAAAGTTAGAAGAGTGTTTAGCACCAACGTTTTTAAAGTTCTACTTTGTGTTTTACTCATTGTCTTTTAATTCTGAGCCGGATTGGACGTGCTTTTTTATAATTCCACTTGTTCCAGGCTGATAATTACTTTCCTTATTTTCTGACTTTGCACCTCAATTATTCTTTTTTGCTCTTTTTTCTCTCCAACGCTTTTATGTCTCTTTTCTCCGCGCTGCTTTCTTCTTCGCTTAAATGTCGACATTTCATTTATAACGTACTGTCCTTATATGCTTTAAATGCGCTGAGAGCCCTGGATCTGTGTGTGCTCAAATCCTTTAGACAACTAAATGTTTTGCTGCCTCTTGGCTTATTTGATATTGATTGTAAGTAGGGCATTTCTTGCAAGAATCTCATGTTCCACGTCATCGCGAGATGGTCCTGGGTCAATCTCTTGGCACAAAGTCTCATGTTTAAGGTCCCCGGTGAGACGCTCTGTGGCCATCTCGCGGTTTCTTTTAAATGTCTTCCGTGATCTTAACGTGAAGATCACATCTTGACACCCTTGTGTTTCTCTCCAGGATTTTGTTTTTATAATTGAGAGACAAACTTGTACCTTTAAGGAGATAGCGTATATCTGTAAGAATACTGTTTTGGGAATAGATGTTTAGCAACTTTAATATTTTATATAGTACTAGCAAAATACCTGCGCTTCGCAGCGGAGAAGTAGTGTGTTAAAGAAGTAATGAAAAAGAAAAGGAAACATTTTGAAAATAACGTAACATGATTGTCAATGTAATTGTTTTGTCACGGTTATGAGTGTTGCTGTGATATATATTATATATATATATACACATATACACACACTCATATATATATACTTACATATCTACATATATACACACATACATATACACACACACACATACAAACACACACATGGGGGTGCCAGAATCCATTGAGGAAGAAAAATGAAAAACATTTGTACAAAATCTTAATTTACCTATCCATTCCTAAATAATTAAATGGGCAGGCTATTTCGTATCAGTGCAATACGCTGCTTGTTAAAATGGATGACTCCTGCTCTTACGTGCACTTAGTGCTGCGTGGGTATTATGAACTATTGTATCTTTTCAAGTTCTATTTAAATTTTAAATATAAGTAATTTTTATTTAGTCCACAGAAATATGTTTGGTAGTAATGCAAGTTAAATTTAGTCATCATTGCATAAATTTTTCTTCACCATAGAAATTTAAAGACTAAATTCAACTTACATTACTACCAAAGATATTTCTGTTGACTAAATAGAACCTACTTATATCCAAATAGAACTTGAAAAGATATATTTTTTCGAATCTGATCGCGTATTTTAGATCGACTTGACGCGCACTACTTCGAGCCTGCGAGCTGTTGAGCTGTCGCCTGCCTGCCTCAATAAGTGACCCTCGCTTCGCTCTTACTTTTTTACCGTTCATTTAATAATGGCTAGTCGTGAAAAAATTAGAAAATGGAAGGAGGATTACACTGAGTATGGCTTTACCAAAACAATTATTGATGGCGAATAAAGTATCCATTATTCATAAAGCTTCGATTGGTGATCTGTTTTTCTGCATTAACCTCATATTTTTTCATACTTCTTCTCAAACCAATGGGGTGCGAGGGTAAAATGAATCGGGAAGCGCTGATATATATATTGAATATATTGAAATAGTTTTACTGTCAAATAATGCAAACAGTATGCGGCACATGTTTCGCCCTAATTCTGGGCTCATCAGGCGTACACACTCACTGAACCCCCTCTCGGGAATCGAACCTCAGACGTCAGCGCTAGCAGCCACAGCCGCGACACACATAAAAACATCAATAATAATTCATAAACTTGCAATATTATTTAGGAAAATCGCAACATTTTACTCATTGTGAATTTTCCCTTGGGATTAATAAAGTATCTATCTATCCATCTATCACCAAAAATTCGGATTATTTGTAAACAAAATCCATCCTCCTCTCCTCAAAAACAGTTTAATTACTCTGTCGTACGGATTATCCGTGCGCTTCAGTTCCATCAAAATGTCCCTTACTATCGCCATCAAAGCTAATGCTGAAAGGCGAATCTGCCCTATGGTATTTCTGGCATAAATTTAAATTCGCTTTAGGGCTGAAAATGTACACTCGACAGAAGCAGTGTACACGGGAATGCTCACCGCCAAATATACCAATGTGAACAGCTGCCCTATGCTCTCATTCAGATTTTTCTGATGAAGGAAGTCAAGGAGATCAGTGGGAGATTTTCCTGCAAAATCATCCATGGCATACATTGCAGTTAGTTCTGTTTTTAGCTGAGACAAATCAAAAACCGCTCCGTGGCTCTTGTGTTAAACTGGAGAAGGCTGCATGCATGAAATTTTTCTTGTATTCCCGAACCTTCTGGGGCTCGAGGAGCGTGACAAACATCAGGTTTTCGTGGTCTTGAAATCTGGTCTGTTTCTGGCAAATAATATTGTCCAGAATCCTGCCATGGAGTTGGCCGTAGTGCGCGCGACGATCTTTCGCTCGGAGCGTTTGCGGTGCGTTCAGTGGCCTCGTAGAGTTCCTCATATCGGCTTCTATCCAATCAATGGGTCTGAATACGGTGACGTTGCCGTACGCCTGCTAGAGGGCCCTACTGACACCAACTCATAATCTGATTGGTTGAAGCAACAGGTTAATCGACATTTATTCTGTGTTAGAGTGTCTGCACAACGGATTGTGAAAGCCTCTCTGCCTGGCAACAAATGATGGCTGAAATGTGATTGGTTAAATGCTTTAATACGAAACTCCGCCTCCCACGGCTATCGAGCTGCAGTCTATTCTCTCTGCCTGGTAACAAATGATGGCTGAAATGTGATTGGTTAAATGCTTTAATACAAAACTCCGCCCCCCCACAGCTATCGAGCTGCAGTCTATTACAGTATATGGATGAAAATACGTTCCAGTTATGACCATTACACGTAGAACTTCGAAATGAAACCTGCCCAACTTTTGTAAGTAAAATGTAAGGAATGAGCCTGCCAAATTTCAGCCTTCTACCTACACGGGAAGTTGGAGAATTAGTGATGAGTGAGTGAGTCAGTCAGTCAGTCAGTCAGTCAGTTAGTCAGTCAGTCAGTCAGTGAGGGCTTTGCCTTTTATTAGTATAGATGACGAATGTATATTTCCATCCTCTCATAAGCATATACAGTTGTGCTTGAACGTTTGTGAATCCTTTAGAATTTTCTATATTTCTGCATAAATATGACCTAAAACATCATCAGATTTTAACTCAAGTCCTAAACGTAGATAAAGAGAAACCAGTTAAACAAATGAGACAAAAATATTATACTTGGTCATTTATTTGTTAAGGAAAATGATCCAATATTACATATTTGTGAGTGACAAAAGTATGTGAACCTTTGCTTTCAGTATCTGGTGTGATCCCCCTTTGCAGCAATAACTGCAACTAAACATTTCCAGTAACTTTTGTTCATTCCTGCACACTGGCTTGGAGGAATTTTAGCCCATTCCTCCGTACAGAACAGCTTCAACTCTGGGATGTTGGTGGGTTTCCTCACATTAACTTCTCACTTCAGGTCCTTCCACAACATTTTGATTGGATTGAAGTCAGGACTTTGACTTGGCCATTCCAAAACATTAACTTTATTCTTCTTTAACCATTCTTTGGTAGAACGACTTGTGTGCTTAGGGTCATTGTCTTGCTGCATGAACCACCTTCTCTTGAGATTCAGTTCATGGACAGATGTCCTGACATTTTCCTTTATAATTCTCTGATATAATTCAGAGTTCATTGTTCCATCAATGAAGGCAAGCCAACCTGGCCCAGATGCAGCAAAACCATGATACTACCACCACCATGTTTCACAGATGGGGTAAGGTTCTTATGCTGGAATGCAGTGTTTTCCTTTCTCCAAACATAACGCTTTTCATTTAAACCAAAAAGTTCTATTTTGGTCTCATCCGTCCACAAAACATTCTTCCAATAGCCTTCTGGTTTGTCCACGTGATCTTTAGCAAACTGCAGACGAGCAGCAATGTTTTTTTTGGAGAGCAGCGGCTTTCTCCTTGCAACCCTGCCATGCACACCATTGTTTTTCAGTGTTCCCCTGATGGTGGACTCATGAACATTAGCCAATGTGAGAGAGGCTTTCAGTTGCTTAGAAGTTACCCTGGGGTCCTTTGTGACCTCACCAACTATTACACACCTTGCTCTTGGAGTGATCTTTGTTGGTCGAACACTCCTGGGGAGGGTAACAATGGTCTTGAATTTCCTCCATCTGTACACAATCTGTCTGTGGATTGGTGGAGTCCAAACTCTTTAGAGATGGTTTTGTAACCTTTTCCAGCCTGATGAGCATCAACAACTCTTTTTCTGAGGTCCTCAGAAATCTCCTTTGTTCGCGCCATGATACACTTCCACAGACTTGTGTTGTGAAGAGCAGACTTTGATAGATCCCTGTTCTTTAAATAACACAGGGTGCCCACTCACACCTGATTGTCATCCCATTGATTGAATACACCTGACTCTAATTTCACCTTCAAACTAACTGCTAATCCTAGAGGTTCACATACGTTTGCCACTCACAAATATGTAATATTCGATCATTTTCCTCAATAAATAAATGACCAAGTATAATATTTTGTCTCATTTGTTTAACTGGTTTCTCTTTATCTACTTTTAGGACTTGAGTGAAAATCTGATGATGTTTTAGGTCATATTTATGCAGAAATATAGAAAATTCTAAACGGTTCACAAACTTTCAAGCACAACTGTACATTCAAATATTCCATCTAAATTAGTGTTGATTAGTTGAACATTCTAATGAGGGAAAAAACATTAAAAACCTTACATTTCTTTTGAAAATGAACATAAGAAATCTGAGAAATTAGGAGACTAAATTGGTAACTTTATATCCAAAGATTCATCCTATTTAATACAGCTAATACCAAATTTGTATTAGAACTACTCAAACAGCCCACAATTTTTCCCTCCCACTAGCTGAGCTTATGTGACCAATCAGATAATCACCAAGCCCTTGAAACCCTAAATGTAATGGAATTTAAGAAAAATTGGTGTTTTGGTAGATCTTGATAGGGTCTGCTACTGCACATTTGAAAGAAAGTAGCAGGTCAAACCCTCTGTTCAAAACTGTGTCCACTTGATTAAGTGGAGTAGCACTTTACGTAAACAAAATTTAAGTAAAATGTATGTATAATTAAAAAAAAAACAAAGTATGTAAAATCACACATACACATTTCAGAACAGAACAAATACTTCAGGTTCTTTGAATTAAAGAATCCTAAATTTGTACAACTCTTTATAATAAGAGTACATGAGAAGTATTTTTTTCCTTCTGTATTACTTCTACATGTACACACTGATGTTAAACTGGTAATGAACTGGGCACAAAAGTCATAACGAAGACATGAAATAGTCAATACAAAAGTTTGTTTTTAAGAGCCTGCACTTTGGAGGAAAGCTTTAAACTGTTCAGATTCAAAAGTACATATCAGCTCTTTTGGGTAGCTCAGGTACAGTGCATAAGCCAGACCTAGAAGTTTGGAGCAAGCCTTAGCCACACTTCCAAGATTAGTCATAACCTGGGTACTCTCTAGGACAAATGCCAATGTCTTCTAGGCTTTCACGCTCTTTGACCACATATACAGTACTTTCATCACATGTTGTTAAATCAGGAAACAGCAGAAAATGTGCAAGAACAAAAATGGGACTCTATGTGCAATGCCCATTGATGCCACAGCTTTCAACTTGCTTGGTAGTATTTAATGAGGTCATCTATATTCTCTTTCCTGCAATCAACCAAACATAAAACCACTTTGTTTCCTCTCAATGGGAGAATTGTTTGGATTCTAGAAAGAGACAAAATAAATAACTCGACCAGAACTACATGCAATTCAGTCTTTCAAACTGACCCTACATTACTTTTCAAAAAGCTAGTGAATGATAAAAACATACAGTATATACACCTCATACTTTCTTATTACACTATATACATAAATTGATGCATCATTTGCCATTTTATTCATACAGTCAATTAGTAATGAAAAACTATGACTTTTTTAACACGATTAGCTTTTTTGGATTTTTTGAGGCAATAATGATTTTTATATATTTTATCATTTTAAGTAAGTTTTAAGCAAATTTTCAAAGTATTTAATGTAAGAATACCTGAAGGGTGGTAGCAATTTGGATCTGTAATCTTTGTCCAAGTGCTCCTTCCTTTTTATGAAACATTGATAATGAATTTCGGAATACATTGGTCCAACATCAAAATAAAATGATGGTTTAAGACAGAGTTGTGATCCTCTGAAATTCTTCATTGATCTAAAGGTCACAGAAAACAAAAAGTTTTAAGTGAAGAAACTAATGCTAGACAGGGTGCAATTTGACAAATAAAATAAAAATAAGTGTATGCATACACTTGCGTCTCACATGCCATTTAAGAAATGTCATCTAACATTTACTGTATAATATTCCTAGTTATCATGAATAGTTGTATTTGCTCAACAGCTCATAGACACTAATCTGACAAAGAACTTACTCAAAGTATATTAAGTCTATGAGATTAATTAAGAATAGTAAGTACTGTTTCAGCACTGCTGACTAACCTCTGTTTTATCAAAAAAGCAGACCAATCGCTCTTCAACATCTTGAGCACAAGTTAGCAACTCAATTTCTTCTTTGTGCAAATGTTTCTGCCATTTTCTTTTTTTTGTTTCATTCAGTAATTGTATTCTTTCTTGTGCCATACTTTCCTTATTTTCTCCTGCAGGGTAAGGTGGCAGGTAGTTGACCTCCGATTTTCTATATTTTTGGGGTATTTATGTATGAGAGTATTGCAGGGGACCTCAGGACTGCCAAAGGCTCTCAGCTTAGGTCTATAGTTGCCCATCTTGTATTTGATACTAGTCTGCCTGCCATAATAACTAGAATAAGAGCCAGACTCATTTAAACAAGGATGTTTTGTTATGGGAGCCTCTGTAACTACTGAAGTCTTTGCAGCTGTTGGGTATGGGATGCATGTATGAATGCACTGCATCAATCTCTTCAAGTATGTCTGTTTTCACTTTTGACATAGTCAGAGGAGTGCTATGATTAAAATGAGCCCGATTTGCTCTTTCAAATACCATCCCTGTTTCAGGGGCAAAACATGGGATTTTGAAATCCTTTGGCCATGGTAATCTGTCTTGAATACTTCTTGGATGCAATTCAGCAGTGATGTGAAGTTGTTGAAGCCATATCAGAGATATTATTTTGTTCTTCTGAGGAAAATACAGTCATAAAATATGGGAGCAATTGGCACAGCGTTTGTGTCTTAGAGCTTAATTTGGTCAGTGGAAGTCAGGAAGAAGTAGTCTGCAAATTTGATTTAATTTTTTGATTTGATTTAATTCTTCTTTCACTACAATATTCAGTTCTTTCATTGTAGCTGGTATTCGAGTGGGAAAGGTTAACTTTCCAATATCGTGACCGAAGATCACTCTAAGCACTAAAGACTCCATAACACCTATGAATCTAGAAAGTTTTGAAAGCCGAAATGAGTAAAGACGTGAGTATCCTAAACATTTTCTATACAGATCAAAGTATGTAAAAGATCAACATGTTTAGGTATTGTATTTTAATTGTAAAGAAATTATAATGGATGTTCTGTACTCAGGAAATTTACAATCTTACTAAGACCCAAGTCAGGAATATATACTCAAATCAAAAAAGCAGTAATTATAAAAATGACCCATTTTATTGCATTACATAAAATTTGCAGTAAATGTAATGTTTCAGAGTAACCATTTCTGTGGCTCCCCAAGAATTATTTGCTGGAATACTCAAGCTGATATGACCTAAAATGCTCATGATACCAGGCATTTAGAGTCTTCACAGTGAAGCCAGTATTATTTTCAGAGACAAGTATCCGACAAGTAACTGAATTATTTCTATAAAGTTAAGTTAATTTAGCCATATGGCAAGTTCATTCCAGAAGTGTACCTTATCCTATAGTAGAATACAGCATTGAATAAGTTGTTAATGTTGACAACAGTATGTACGGGATTCTGAAATCACATTCAAACACACATTACACATTTTTGTGGCTTCTTAGACGTTTAATATACTGAAAGTACTCCTTCTCTTAAGAAAAATGAGTATTACAAACTTTCCAAGTAAAAGAGTACTACTCCAGGTACCAATGGATTTTTCTGATACATAGTGTCTTGATAAATGTGTATGACGCGCACTCCAGGTTTTAAAACAGCAAGGGCAATTCAAATGCAGACAAGATAAGCAACTTCCATGTTCTAATGTTTCGTGATGTAGCCTGTAACACTTCAGGAGATCTCCTGTTTTGGGTATTAGAGTGTGCACATCTTACATGGCCAACTCATGATCTTACACTTAAGATAAAAAAGGCACAGCCTCAACCTAACAACACCTGTGATAAAATCATTAGCAACAGCCATTTTATCATGATACTCAAGTCAAGTTACTCATTCAGAAAATAGACTTTACACTTTTGTATCATATGAGATACTGTAGCATTAGAAAGTGGGCAGTGTAAAAAAAAAAAAAAGTGCAAAACTGAAACGGACGTTCCTTTCTAATAATTGGAATCACTGCACTTTTCCAGAAAAAGACAACTGAAGGAGTTATGACCGATAACCTGTACTCTATTGACACATATTAAGCAAACATCATTGATCTTTAAAAAGGGACTATAAATTCAGTAATTTAATGTAATAAAATTATGGTGCATTTAAATTTAGATCAATATTCTGATAATATTTACTAAATGACTGACATTTCGAGCAGGTTTCCAACAAGTGTGGTTAAAGCAAATTTAAACTTGTTTAAGGCATCATAAATTAAAATAATTATAAAAATCTAAATGATTCTTGGAGGGTGGCACGGTGGCACAATGGTAGCGTTGCTGCCTCGCAGTAAGGAGACATAGGTTTGCTTCCCGGGTCCTCCCTGCATGGAGTTTGCATGTTCTCCCCATGTCTGCGTGGGTTTCCTCTGGGTGCTCTGATTTCCTCCTACAGTCCAAAGACATGCAGGTTAGGTGCATTGGCGATCCTAAATTGTCCCTAGTGTGTGTGTGTGTGTCCTGTGGTGGGCTGGTGCCCTGCCCGGGATTTGTTCCTGCCTTGCCCCCTGTGTTGGCTGGGATTGGCTCCAGCAGACCCCCGTGACCTTGTGTTAGTCTGTCATTTTCCAACCCGCTATATCCTGACTGACTGAAAATGATTCTTTGATGTGCTTAAAAAGGTATGGGCACATCTTGACGATTTTTGCATTTGTTTTATATGAATGCGTTATATTAAAATCATTCAGTTGCGCATTTAAAAGTATCTAAATAATGCATTGAAGTGGAAGTGAAGAACTAGTTGGCCAAATATTATACTATACTATATCTTATATAGTTAGAATTATACTGCAAGGTTTGACTTTTCTTGAAGTGACCATTACCAAAAATTCTCGTGAAACTAAAATTAAAAACATAAGTATAAACCATTTAGAAAAGGTTTTTTTTAAAAAAAAACAAACAACCACTAAGATGCTCATTCATTATGACAAATGCAAGAATATACTGTACTCTTAACATTCTAACAAAAAAAATCTAAATAAGTACAGATGGCAGATAATGAATTTAAAAACATTACCTATGCAGAACACTAATTAAATAAGATGTCAAATACTGTAATGGTTAGGCAGATATCTTTTGTTTACAGATCGTAGTTTAGGACAAACGTCATATCGTATCTCAAAGTGTCATTTTCTTTTTCTGTTTAAAATGGTAGTTGTAAACAATAAAAAAAAATATATGAACATATGTAACTATCCATGAAATTTGTTTGCGTTTTAAAGCAAACCAATGAGGTAGGTTGTTAAAGACACCGCCTTGTTCTCCATGCTTCCCACATAAAGGATTTAGTGAAAACAAATGCTTACTTCTGTAACTAACAAAATTAAGTACTAGATATGCATTACAGATTTTATATGCCTTATAATTACATGTTTACAGTAAAATAGCTGTTATTATGAATAAAAGTTGTAACTGAATGTGTTGTAAAGGCCAAGAAATCGATGTGAGAGGAAGTGCAGATTTATGAAATTCAACTTAAATGTGTTCAAATCACAGTATAGTTTATACTTACAATAATTTTTCTTAATGTAAACATTTATAAGTTAAATGTATTCCTGATATTTTCATTGAATTACAATTAAATGAATCACTAAAAAAGGTAAAACACATTTTTAGAGTAGTTCTTTGCATATAGTTAGCTATTGTGTGCAATTTTCCACTCATACTAGTTTTTTTACAGTGAGAATACCGGTATGCAGTATGCACACAGTCTAATTTATATAAAGTAGTAGCAGTACTGTACTATTAAACATTCAAAATACTATTATATATTTTCAGCATTAACTTTTACTGGCTATACATTTACAAGAGACACACAATAAACTGAACATTATGCACTGCACAGAAACAAACAGGTGAAAACAAATAATATGGTGAACTACAGTATGTACCAAGTCCTGGTACTAGAAGTTTAACCAAAATTACTTCTGGTGCTGTGTTTTGTCAGCATCTTGCTCCCTTTTGCCTTTTGTTAT
>JANRMT010062856.1:56267101-56301841 GCA_026402145.1 Polypterus bichir lapradei | reverse complement strand
AGTATGTGAATTTCCCCTTGGGATTAATAAAGTATCTATCTATCTATATATATATATATATATATAGATAGATAGAGAGAGAGAGAGAGAGAGATGACAACAACACTCATATCAATGACAAAACAATTACATTAACAATCATGTTACGTTATTTTTAAAATATTTCCTTTTCTTTTTCATAACTTCTTTAACACACTACTTCTCCGCTGCGAAGCGCGGGTATTCTGCTAGTATATATATATATTTCTCTTCTGGTTCGTCCTGCTTCCTCTTCAAAACTGGTCCTGCCCACACAAAGCCAACACGGCATTTCTTGATTCCTATTGTCCTCTTCCAAAACCTTCCCCACGCTACCTGTGGCTCATCTTCAAAACCGGTCCCACCCACACACAGCCGACACAGCATTTCTCGATTCCTATTCGTCCTCTTCCAAAACCTTCCCCACGCTACCTGTGGCTCCTCTTCAAAACCGGTCCCACCCGCACACAGCCGACACTGCATTTCTCGATTCCTATTCGTCCTCTTCCAAACCCTTCCCCACGCTGCCAGCAGCTCCTTTTCAAAACTGGTCTCGCCCATACACAGCCGACATGGCATTTCTCGATTCCTAGTCGTCCTCTTCCAAATCATTCCCCACACTGCCTGTGGCCTCCCATACACCCGCACGCCGCTTTTCTCCATTGCTATTCCTCCTTCAGACAACCGCGTTCCCCGCTCATCTCTCATGACCCCATTAGTGTCACATGACCGCCCTATATCTAGCCTGACCACGTGACCTTTCACTTCGGCCATGTGTGCACCTGGGAGTCTTTTCCGTAGCCTGCTACAGGAAGGTACTGTCTCGACCATTGGCATTAGTTTTGCTCCTTGCTATTGGTTTCGCTCTTTCCTGTTTTTGTTATACTGCAACAGTTGTTTCCTAAGCCTTTGTTATAAAATGAACAACAGTATCTTCTCTGTCGACGGGTTTTTGTACAACGTCATCTCTATTTCGGGATCCGGCAACTGCCTGTTCCTATCAGTGGGTTATTTCTTGACACAAATGGTTGACGAAGGCAATGCGCTCTCACTATGACATATGGCAGTAGATTTTGTTGCATCACATTGGGACAGATTTCGAGACGTTCTTCCTGTTGTTCTTTCCAACGCAAGTCGAGTTATCACAACAAGTCAGGAGTACTATCAATACATGGCAACATCTGGAGTTTATGAAGCACCAATCACATATTGTTATGCATTTCAAGCTGTTGACAGATTACTGAGGGAAAATGCACCTTTCGGTCATAAAACCATTCTTCTCGGTGGAGATTGCATCCACAAACACAGGCTGTGGAACGAAATGAAGGTCCTAAAACTCATACAAAATATGAGAGCTCTGGAAAGTTAAACTCAATTTGTTCAATGGCTTCTTCAAGTTGGGGAAGGTAACACTGGAGACACTGCAGAACTACCTTCTCAATGTTTACCACAACAACAAGACCCGGTTGCTCAGCTTTATGGTGATATTAATTTCTCGACTGTGACTCCCCAAGAACTTGCTACAAGAGCAATACTGAGCGTCACAAACGACAATTCTCTACATATTAAAAACAAAGTTCTTGATCTTATACAGGGTGAAAAAGTGACCTTCAAGAGTGTAGATACAGTGGTCAGTGACGATCCTAATGATCAACTAACTTACCCACAGGTGCTTTTACACACCCTCACACCAACTGGCACACAACTCCATATATCCTTCATCTGAAGGTGGGAGCTGTAGTTATGCTCCTCCGAAATATTATATCATAAAAAGTTCTTTGCAACGGAACAAGACTCATCGTTACCTGAATACATACAAATATTATTGAGTGCAAACTGAACGCTATCCAAAATTCTGAAACAATCTTCATTCCAAGAATCTCTCTCCTTCCTTCCAACATCAATCTCCCTTTTAAATTTAAACGCACACAATTCCCACTCAGACTCGCCTTCTCCATGACTATCAACAAGTTCCAAGGACAAACGTTTGCAAAGATTTTCATTAATCTACAACAACCAGTCTTCAGCCACGGTCAGTTGTACGTGGCTTTTTCTAGGGTTAGATCTTTCAACTCATTATCTGTCATCTCCACCAAAACACCTATTCACAAAATACTTTCAAAAAGTATTTATTTCTTCTTGATTTCTGAATTCCTTTCTCACCGTTTTCCGTTTCTATTCTTACACCACCGTATGCTACAGCGGGCGTCGACTGGTTTTAAATATTTTGCTACTGCAAAAAAAAATAAAAAAACAGACTTACTGAAGAAAAGATTTTTTAGCTCAACAAGCATTACTTATAAGAAGCTATATCTTTTACTCAATAAAATAAACTTTTTAGAATTAATTAAAATGTAGAATATTCAATACATAATATGGATTTAACACTCAGCTATGTTATATGGGTTGGAGACGGTGAAACTGACCAGAAAGCAGGAGACGGAGCTGGAGGAGGTAGAGTTAAAGATGCTAAGATTTGCATTGGGTGTGACAAGGATGGACAGGATTAGGAACAAGTACATTAGAGGGTCAGCTCAAGTTGGACGTTTGGGAGACAAAGTCAGAGAGGCGAGATTGCGTTGGTTTGGACATGTGCAGAGGACAGATGCTGAGTATATTGAGAGATGGATGCTAAGGATAGAGCTGCCAGGCAAGAGGAAAAGAGGAAGGCCTAAGAGAAGGTTTATGGATGTGGTGAGAGAGGACATGCAGGTAATGGGTGTAACAGAATAAGATATGGAAAAAGATGATCCCCTGTGGCAACCCCTAATGAGAGCAGCCGAAAGAAGAAGTGAACTTAGAGAAATGCCTAATATGAAAGAATAATTTCACGTAATGTTGTTATTCAGTTAATCCATCACAGTTTTTTAAGTTGTGGTGTGTTCCCCAAAGAGTCGCTCCAAAGCATTTTCATTTCAACAAGCAGACAGTTTTTTCAGAAATTAGTGTACTTATGCATGTACAGAGGAAGAGAACTCTTCACATAATCTTCAGGTTTTCGTTAAACACAAAGCTACCTACTATATTTTGGAATTTTATTTATTTTTTATTTTTTCCTGTGTGTCTTCAAGAAATGTCTTCACACAAGACTTAAGGTACCAATGCTGTTTTTGATTTCAAATATGAAACTGTTATATTCTTTATTGTGATAACGTCTTGCATTGCCACACTCACTCACAAAATTGACTGATGAGGATGTTTACTTTATACTGTATATCTAATTTAAGTTAATATAACGTAAAAAATAAGTTTTATATACATGACTATCATATATTTGCAAAAAGTATGATATATTGCATAAAGAAACACCTCTTTGGTTGACCACAGTTTACAGCATTTTTTTTTCTCAGGGTCTGTGGCTTTAGAAGCTGATATACGATGCGGGCAGTGAACTTTAAGGTTACACGAAAGATGTACTCAATGAAATAAAATGTGTTACTCTTACACATATGTGTATCCGGCAGGGGGAGCTAGCTCCCTTTTTAGAATAAGTTAATTTGTAATTACGGCATGTTACATAATCCAAAACTATATAGATATGATATTAAAAGGTGATACCCCTCCATTAGTGATACAGCAGTAAGAAATCACATAGGAGAAATAACTTAGCTTTCTCTAATGATGGTTTACACGGCATAACAGATGAGGAAGCCATGACAAGACCTTTCGGGTAGTGGGGGCCCGTTGTGTAGAGTCTGCCATTTCTGTCACTGCGCTGGAAAAATTCAGGATCGGATGACGCTATCTCCTGTGGTCGAAATTTAACATCTTATTAAAGAAAGAAACTCCTCGGAAAAATACCTTGGAGGGAGCATTCTTCAAAAGCAGTCTGTTACAGCTTGGTCAGAATGGTCAAAGAAATAAAGAAATAGAGGTTCATTTTATAAAGTATTGAATTTACATACAGTGTCAATCAATGCATACATTTTACTCTGTTTGGTTTACCCCAAATGATTTATATAAAATAAAAGTCTATTATATTAAATTCTGGTTCTTCTTATACCTTTTGAGATGAGCCACCACCCTTGAAATTTCTGTGCATATAACAATTGTCCATTCTGGTTCTTTATAGGACATCTGCTGATTTCTTAGTCATCTCTTAGTCATCCTTCAGTACACTTTGTATATTACATCAGCCTTTCTTCTGATACATTCTTTATTTACTTGATCATCTCAGTATTATTCTATCCAGCCATCCATCCATCCTCTTCCGCTTATCCGGGGTCGGGTCGCGGGGGTAGCAGCTTAAGCAGAGAGGCCCAGACTTCCCTCTCCCCGGCCACTTCTTCCAGCTCTTCCGGGAGAATCCCAAGGCGTTCCCAGGCCAGCCGGGAGACATAGTCCCTCCAGCATGTCCTGGGTTTTCCCCAGGGTCTCCTCCCGGTTGGACATGCCCGGAACACCTCACCAGGGAGGCGTCCAGGAGGCATCCTGATTAGATGCCCGAGCCACCTCATACTCAAACTCATTTCAGCCGCTTGTATTCGCAATCTCGTTCTTTCGGTCACTACCCATAGCTCATGACCATAGGTGAGGGTAGGAACGTAGATCGACTGGTAAATTGAGAGCTTTGCCTTATGGCTTAGCTCTTTTTTCACCACGACAGACCGATGCAGAGCCCATATCACTGCGGATGCCGCACCGATCCGCCTGTCAATCTCACGGTCCATTCTTCCCTCACTCGTGAACAAGACCCCGAGATACTTGAACTCCTCTACTTGGGGCAGGATCTCACTCCCAACCCTGAGAGGGCACTCCACCCTTTTCCGGCTGAGGACCATGGTCTCAGATTTGGAGGTGCTGATTCTCATCCCAGCCGCTTCACACTCAGCTGCGAACCGCTCCAGAGAGAGCTGAAGATCACGGCCTGATGAAGCAAACAGGACAACATCATCTGCAAAAAGCAGTGACCCAATCCTGAGTCCACCAAACCAGACCCCTTCAACACCCTGGCTGTGCCTAGAAATTCTGTCCATAAAAGTTATGAACAGAGTCGGTGACAAAGGGCAGCCCTGGCGGAGTCCAACTCTCACTGGAAACGGGCTCAACTTACTGCCGGCAATGCGGACCAAGCTCTGACACTGGTTGTACGGGGACCGAACAGCCCTTATCAGGGGGTCCGGTACCCCATACTCCCGGAGCACCCCCCACAGGATTCCCTTAGGGACACGGTCAAACACCTTTTCCAAGTCCACAAAACACATGTAGACTGGTTGGGCAAACTCCCATGCACCCTCCAGGACTCTGCTAAGGGTGTAGAGCTGGTCCACTGTTCCGCGACCAGGACGAAAACCACACTGTTCCTCCTGAATCCGAGGTTCGACTATCCGACGGACCCTCCTCTCCAGAACCCCCGAATAGACTTTTCCAGGAAGGCTGAGGAGTGTGATCCCTCTGTAGTTGGAACACACCCTCCGGTCCCCCTTTTTAAAGAGGGGGACCACCACCCCGGTCTGCCAATCCAGAGGCACTGTCCCCAATGTCCATGCGATGTTGCAGAGACGTGTCAACCAAGACAGTCCTACAACATCCAGAGCCTTAAGGAACTCCGGGCGTATCTCATCCACCCCCGGGGCCCTGCCACCAAGGAGTTTTTTGACCACTTCGGTGACTTCAGTCCCAGAGATGGGAGAGCCCACCTCAGAATCCCCAGGCTCTGCTTCCTCATTGGAAGGCATGTTAGTGGGATTGAGGAGGTCTTCGAAGTACTCCCCCCACCGACCCACAACATCCCGAGTCGAGGTCAGCAGCGCACCATCCCCACCATATACAGTGTTGACACTGCACTGCTTCCCCCTCCTGAGACGCCAGAATCTCCTCGAAGCCGTCCGAAAGTCGTTCTCCATGGCCTCTCCAAACTCCTCCCATGCCCAAGTTTTTGCCTCAGCAACAACCGAAGCCGCATTCCGCTTGGCCTGCCGGTACCTATCAGCTGCTTCCAGAGAGCCACAGGACAAAAAGGTCCTATAGGACTCCTTCTTCAGCTTGACGGCATCCCTCACCGCCGGTGTGCACCAACGGGTTCGGGGATTGCCGCCACAACAGGCACCGACCACCTTGCGGCCACAGCTCCGGTCAGCCGCCTCAACAATAGAGGCACGGAACAAGGCCCATTCGGACTCAATGACCCCCACCTCCCTCGGGACGTGGTTGAAGTTCTGCCGGAGGTGGGAGTTGAAGCCACTTCTGACAGGGGACTCTGCCAGCCGTTCCCAGCAGACCCTCACAACACGTTTGGGCCTACCAGGTCTGACCGGCATCTTCCCCCACCATCGAAGTCAACTCATCACCAGGTGGTGATCAGTTGACAGCTCCGCCCCTCTCTTCACCCGAGTGTCCAAGACCTGTGGCCGCAAGTCCGATGACACGACCACAAAGTCGATCATCGAACTGAGGCCTAGGGTGTCCTGGTGCCAAGTGCACATATGAACACCCTTATGCTTGAACATGGTGTTCATTATGGACAATCCGTGACGAGCACAGAAGTCCAATAACAAAACACCGCTCGGGTTCAGATCGGGAGGGCCATTCCTCCCAATCACGCCCTTCCAGGTCTCACTGTCATTGCCCACGTGAGCATTGAAGTCTCCCAGCAAAACGAGTGAATCCCCAGAAGGTATGCCCTCTAGCACCCCCTCCAGAGACTCCAAAAAAGGTGGATACTCCAAAATGCTGTTCGGCGCATACGCACAAAGAACAGTCAGGACCTTTCCCCCCACCCGAAGGCGGAGGGAGGCCACCCTCTCATCCACCGGGGTAAACCCCAATGCACAGGCTCCAAGTCGGGGGGCAATAAGTATGCCCACACCTGCTCGGCGCCTCTCACCGGGGGCAACTCCAAAGTGGTAGAGAGTCCATCCCCTCTCAAGGAGATTGGTTCCAGAGTCCAAGCTGTGCGTCAAGGTGAGTCCGACTATATCTAGCCAGAACCTCTCGACCTCGCGCACTAGCTCAGGCTCCCTCCCCTTCAGAGAGGTGACATTCCACGTCCCAAGAGCCAGTTTCTGTAGCCGAGGATCAGACCGCCAAGGTCCCCGCCTTCGGCCACCACCCAATTCACACTGCACCCAACCTCCTTGGCCCCTCCCATAGGTGGTGAGCCCATGGGAAGGAGGACCCACGTTACCTCTTTGGGCTGTGCCCGGCCGAGCCCCATTCTCAGTATTTTTCCTAAACCAAATCTTATATTTCAGTGTACATTTTGTTGTTCACTTGACCTTTAATTGGTCTCCCACATTTATTAACCCTTTATGCTCTTTCTTTAAGATGAATGCTATGTTACCCTAAAATTATTCTTCCACACTCCCATTCGTTCGTTGGCTTCAAAGGTGTGCTGGGCAATATTCCAAGGCTTTATATTCTTTCTCCATGTGCAGGACTCCACTTAGGTAAATCATGCCATTCCAAACAAGGAAAAGAAGATTCAATGTCAGGTTGACTCTGACACACAGAAATAGTACAATGCGCATTTCGCAGTTGTCCTTAACCTGTTTTGTCTTAAAAAGCTTGCCTAGCAGTTCAAAATGCTGGGCCCCTGTAAAAAATCTGGTTTTGTGTTAGCTGTACATGTGAGAAGAAAAGAAAAGCAGATTTAAAATATTTGCACAGAGCACAGTGACATATTAAACTTATATTCTGTTTACAATAGGTACAACTAATTTTGTAATTCATACAAGACTAATAGTTACGGTAAAACTACCTATTAAAATTTAAGCAAAGTTGTGTGCTCTAATTATCAAGTAGTTTGTAATTCCAAGTTGGTTTTACTTATTTCAGTATACTGATTCAAATAAAGAAACTATGTGTGTTGAGTGAATTCAACTTACAATGATTAATTAGTAAGGATTAGCCTTTGGTGTCTAGTTGAGCTAGTATTTAAAAACTTTTTTCAGCTTAACATTTTTAACAACTTCAAAATATATGCACTGCAAAGACATTTTTCTAAGCACAAACTCCTATGTCTTTTTTTTAAATAAATCTAACGGATTGTTTTTTTTACAGTGCTATTGTAAAAATAATAAAGAGGATGAATTTATTTGTTGAGGCATGCAATCTGATCTATTAATATATGTTACTCTTTACTATTTTACTATGTACATACAAATACTATCATGATTTGTTTAAAAAAGGACAGTTGTTATAGTTAATATCCACCAGATGGTAGTATTAGCCTACAAATAGAAATGTGGCTTTTTGTACTGGACCAAAAGATGAGACGTCTACAAAAAGAAGTCTTTTAAATCATGCATTGTGTCTTATGAATAGCATGGCTATTTATTTTTTATATCAAATTGCATTTTTACTAGAGACTTATACACATGTGATATGTGATATTTTGGGCTTTATATTGTTAAGCATTTGCCTAAGTGTTATTGCATGGCTGCACCAAGAATGCAAAAACTAACCCTAAGATTCACATTTACTAATGCTACTTTCTAAATGAAAAATATTCCAGGTTTTGGTGATGGGTATAATTTTTTATGTTCCCAGAATGCTGAAAAAAAGCTATTGACAGAGGGGGTCTTTAATTACACGTTTTCCATTCTTACAGCGCAGTAAGTCACTTTTCAGCATTACATAGTATAGTATGATAGAACAAAATGGAAATTTTGTAACTTTTACAGACCCCCAAGATTTTTTTGCCTTTATTCTGTGCTTTGTGATTATTCTTTATTGTCTGTATAAGGTATAAATATGCACGTGTGCTGAAAATTAATTTAAGTGTTTTTGTTTCATTAGTAACCCTGTGGAAGGATTCAAATTAGGAGTGCCTTTTGTTTGCACCAGTTTATGTCACAGATTTAAAAGGAGTGTGGATAGTACTGGACTGTTTACATTTTTAAAATAAAAAATACAGATAGAAAAGGCATTGTGTGATTAAGAAATACACAGATAGATGGGCAGATATGAAACGCACTACATGATAAAAAATAGTTATCCCCTTGAAAGTTTTGAAGTTAGAATTACAATTTACCCCCTTGGAAGTTTTCATATTTTATCATTATTACAGCTGAAAAACATTGGATTTAATTTAGCTTTTTGATCACACTGATCAACAGAACAAGATACTAATGCAGAAGTTAAAACAGATCTCTGCACAGTGGTCTAAATTAGTTAAAATACTATATAAAACACAAAAAAATTAATTGCAAACATATTTCCCCCATTAATGCAACACCCTGTATTAATCACTTTGGCAGCACATTGGCTTTAGAAGTTACAGAATTAATGTCTGATTAATGTAGTATACAGTAGTATGTAGTATGACTGTAGTATACTGTAAATGTGCCTGAATGTGGAAGAGCCAACATGTTGTGGTAAGTCAGTATGGTGGCCTAATCGACACAATGAAGACAAATGATGTTGCGTATGCCTGTTTCAATGCTCACTTCAAGATGTATAGAAACTAAACTTGGTTTAATGCCATGCATTTTTTCAGGGCAGGCTCAGACCATGTGTATGTACGTTTCTGCTCGGTTTTGAAAACTGGTAGCACCTAGCATCAAAGCAATGTTGCTATTTCTTTGTGGTTTCCCTTTCTTTTTTGGGTTTGCATCCATGATGCAGGCTTTATCAAATACACCAAAATTAATTGCATATTGTTTACAAATTTAATTCAGTTGATTGTAATCATTCTGTAACAATATAATGATGCACAGAATGGCCAAAATATTCCAACTACCATGGCTGCTTTAGTGTTACTAAAAGACATTGTAAATGGAAGAATTAGAGAAGAGCACATATTTACAGATCATAGTGATTTCCTGTCCCATGATGATGACTGGCTTCTAAGTCGATTTAGATTTCCAAGAGCTATCCTCTTGGACTTGTGTTCTGTTAGAATACTAGGATATATACTTGATATCATTTTTATGATGAAATGCATTGAAGTATGTATATCACATTTTACAGATAAATTGTTAACTTCATTTAAATAATGCATACTGTGTGAATGCCAGGGGTCGCTGTTGCCCCTTTAACCCCAACAGACAGATGCTCAGGACACAAAGTAAAAAGAACCAGGAAGTAGTTTATTAAATATTTCTTCTTCCACAGTGGTCCCAAACCACCCCCACCACAATAAACAAATAATAAACACAATAATAAATCACTATTCTCTTGTCCACACCTCCAAGCAAGCTCTGTTCTCTACCTCCCAGCTCCAGCTCACTTGCTGGGTTCCCATCAGTCCTTTATATAGTCTTCGACCCGAAAGTGCTTCTATCCTTCCGACCACGTGACTGGCTAGCACTTCTGGGTCTAATGAAGAACTGGCTTTTTTTCTTCAGCCGGGAAATACCACCTATAGGGAAAGGAGTCCCCAGGTCCTTCGACAGCTCCCCATGGCGGCACCCATGGAACCCAACAGGTCTGAAAAGCCAAACTCCAAGTCCCAGGATGTCCTGCGGGATTCCGGGGCACTGCTAAACTCCAGGGGGGCTGCCATGTTGCGTTTTTGGGGAGGCAGTGTCCCAAAATATCTGCCTTCCCCCATCCTTCCTTCCTTTGGGCATCAAATGCTAAAAATTAAACATGAGGGGGCACAGTGGAAGCACTGAAGCACTGCTGCCTCGAAATAAGAGGGTAATGTCCCGGGTGTTCCCTATCAGGAGTTTGTATGTTTTCCTGGTGGGTTTCCTCAGTGAGTTTCAGTTTCCTTCCAAAGGCATGTGGGTTAGAGGATTTGGTGATGCTAAACTGACACTTACTTACTTACTTAGACTTAGTTCCTCCCGCGCTGGGTGGTACATTGGGTGCCAAAGAGATCACCAACGAATTCGGTCAGTGGCAGCTGCTTCGACTTTGTCCTGTGATATGTCTATAGTGCATAGGTCTTCGTTTAAAGAACGTCGCCATGTTTGTTTCGGGTGGCCATGCTTTTGTGTACCACGAGCGGGCGTCCAGCTCATAGCGATCTTTGGAAGGCGATGTATCGGTTGCCGAAGGATGTGGCCAGCAAATCGAAAGCGGCGTTCCACTGCAGTGCTCGCTAGAGGTTAGGTAGCTGTTCGTTGATGGATTTCGTCATTACTGACGTGGTCCTGGTAGGGGACCTTCAGTATTCACCGTAGGCAGCGTTGCTGAAAGACGTTCAGGTGTCTCGTGATCGCTGCAGATGACTTCCAAGTTTCGCTCGCATACAGTATATCGCCGTAGGGATGATGATCGTATTTAGCAGTCGTATCTTCGTTGGCAGTGTAATGGCATTGGATCACCATATTGGTTCCAGTTGTTGCATTACTGATGACACTTTCCCAATACGGCAGGCTACGTCGATGTCTGTCCCCCATCAGGCGCCATGGTGCTGCCGAGGTAGGTGAAGCGGTCGACTTCCTCAAACTGTTGTTGGCCGATGGAGACCGGGATGTCTGCACGGGCATAGCTGATGCTAAATTGACACTACTACTATATATGTGTGCTTGTATTCAGCCTGCGATGAGCTATACATATCATTATAGATGTTTAATTACTCCATCCATCCATCCATCCAGGGTTGCGCCTTTCCCAGCAAGCATCGTGCGCAAGGCAGGAGCAGTCCTAGGATAGGTGAATACCTGCAGGGTGAATATAAGCACACAAACTCTAAATTGACTACAAACAGTGCAGAATTTGAACTCAGAGGCTGGATCCCTAACCACTGCCATCTTCTGAACTGAGCAGCTGCTTTTTTAATTGATTCACTTTTATACAGAGCATTTAGAAGCTATTGTGTAATACACAT
Organism: Polypterus bichir lapradei; assembly: GCA_026402145.1. NCBI lineage: Eukaryota > Metazoa > Chordata > Cladistia > Polypteriformes > Polypteridae > Polypterus > Polypterus bichir. Next base: position 56,290,101 of record JANRMT010062856.1, on the reverse strand, counting down.
TAGCAAATATAATGTTAAAAATAAAATAAATGAATAATCCCCCCACCAGAAAAAGCTCAGTATACGTAATACACACAAATCGGAAAACATATTTTGACACATATAGTACAATATTTTTGATATTGCTGCATTTTTTTCAAACTTAATGTTATCAGATCTTTAACCAAAACTTAAAACACTCTGAGTTAATTTAAGTAGTAGCGGTAATTTTACATACATGGAGCACAGACTCCATAACCATGCTCAGGATGAGCAAGTTTAAAAAGATGGATGGAATACAGATGTAACAAATATTGTTAAAGTTTATTATTTAATTACTTTATTTTTGTTAATACATTGTATAACAAAAGTTCTTCCTCCCTGTGTCTCATTAATTGATTAACAGCATTAATTCTTTTATTATGAATCAAGAGGAAATTTAGTCAATTTTTCCCTGTAGAACTATTAAAATTAAATATTGCTGGTGGGTTTTCAAACATGAACTTGTTTTTTTTAATTTTGGGCTGGACTTTATTTAAACCATGTTCAGATGTAAATATGATTGTGCATTTTAGGTTGTGATAAAATGAGCTTGCTTTAGCCTACTGATGAATGGGTTGACATTGTCCTGGAGACCCCCAGATACAGGGAAGACGGAATCCATGGTCCTTTCATGATTGGAAATCATTCAGGTCCTGATGGGGCACAACTCGTACACTTGTTTACTTTATATAAATCTGAGGGTTTCCACCAGGTGGCAGTACAAGAAATCATCACAGTGAGAAAACAACATACGGTTTCCCTGTGTTATGAGTTGAGGGAAGAAAGGTGTTGAAGATAAAAATTCTTTTCCTGTTGTAAAGGTGCAAAAAAATCAGCTTCCATGACACAGAAGATGGTATGTGAGACCTTTAAATGTATCGCCTCATTATGATGGGAAATGCATGATGGTTGTATTTCCTATGTGAGAAATGGATGAAGAAAAGCACTATGAATACTTTTGTATGTCAGTATTTACTTTTGATGATTTGCTTCACCACATTGAGCCATTCATCAAACATCAAAGCACGCACATTGACCTTGTTGGAGCTGCAGTGTGGTTTGCCATCACATTGCATTATCTTGCAACAGGCATCATCTCCAAGCATTAGCAGCTAGCTACAAACTTGGCCCAGCAACAGCTTCCAGCATCATGGCTGAGGTCTGCCAAGCCATATGGGCTACCCTAAAGGAAGATTTTGTTTCTTTCTCTAATACAGAGCAGTGGAAGACAATAAAAAGAGATTTCTGCTGTTTGTGGAACTACCCAAACTGCCTAGGCACAATAAATGGGAAACACATGAGGGTACGTACACCATCCAACACTGGGAATGCATATTTTAATTACAAAAGATACTTTTGCCTTATTCTAATGTGCCAGATATAGATTCATTGTTGAAGATATATACATATGGCCGTGAGTATTTGTGAGAAGCCAATTTGGATCACAGGTTATTCCAGGGAATCTGTCCCTGTTGCCTCTGTCTACTCTGCCCGGCAGTGAAGTCCTGAGCCCGCATGTGTTTGTAGGAAATAAAGCATTTCCCTTCAAGGTGAACCTGATGTGACCCTATTCAGGTCAGTGTGAACAATTCTCTCTCTCTCTTTCTCATACACGCTCACAAATAATTTTCTTTTTTGTGTGTGTTTGTCTTTTTAACTGAAATAAGCAGTAGTTTAATCATGCTTTTGTTTCATGTTTTATTAACAGGAACCAATCTCACTCATGAGCAGCGTATTTACAACTATCAGCTCTCCAGAGTCAGACGGGTTGTAGAGAATGCTTTTGGAATTCTTTCTGCTAGGTGGAGAATGTTTGGAAAGGCCATGGAGTGTTTAGTTAACAAAGCACAAGACATCACCAAAGCATGTATCACTCAACACAGCTACCTCTGTGCTGATGACAGTATGGAGCCTGATGAGGCACAATATGTGTCCAGTATCATGGTGTATGCTGGGATTGTCCCAGGAGAGTGGAAATTCGTGGCTGAGGGAGATTCCAACTTATCCAGGATGCATCACTGTCAGGAGGACTGACAATCTCGTTCGTGACCGTCTCAAGCAATATTTTCAGACTGTTGCAGGGAAAGTGTCCTTCCAGGATGCAGTTAAGCCTGTGTTTATGCTGTTTCTCATTATTGGGCCCTCAAAGGTTTAGAACGTAAATAATTAATGAGATTTTAAGAGATTGTAATGTAAATCAAGATACTTATTTGACATATTTATGAAGTAATACTTTATTTTTGTTGCAGCAATGTTGAACAGTTCTGTAAAGTCTTTCTCTCACACAGAAATGTTTTGTTTTATATGTAAAGCTTTAAATAAACATATATAACTTTCAAGTGTCTGTTTGACATGCAAACAACTTATGTAAAGAATCAGAACACTGTGTAGTGTGTTTATGTAAACATAACTATAAACACTGTGGCGTATGGCTGGGGGTGGTACCCAGCCGGGACGCCCAGGAGGACCAGAGGAGGGCTTACGTCTCCACCAGACCACGAGGGGGCGACCGCCCTGGTGGCTTTGGGGACCACGGGAACTCTATAGGGGCCCATGGTCACCAGCAGGGGGCGCCCAGATGTCTGGATAACCCTGGTCCTCAGCACATGCGCCACACCTAGAAGTGCTGGGGGGAGTGCTTCCGGGTGCGCAGCCGGTACTTTCGCCACACTGGGGAGTGCACAAGCTAATCGGGAGGCACCTAGAGCACACCTAGGGTGTGTATAAAAGGGGCCGCCTCCCTCCATTCGTTGGCTGGAGTCGGGAGGAAGAAGGCAAGAGCTCGGAGGAGAGGAGTGGAGGCGGGCCAGAGAGGAAGGCATTGTGTGAGAGGCTTGAACTTTGGGGGAGTTTTGGGTTCTGTGCTTATTTATGTACATAGGAATCTATACTAATAAAAGGCAAAGCCCTCACTGACTCACTGACTGACTGACTCACTAATTCTCCAACTTCCCGTGTAGGTAGAAGGCTGAAATTTGGCAGGCTCATTCCTTACAGCTTCCTTACAAAAGTTGGGCAGGTTTCATTTCGAAATTCTACGCGTAATGGTCATAACTGGAAGGTATTTTTCTCCATTTACTGTAATGGAGTTGAGCTTGACCGCCGTGGGGGGCGGAGTTTCATGTGACATCATCACCCCGCCCACGTCATCACGTGAACTGACTGTCAACGCACTATGTAGAAAACCAGGAAGAGATCCAAAATACGCTGAAGAAAACATGCATTATATAATTGAGAAGGCAGTGAAACAATAAGAAGCAAGCGAGTGACATATACTACCATATTCATCATTGCAGCTACTTCGGAAACAAAGCAAGGTATAAACCTAAACTTTAAATTAAGTTAATAGACAGGCTGCCGCTGGCGTTTTCCATGCCCACGGGTAATGCGGGATACAAGTTTAATGAGAGAACGCAGGATATAAACGAGAGTTTTGATCACTTTGTAACTAAGTTAAAATTGCAGGTGAAGGGGTGTGCTTATGCAAATTCCGAGAGACTGTGTTTGTGGGGGATTGACAGTTAAGGCGGGTGGAGGAGTCACGTCATCATATCCCCTCCCATTTACCTCATTTCGCTCTGAGCTGAGCTCCGCGGCTAACGCCGTCTTCCGAAGCAACTTCGTCACACTGCCACCTAAAGTCAAAACTTAAATATATAAAGTCAGCGTCGGAATATATAAACTCAGCGCTGGAATATATAAAGTCAGCGTCGGAATATATTGTCACGCTTGGGTCACAGATTTGTACAGAGACACAGGAGGTCGTAGAAACAAGAAGGATTTTTATTCAAACACTGCAAACACATGAGCTTAAACGTGCTCCATGAAAAGTCAGAGATGACAGTTCCGCTAGGAGCAGAGAGAGAGAGAGCGATAAAAGCAAGCAATCAATCAATTTTCAACTGACAGGCGCTGCACAAGGCTTTTAAGTTAGCGGGGCAGCGAAACAATAAGAAGCGAGCGAGTGACATATACTGTACTACCATATTCATCAGTACAGCTACTTCGGAAACAAAGCAAGGTATAAACCTAAACTTTAAATTAACTTAATAGACAGGCTGCCACTGGCGTTTTTAATGCCCTCGGGTAATGCGGGATACAAGTTTAATGAGAGGACGCAGGATATAAACGAGAGTTTTGATCACTTTGTAACTAAGTTAAAATTGCAGGTGAAGGGGTGTGCTTATGCAAATTCAGAGAGACTGTGTTTGTGGGGGATTGACAGTTAAGGCGTGTGGGGGAGTCACGTCATCATCTCCCCTCCCATTTACCTCATTTCGCTCTGAGCTGAGCTCCGCGGCTAACGCCGTCTTCCGAAGCAACTTCGTCACACTGCCACCAAATACTCACAGAGAAATCCACAAGTTAATACACACGCTGCCTCTAGACTTTCTCCACACTGAATCCTCCAGGCACTACTTACAAAAGGTTACATTGACAATCGTGTTACGTTATTTTTAAAATGTTTAATTTTCTTAGCACAAGCACAGCTGAGAAGCTTCGATGCATGTGCTCCATAACGCGTTAAAAAATAATGCATTTAATCACACTTTGCATTACAATCAAAGGGGAACTTTTGTCAATGCATGATTTCCTGGTACACCGATTACATTGATCAGCGCATCCCAATTCATTTTAGCCTCGCACCACCTTGGTTTGAGAAGAAGTATGAAAAAGTATGAGGTTAACACACAAAAACAGATCACCAATTCAAGCTTTATGAATATTCGATTCGCCATCAATAATTGTTTTGGTAAAGCCATACTCAGTGTAATCCTCCTTCCATTTTATAATTTTTCCGCCACTAGCCATGATTAAATGAACGGTAAAAAAGTAACAGCGAAGCGAGGGTGACTTATTTAGGCAGGCATATATATGACAGCAACACTAATGACAATGTCAATCATGTTACGTTATTATTAAAATGTTTCCTTTTCTTTTTCATTACTTCTTTAACACACTACTTCTCCGCTGCGAGGCGCGGGTATTTTGTATATGAATGACCTCCAAAGAGCAAGGAGACTTTTGATCATGTGAACGTGTCTGCAAAAACTGGCGTCTCCTGCCCAGCAAAAGTCGAGCAGCCGGCGCGCGCGCATAGCTGTGCCGGCCTTTGAGACGCTGACTGCGCTTCTGCCTTAAGTCAAAGTGAGCACTTTTAATTTTTTTCATCCTCCCCCTGAGCTATAGCCCAGACAAGTGCAAACACGGGACCCCTTTTCTACACCGCGGCAAAATAATATTAAGGCGCTTCGCACTTTATTTTGCACGTATACGATTATGAGGTCGTCAGCTCGGATTATGAAGACACGCACAGGAGTGAAGAACTGACAGTGCCATCACAGCCGATTAATAGCTGGGACGTCTCACCAGTCTGCATAAGACCCACCGCGACTGTCCCCAAAAGGCGCTCATATCGTCACCGAACACATCTCTCTATACTATATAAAAGAAAAAGGCAACTTTCCTTTCTTTACACCTTTTTTCCTTTTATCCCAAACCAAAGCCTTTCTCTCTTAACACTGCAGAGGACACAAAACTAATTTTCTTTAATTGCTGGTAAGGCACATTACCAGAGGCAGAAATTTGGACTTTCACATAGAAAATGTAATTTCTATACCACAGCCGTCGTGTAGCGCCTTTCAAAAGGGATCAACTACCGAGAGATGATCCATATACATTTTAGCTGCTGTTAGTACTACTTACCTGTTCTGTTATACCGTCTTTAAAATGTAGTTTACCCGCAACCACTCCAGTAGTGCTCAATGTACCTTTACTTCTTAAAATGTTAATGTTTTACTGATTAATAACTTATAGACTACATTTTATTATTTTTCCCTTGCACTCAGTGATCAAAGCTATACACACACATATAGACACATACATATATATATACACATATATTTATATATACCTGTGTGTATGTTTGTATGTATGTGTATACACACACATACATACATACATACATACACACACAAAAATTATATATATGTGTGTGTCTGTGTATGTATGTATGTATATGTGTGTGTATATATGATGTAGATAGGTATGCATATATATATATGTGTATATGTAGATATGTATATAGATATGTATATATGTATATAGATATGAAGATATGTATGTGTATATGTATATATGTATGTATATATATATGTAGACTCAAACCCATTATGACAGCAGCAATCCAAGCTGTGAGAAAACAGTAAAAAGGAGGCGTGTCAGACGTCGTGGTACATTTTCTGATGCAGCAAGACAAAAACAACTTTGTGACGCTGCCGCCAAATACACAAAACAATTACTTTGACAATCATGTTACGTTATTTTTAAAATGTTTCCTTTTCTTTTTCTTTCCTTCTTTAACACACTACTTCTCCGCTGCGAAGCTGTAAATAAACGTGTGTGGGTTTGAGCCAACGATGTCTACCTGTCTGTGTCTGGGCCACAACACATATGCAAAAAATAAATACAAATATCTATACAATTAGCACCTTTAACAGTGAAAACTATTAGTGTAAATTTTAAGATCATGAGTTGCTTTATCTCTTTAATCAGTCTCTTTGCACATGGTTCTGCAAGCTAAATACAAAATAAATACAAAATGCACTATAAATGTTTTGGATGGCTGACTTTTATCTTGGAGTTTAGACAAAGTCTAGAGAAGAGCAGTATCAACAGGGTCAATGTTATTGTCTCGTTTTGTTTTCTTTGATGGTTCTGAAGGTGTTGGTGTTGAAGATCGACTGCACTCTGAAGTACTTGGTGAAGGGAGCTCAGTTGTACAAAATATCCATCCATCCATCATCCAACCCGCCGAATCCAAACACAGGGTCACGGGGGTCTGCTGGAGCCAATCCCAGCCAACACAGGGAACAAGGCAGGAACTAATCCCGGGCAGGGTTCCAACCCACCGCAGGACATGTACAAAATATCTGGATGCAATTTACACAATGTTTATGTTCATATTTTTCACATATAAACAGGGCCGGATTTAGACTTGATAAGGCCCTAAGCTATTTGAGACATGGGGCCCTTTATAAGTCCAGATATGCTGTAGTATATTTAAGTATATATGACAATTGCTCACTCGGACAATTTGTTTTGGGAGCCCCCAATAAGGCGGGGGCACTAAGCTATAGCTTGTGTAGCTTATACGTAAATCCTGCACTGTAAATGATTAAGATTAATAATACATAACTGTGAATAGTAAAGGAAACTGGGTTAGTAAGAGCACCCCTCATGGCTCTAAGTGGTACTGCTTGCTAGATGAGAACCCTGAAGATGTCCCCTACTCACACATGCTTGACATTATTCGTGTACTATTGGACAGGTGGGAAATAAGAGCTTCCCAGTCAGAAGTTTGTTCTACACCTGCCCCACCAACTAGATGTTATGTGCTGGCAAGAAAAGGAACGTGGAGCCACTTTGAATTTCCACGTAAACTAAAAAAGGGAAACAGTAGTTTTCCAGTTACTTACAGTATAATTTAAATAGAGGGCAAAATAAAAATCAAAAACATTTTTTTAAATGTGGGAGTCTATGGTGGAAGACATTCAGTGATCTTATTGGGCTTTAGAAGGAATTTAATGGGAAAGTCGCATACAAACTAATACATTTTAAGTTTGCCAATACAAAGAGAACATTGAATTGGTGCGTTTATTTGAGAAAGTCACTTTTTATTAGAGATTGTGTTAATTTACAGTTGTTAGTTTTACAAACTGTAATCTGGGCCAGTGTGGGGGTTGCTTTGGCAGAAAGGTCATTTTGATTTAGTTTCAGTAGATTACATAATAAACACAGAGTTAGACATGAGGTTTTAAAAACACTCTCTTCTATAATTGAAGTGACTTTGTGGACTAACTACATTTAGGCACTTTAATGGTGCTGTTGAAATGAGTAGTTACAGATGATATGCATTTCAAACCAAACAGCACATTGGGAACCCAGTTTGCTTGATCCATAAAAAAACAACTTCACAAATTTAAATATAAGACACCTTTTATGTAGGGCTGGTAAGACAATAATATAGGTAGGCTGATGCATATTTCTATTTTTCCATTTCAGCAAAATTCCTTCGTTCATAATTAATTTAATTATGGCAAGCCCTGCAGTTAATATGTTAATGGTCATTTTCATTTGTGCTGAGAGCCAATTGTTTACAGCAATAAAACAGATTAGGATAAACGATTTTATTTGCAATACGTAGGCAGTTTCTTTTCAAAAAGGCATCTTTTTTCAAGCATTCGTTTATTCTTTATTTTCTTTATTTCTTCATTTTATCCTCTTTGCATTCAAACTACCTTCATATGTGGAAAGTGCTGTGTCACAGTTTGTTTTGTTTATTTGCCATGGTAACAAGGGCATAAAATAAACCTATCATATTTCTAATATTTATTACAATCAGGTCTCAAAGTGTGTGAGTGTTGTGAAGCAACAAAAAGGGGTAAAGGCACTGACCAGGACTCCACTTGGTCTGAGCCTCAGAAATGGGCCTCATCCTTGGCAATCTGGCTCACAACTAGAAAGGCAGGCTGTCTGGCCTGCACAGGCCCAAAATGGGGCTTAGGGGTTTTAAAGTACAAAAATCTTAAAAAATGCAAAAATGTCCTTCAGGGGAAAAGATGAGTGTAGAACGCTGTCCTTTCAGACAAAATCAAAACATTTTTTCTTAATTTCAATAATTTATCAAATAAAGAAATGGAAGAGTAAAAACTGTCAACAATAATTTACCTAAAATACCAATCCAAAGATAACAAGACTAGTCCAAAATACAAAAGTAGAATCCAAACACAGAGCAAAACCAATCTGAAAGCAGAAATCCAAATAATACCCACAGGCTTGCTCTGGAACACTTAACAACTCTCTGCCAGACCTCTGCCCACAGTTAGACCAAATAAGCTGAGGGTGCTCCTTCAGGAATGTTCCCACAGAACACAAGGGCAAAAATTGCTAAACACATACAGTAAAACCTTGGCTATGCATCACTTGATTCACCATCCATCTCTGTTAACTGTCGGGGCCAAAGAAAACAAAAATGCGCACACCAGTGCCTACCCATTACTGTACTAATTAGTGCCGTGCGGTACGCTGTGAGTTACGCACATCAGAGCAACTCTCCCTTGTGCTAGCGTATTCTTCCCCAACACCACGTGTCATGCCACATTTTGAAGTTACAGTGACAGTTACATACCATCAGTTTTTAAAGTTTTTCATTGCTTCTCTCTTTTGTTATAATGAATCTACTATACATTGCTATGACAGATAAACATAAGCATGTGATGTTGGAATTGTGAAAAAAAATGTACATTATTAAACATATTAAACTGACAAAAGTGCTTCAGGTGTTGCTTTGATTTACGGGGTAGACACATACAGTGAATTTAGAAAGTGTTCAGACCCCTTCACTTTTTTCACATATAGTAATATTGCAGCCTTGTGCTAAATCAGTCATCATCAGAGGTGACTGTGTGCAGAGGGTGCAGACCTATAAATATCTGGGAGTGCAGCTGGATGATAAATTGGAGTGGACTGCCAATACTGATGCTCTGTGTAAGAAAGGTCAGAGCCGACTATACTTTCTTAGAAGATTGGCGTCCTTCAACATCTGCAATAAGATGCTGCAGATGTTCTACCAGACGGTTGTGGCGAGTGCCCTCTTCTACGCGGTGGTTTGCTGGGGAGGCAGCATAAAGATGAAAGACGCCTCACGCCTGGACAAACTTGTTAAGAAGGCAGGCTCTATTATAGGAGTAAAGTTGGACAGTTTAACATCTGTGCAGAGCGATGGGCATTAAGCAAACTCCTGTCAATCATGAAGAATCCACTGCATCCACTAAACAGTGTCATTTCCAGGCAGAGGAGTAGCTTCAGTGACAGACTTTTGTCACTGTCCTGCTCCACTGACAGACTGAGGAGATCGTTTCTCCCCCAAACTATGCGACTCTTCAATTCCACCCGGAGGAGTAAATGCTAACATTACTCAAAGTTATAAAGCTGTTGTCTGCTTTTACGTGCATTTTTATTACTATTTAATTTAATATTGTTTGTTTTGTTTTTGTATCAGTATACTGCTGCTGGATTATGTGAATTTCCCCTTGGGATTAATAAAGTATCTATCTATCTGTCTATCTATCTAAAGTAATTTAAATTCATTTCATTGGCGATTTTCTGCCATTCTTCACTGGAGATCTTATCAAACTCTGTCAGGTTGGATGGGGACGGTCAGTGCACATTTATTTTCATGTCTCTCCAGAAATGTCATTCAAAGATATTTCCAGAGCTGAACCAATGCCTTTCTGGTGTTGTCTGCGTTGTGCTTAGAGTCATTGCCCTATTGGCAGGTTAATCTTCAGCCCAGTCTTAGGCCCATACTAATCTCTATTTCACCAGACTAGAGAATCTTGTTTTTCACAGTGTGAAAGTCCTTTAGGTACCTTTTTGAAAATTTCAAGCATGCTTACATGTGCTTGTTACCGAGGAGAGGATTCTGTCTTGCTACCCTGATAGATAAATAGATACTTTATTAATCCCAAGGGGAAATTCACATACTCCAGCAGCAGCATACTGATAAAGAACAATATTAAATTAAAGAGTGATAAAAATGCAGGTATAACAGACAATAACTTTATATAATGTTAACGTTTACCGCCCGGGGTGGAACTGAAGAGTCGCATAGTGTGGGGGAGGAACAATCTCCTCAGTCTGTCAGTGGAGCAGGGCAGTGACAGCAGTCTGTCGCTGAAGCTGCTCCTCTGTCTGGAGATGATCCTGTTCAGTGGATGCAGTGGATTCTCCATGATTGACAAGAGCCTGCTCAGTGTCCGTTACTCTGCCACGGATGTCAAACTGTCCAGCTCTGTGCCCACAATAGAGCCTGCCTTCCTCACCAGTTTGTCCAGGCATGAACAGTGTCATCAGCGAACTTTTGCACGTGGCAGGACTCCGAGTTGTATTGGAAGTCCGATGTATATAGGCTGAACAGGACCGGAAAAAGTACAGTCCCCTGCGGCGCTCCTGTGTTGCTGACCACAATGTCAGACCTGCAGTTCCTGTCATAAAGCCCAGATTGGTATATTCTTTCAGTGATGGTCGTCCTTTCTAACATCTCCAGACAAATTCTCTGGAGCTCAGCAAGAATGACCATTGGGGTCTTGGCCACCTCTCTCACCAATGCACTCCTTCCATGACTGTTCAGTTTGACCAGGTGGCCAGCTCTAGGACGAGTCATGGTTGTTCCAAACTTCTAACATTTAATTATCAAGGACACTGTGCTCTTGGGAAACCTCACTGCTGGAGGATTTTATTTTGTTGCTGCCTTCTCCAAATCTGTCCCTCGACACAATTTTGTGTCTAAGCTCTGCAGGCAGTTTATTCAACCTTGTGGCTTAGTTTTTGCTCCAACACGCGTTGTCCGTTGCGGGACTCTCTACATATGGTTTATTTATTTATTTATATAGCACATTTAAAAAAAAAACTAAAAGATGACCAAAGTGCTTTACATAGAATAAAAGCCAGATAAAGAATTATAAAAATATATGTATATAAATAAAACAGTTATGCATACATAAACACATGTACAACAACATACAAACATAACTAACTAATACATACATGCACAAGAACAAAATGAACACAGTATAAACAATATGAATAGAAAGATTTAAACACTCAAAACTCCTAAGCTAAAAAGTAAGTAAACAAAAGTGTTTTTAAGTAAAAACTTAAATGTATTAATTGGGGGAGTCGACTTTATTGCATGGGGCAAAAACAGTTCCACAGTTTAGCACCAGCCACCAAAAAGGCAAGATTACCTCTCAGCTTTAACCGTGCATGTGGGACAGTAAGCAATAGCTGATTTGAGGACCTCAGCTGCATGGCAGACGAATATGGTTTGAGAAATTCAGCTAAGTACAGTGGAGCTGACCCATGTAAGACCTTAAACACAAATACTAGAATCTTAAAATTCACCCTATAACTGACCCATGTAAGACCTTAAACACAAATACTAGAATCTTAAAATTCACCCTATAACTAACAGGTAGCCAGTGAAGAGAGGCCAACATATGTGATCCCTTTTTTTGCTGTGTGGTAATGCGCAGATCTGTGAGGGGAAAAATAATGTAAATTATTTTAATGTAAAGGTTATACATGCAAAATTTGAAATAAGTGAAAGAGTTTAAATCCTTTCTTAATCCACTGTGTGTGGGTGAGTGTGTTTCTAGAGTCGCTCCTTCAGATTCATGAATTTGACATTCATGATTCTGTTTTTTCTCAGTTTGGCAGTGAACAATTAAAATAGGAATATATTTGGAGCTTGTTGAAAGATCACAAAAACTTGCAGACGACGTGTAAACCTAAAATATATATATAAAAAAAAAACTAGCCATGGTACTTGTCAAGGACAGGCAATAGAATAATTTAAAAATATTTGCAATCTCTTGCCCTATGTGTACCTTCTGTACCTTTTATTTGTTTTAGCGTGTGTTTGTTACTCTCTTCACCAGTGCTCCCTTTCTCGAGCATGTTCCCGTAAAGCCTGCATCTTAAACTCTTTCATTATTATTAAGGAGCCTTTCTCAGTTTCTGCCCTGTTTTACTAGCACTTCTGTTTTTGTCACATCACCAAATCCAAACTGACCAATGACATAAAACCCAAACTGCCTGTGGCGGACTGCCGGGGTCCATGACCGGCTGTGACGCCCCTTCGTTATATGCTTGGGGGAAGCAGCCATGGAATGTGCAATACCTCCTCCTGGACGCTAGATGGCTACCCCCCCCCCCGGGTTGGAGCGGTGTCTCGGTTTCCCACAGGGCTCCATGGGAATTGGAGTTGGGTGCAACCAACCCAGGGGGTGCTGCAGCTGGAATTCCTGAGCCCTTATGGGCAGTGTTTTCACCACACCTGGAAGTGCAGCTGGAACTTAGAAATCAAGCACCTGGAGCACTTTGGGGTTAACTATAAAAGGGGCTAGCAGCCGCCACTCCTGGAGCCAGAATCAAGAGGAGGAGGACGAGGTTGCCTGGGAGGAGTGGTGGTGGAGGAGGAGGAGGAAGAAGAATAGTGTGCCTTTTATTTGGTCTATTTGTGCTTGGGACTGTCTACTGCCTGTGGGACACAGGGAAGAAGTGCGCCCACAGGCGAAGAAAAATAAATAGTTTATTTATTTTAAGTGTGCCTCCGTGTCCAATCTGTGTTGGGTTGGGCACCTATATAGCACCTTTTCACATGCCCAATTAGATCACTCTGAAGAACTGGATACACAGACCTTAGTATTTTATTATAATACTAGACATTAAGCCCGTTACAATAACGGGCGCTAGAACAGTAGTGCATAAACATTAGTAGGAACAGTCTTATTAAATGGCAAGGGACCTTGTATGTGGCTGTAATATGCGTCACTGTATTGTGTGCCTTGAATTTTCTCTCTCAGTAATACTGGCTTGTATTTCCATAAAATGCCTGTAATTTTGTCTGACATTAATACAGTGGAACCTCGGTTCACGACCATAATTCGTTTAAAAACTCTGGTTGTAACCCAATTTGGTCGTAAACCGAAGTAATTTCCTCCATAGGACTGTATGTAAATACAATTAATCCGTTTCAGACCATATGAACTGTATATAAATATATATTTTTTTAAGTTTTTAAGCACAAATATAGTTAATCATACCGTTGAATGCACAGCGTAATAGTAAACTAAATGTAAAAACATTGAATAACACTAAGAAAACCTTGAAAAACAGATAAAAGTAACACTGCAAGAGTTTGCGCTATAGCCTTACGACCCGCTCGCTAAATACACTTTTTTTAATGAGTTTTAAGCACTGGGAAAAAATGAACTTTTGAAAAATCAGTAATTTAATAAACAACCAAGAAAAGTAAAATTGCAACAATGCACACGCGCGATTGTGTGTGTGTGTGTCTCTCTCGCGGGCGGTGCGTGTGTGTGTGTCTGTCTCTTGTGTGTGTGTCTCTCTTAAGCGCGCGCCTCTGTGTCTTTGTGTCTCTCTCACGCCTGTGTGTGTGTGTGTGTGTGTGTCTGTCTCGCACGCACCTGTATGTGTGTGTGTCTCGTGTGTGTGTGTCTGTCATGCGCGCGCCTGTGTGTGTGTGTGTCTGTCTGTCGCGTGCGCGCCTGTGTGTGTGTGTCTGTCTGTCTCGCGCTCACCTGTGTGTGTGTGTCTGTCTGTCTGTCTCGCGCGCACCTGTGAGTGTTTGTGTTTGTCTGTCTCGCGCACGCCCGTGTGCGTGCGTGTCTCATGCACGCCCGCCAGTGTATGTGTCTGTCTGTCTGTCTCTCGTGCGCCTGTGTGTGTGAGTGTCTGTCTGTCTCACGCGCGCCTGTGTGTGTGTGTGTGTCTCGTGCGCGCCTGTGTGCGTGTCTGTCTCTCTCTCTCTGCACAGGGAATGCACAGGAAGAGACTGAACACATGCCGTGTGGCCCCGCGCATGCGCACTTCACCAGAAGACACACACACGGACACCTGGACGCACACAGGGGTTTTATTAAAGAGGATAGACAATGAAAATGATCTGTATCACATAACATATATAAATATGAGTGTTGTTTAATATTTGTTATTGCAAGTATATGTAATATCATTAATATTAGATGTTACTTATGTTAAGAATAATGAGCTGTGGGATCTACGCCAATTACCCCATGCCTTCATTGCTCCCGCAGTTATTCACATACTTGTTTGCTCTCTCTCTCTTCTCTACTGGAAACCAAAGTAGAACTCAAGTTATCCTTCTTGGCTCCCACCTTTTGCGAGCACTCTCGCTACTCATTTGTTTCTTACTTGCCCTTTTTAGAAAGTAAAAACACATTTAAGCCAGTGACCAGACAGTAAATGAAACATAATAGCAAGGAGGCAGGTGGATCCTTTTATGTAACAGAACATATTCATGAAGCCACATTCATAATGTTGTGGAACAGTGGCGCTTCTGCATTAAGGGCCTGTAGGGCTTTGCCCCATCAGATGCTGTACAAAATAAGTAATAATCTTGCCTTAGTAGTTTAACTTATTGTTAAAATGTTTGTAACAGCCCTCAATTTTATCTTCTGAAATAATTTTTTTCTCAAATTTCCATCATATGCTAAAGGTAATTACTTATGTAGAAAAACGTTTCTCTCTGCATTACAGTCATATGAAAAAGTTTGGCAACCCCTCTTAATACTTTGGATTTTTGTTTATCATTGGCTGAGCTTTCAAAGTAGTAACTTCCTTTTAATATATGATATGCCTTATGGAAATAGTATTTCAGCAGTGACATTAAATTTATTGGATTAACAGAAAATATGCAGTATGCATCATAACAAAATTAGACAGGTGCATAAATTTGGGCACCCCAACAGAGATATTACATCAATACTTAGTTCAGCCTCCTTCTGCAAATATAACAGCCTCTAGATGCCTTCTATAGCCTTTGATTTCTTTGATACAAAATCTCTCCAGTTCAGTTAAATTTGATGGCTGCTGAGCATGGACAGCCTGCTTTAAATCATCCCATAGATTTTCAATGATATTCAAGTCAGGTGACTGTGATGGCCATTCCAGAACATTGTACTTCTCCCTCTGCATGAATGCCTTTGTAGATTTCAAACTGTGTTTTGGGCCATTGTCTTGTTGGAATATCCAACCCCTGCGTAACTTCAACTTTGTGACTGATGCTTGAACATTATCCTGAAGAATTTGTTGATACTGGTTTGAATTCATCCGACCCTCGACTTTAACAAGGGCCCCAGTCCCTGAACTAGCCACACAGTCCCATAGCATGATGGAACCTCCACCAAATTTGACAGTAGGTAGCAGGTGTTTTTATTGGAATGCGGTGTTCTTCTTCCACCATGCAAAGCGCTTTTTGTTATGACAAAATAACTCAATTTTTGTCTCATCAGTCCAAAGCACTTTGTTCTTCTTTCTCATCACCCTGCCATACAGATGTTCTTTGTGCAAATTGTGCTGAATTGTACAACGATGTACAGATACACCATCTGCAGGAAGATGTTCTTTCAGGTCTTTGGAGGTGATCTGTGGGTTGTCTGTAACCATTCTCACAATCATATACATATGCCACTCCTGTATTTTTCTTGGCCTGTCAAACATGGGTTTAACAGCAACTGTGCCTGTGGCCTTCCATTTCCTGATTACATTCCTTACATTTGAAACTGACAGTTTAAACCTCTGAGATAGCTTTTTGTAGCCTTCCTCTAAACCAAGATACTGAACAATCTTTGTTTTCAGATCTTTTGAGAGTTGCTTTGAGGATCCCATGCTGTCACTCTTCAGAGGAGAGTCAAAGAGAAGCACAACTTGCAATTGACCACCTTAAATACCTTTTCTCATGATTGGACACACCTGTCTATGAAGTTCAAGGCTAATCCAACCAATAAGGTGTTGCAAGTAATCAGTATTGAGCAGTTACATGTATTCAAATCAGCAAAATTACAAGGGGACCCAAATTTTTGCACAGCCGGCAGTAAATACTGCTTCACTAAAAATCTTTGTTCGGAAAACACCCCAGTACTCAGATGTTCCTTGGAAATTAAAGACATACAACTGTTATCTTTTTTGTTAAAAGTAGAGTAAATTATTATACAGGCTGAGAGGGGATTCCAAACTTTTTCATATGACTGTGTGTCAAACTGTCTCCATATTGAGCGCTCCAAGCCTGCTTATGGCTGAGGAGCTGAGGCGCTGAATCAATTGGCCCTACAGTGTGTTCTCTATACCCTTGGGTGAGTCTGTGCAATGTTGTCCCCACTGAATTTTCAGGTTTAGCAATGAAGCTTAAAGGTTAGAGCATCTTATTCTCTGCATTTTTTTTTTTAAATTGTGTATATGCACTTCCGGGGTATAACCTTTTTTCCTCAGTCAAGGCTACATAGTGTAAAGCAGTGCAGAGGTATGAAGAGTCCAAAACCATTTGTTATCTTAAAGAAAACCAAAGTAATTTATAAAAAAAGAAAGAAGATCAATATTAATACCGCATTGAGCAGCAGATATTACGATAGTTAGAGTGGGTCTGAATGGCATCTTTATTTTCACTCACCACTGAGGAGAGCCTCATGATGGCTCTAAATTTTAAAAAAGTCACCTACAAAGATATACATTTGCTCCTTTCACCTTTTGGAAAAAAAAAACAGCAGTATGATGCTTCTGTTTTAAAGAAGCACAGAACCCTGGCACCAAAAAAACAGAGTTAAAAAATTGTTTTAACCTCATGCAATCCAGCAAACACTTGACCATGCAGTGGTTATTGCACTGTGTATAATATACTTGTAATTTCTACACTACTGTCCTTTTCTACCTTTAAGCTGTTTGACTCTAAACTTGACATTTTGCTTTAAAGCCAGTATAATCTCCTGGGCAGCCAATGATTGTGAGGCTCTAAGTTTACTTAACATTTCAATTAAGATCACTGTATTTTGGCAGATAATGAAGATGTCAGAGGATATCACAATGATTTAATGTCAATCCAAACAGAACCGGTACCACTATGCTCTTGTTTGATTGACTTTTTGTGATGTGAATGCTACTCTACAAAAGGGAACAGGGCACATAACTAAATGCAGTAACACATAAGTAAACATAATACATACATTCAACATAATTAGTAAACAAAACCATGTTCAAAATATAACATACAGAAGGACCCTGGTGTGTGTGTGTATATGTGTGTGCGCGTGTGTGTGTGTGTGTGTGTGTGTGTGAGAGAGAGAGAGAGAGAGAGAGAGTGAGCGTGTGCTCAGCCTGTGATGGACTGGTGCCCTGTCTACGGATTGTTCCTGCCTTGTACCCTATGCTTGCTGGGATAGGCTCCAGTCCTCCATGGCCCTGCTCAGGATTAATTAGGCTTAGAAAATGGTATGATAGGGTATGAATACAAAAAATCATGAAACGGTAATGGATTTTATACACAAAATTAAAGAAAACCACAAATTATAACAGAGGCAGTAAATAAGCCACAATTTAAACCTCATCTTTGGGATCTTTCAGTCAGCAAACCTATGCATAGCACTGCCATGTGGTACTAAATAAGTAGAAACTACAAGTGAAATAATAAACAATGAATACTTAGCTATTTTCTATAGATACAATGCTGTAATTACTGCAGTTTTCTACTAACTCCTGGTGTATATCAAATTCTTCCTTAATATGTCTTCTTTTTCCTCTTGACAACCTGAAAGAAGTAGACCCTGATTTGTACCCATAGCTTTCCTTCAGAACTGAACACTTTTTAGGATAAAGGAATGAACAAAGCATTTTGGAAAAAATGGCTCATGCTGTCTTCATTTCTAAGAAATGCAAAGCCTATGTTTCATTGCCGCTTTAATTCACCTAGGGAGTACAAAAACTAGTAAATGACAAGGGTAATTAAGCGATAAGCATAAAGCATTTCTTTAATTAGGAATTAATTGTATTAAGATGATCCTCTAAATTAAGACAGTCTTCTAATTGCTCTCTCTAGGGTGTTGTCTTAATACCAAAGAGAATCAAAATACGAAAAACAAAGTGCAATCAAGTTTCTCTGCTTGTTTATCTAACTGCATGCCTGGAGAGTGGCTCCTTTTTTACAGGACAGTGTTATTGTACTGTGAGCTTAATGTCAAGCAGGCTATGGAGATTTCTGCTTAACTCAGCATAACAACGTCACCGCTTTTCAGAATGTTAGATGATTGTTAGAGACATTTTTTTTTGCCAGAATTCATCACTCTATTAAAACTTCTATTTAAATGTTTTAAATAAAGATTTAAAGATGGAGTTAAATGAAAGGCAGGATTTTGAAGAGATAATTGTATGGACTGTTGCCAATATAGCTGCTTATGGACAAAGTTAACAAATGTTAATAATTAGAATGTTTTTACAGTAAACTTTAAAAAATAATAACACTTATAACATTGACATTCCCTCTTAAACCGCTGCCTATCCACGGTCAGTTATATTTTCTCTAAGAATGCTGCTAACTGGAATTTTTATCTCCCTCTCTTCTGTTGTCACCCGGCAATAGTTCAATAGTTACATTAATGAACAAATATTGTTGGTTTCTATTTATGGTAGTTAGCTTCAAACTACTTTGTATTTCCTGTGTGTTTAAATGAATTTGTGTACCAATTCTCAATTTATTAATCTGTAAACGTTAGACTTGCATTTCCCCTGATAATTTGTCATAGCACTCTGTACCTACAGTTACCCAACAAAAGTATGAGGCTGAGGATATGCAGGAAAGTACTGAGTACTGTTTCCATCTGATCAACAAGATTGACATCATAATTGGCAAAGTGGTTGTTGTCCTACTAGAACAAATACAACGCGTTTCACAGCTCAAAAAAAGATCTCCACATGATAGGAAATGAGCCTGATGATTTTTTGATTCACTATATAACTTTTTTTAAATAATAAATCACATGATGAGCAAAGCAAAATTAGAGCAGAAAACACCTTTCTTTTTGTGTCAATGGCACAAATATTCTTACACACTAAATACCGTTTACAAATGTACAGTGTAAGTTTCACTACAAATTAAATTTTGCACAAACTGCTGGCTCATCACTACTGATTTTTGCAGTGCTATATCCTCAAGCTAACCAGATTTGTCCCTTTTCAATGGTTATTTCAAAATTATAAGGTGTACATTTGTTCAGGTCACGTTGTAGACCTGAAATGTTTACTGGCTTTCAGTGTGGCAAATAAAAAAATAACACCACCTCATGAAGGGAAAAAAAAACAACTTTCTACTGCTACTCACTCACATATGACTGGGTTTCATCTCATTCCATGTGGATTCCTCAGTCTATAGCAGGTAAGTTGGTTTATTTGGTAAACTTTCAGCTTTACAGGGTGACACACGTATGCCGTTTTTGTTAAGATTGCTCTGGCAGCCAAAATAACAAAGAGGCCTTCAAAACGGCCCCCTAAAACAAATCTCACCCCAATGCAAGCTTGGCATCAGGAAAACAGGAGGTGTCACCCTAACCGCGGAGTGGAGGTCAGGCTTTTAAATTCAAAATAATAGCAAAAGAGTCCCAAAACCTTGTTATATGTATCCCACAAGGAAAACATTCTAAACTCCGCCTCCACAAAATTGTATAAAAAAGGTTGTTTATTGTTGCAGTGGGCTGGTGCCCCGCCCGGGGTTTGTTTCCTGCCTTGCGCCCTATGTTGGCTGGGATTGACTCCAGCAGACCCCCGTGACCCTGTAGTTAGGATATAGCAGGTTGGATAATGTATGGATGGAGGTTGTTTATTAACAAAAAAAAAAAACACCAAAGTACATTAAAGGCATTAATGAGCAAAAAGGAGTTGCCAAAGGCTTATCTAGGAAAGCACATTATGCCAGAGTGCATTTGAAATTAACCACCTTACACTTACATTTCTGTCATTGTTGGAAAACACTGTTCAGCTGACCTTGAGTATCTCATGGTTAAGTGTAGACCATTCTATCTGCCAAGGGAGTTCACCTCCACTATAATAACAGCTGTATATATCCCACCGGATGCTAATGCTAAGCTTGCTATGAAAGAACTCTATGCAGCCATTAGTATGGCAAGCCAAATTAACATTTAGAGATATCTCAAAATGAATTTTGGATATCTTAAAATGTAATTTACTTTTTATGATATCTGAAACTCGCTTTGAGATAGCTTAAAATAATTTCCTTTACATTTTAAGATATCTGCAATACATTTTGAGATATCTCAAATGCATTTCAAGATATCTCAAATACAGTTTCAGATATCTCAAAATAATTGTTTCTGCATTTCAAGATATCTCAAATGAATTTTCAGATATCTTAAATTGACCTTTCATGCATTTTAAGATATCTTAAATGCATTTCAAGATATCTCAAAATCATTTCCTGTAAAATTGCCTATTATTTCAATGGGACTTCTTGTTTATTATAAGATATCTTAAAATGTATTTGAGATATCTTGAAATGAGCAGTAAGTGATGTTGAGATATCTGAAAATGTATTTGAGATATCTGAAAATGGACAGGTAGCTGTTTTGAGATATCTGGAAATGTATTTGAGATATCTTAAATTGTATTGTAGATATCTGAAAATGCTATTGAGATATCTTGAAATAATTGAGTGTCCTTTTAAAGATATCTTAAAATGCATTTTAGATATCTTGAAATACAATTTGAGATATCTTGAAATACATTGTTAGATATTTGAAATGGAGCAGAGACCCATTTTAAGATATCACGAAATTCATTTTAGATATCTAAAAATGTATTTCAGATATCTGAAAAAAAAATGAATTTCAAGATATCTTAAATGCTTTTTAAGATATCTAAATTATATTTCGAGATATCTCAAAATAACTTCCTTCTCATTTTAAGATATCCCAAATTCATTTTGAGATATCTGAAATGCATTTTCAGATATCTTAAAATGACTTTCTGTGCATTTCAAGATATCTCAAATACATTTCAAGATATCTTAAAATAACTTCCTGCACATTTCAAGATATCTCAATAGCATTTCAAGATATCTTAAAATAACTTCCTGCACATTTCAAGATATCTTAAAATAACTTCCTGCACATTTCAAGATATCTCAAATACATTTCAAGATATCTTAAAATAGGCAGGAAGTTCCATTGAAAGTATAAGAAATTTTACAGGAAGTGATTTTGAGATATCTCTAAGGTTATTTAAGATATCTCGAAATGCGCAGGAAGTTATTTTAAGATATCTGAAAATGTATTTGAGATATCTTTAAATACGCATGAAGTTATTTTAAGACATCTGAAAATGTATTTCAGATATCTGAAAATGCCTGCAGATGTATTTTAAGATATCTTGAAATGTATTTGAGATATCTCAAAATGCACATTAACATATTTCAAGATATCTCGAATTGCATTTAAGATATCTTGAAATGCATTTCAGATATCTCAAAATGTACAGCATATCATTTCAAGATATCTTGAAATCTATTTGAGATATCATAAAATGGTTTTTAGATATCTTAAAATAGATGCATTTTTAGATATCTGCAATTCAATTTAAGATATCTAAAATGCATTTCCAGATATCTTAAAATTCATTTTGAGATATCTCTAAATGTTAATTTGGCTTGCCATACATTAGCAAACAACAAGCTGCTCACCCTGAGGCTGCATTTATTGTAGCAGGTGATTTCAACCACTCCAACCTAAAGACGGTGCTACCTAAATTTCACCAACATGTCTCCTGCCATACCAGAGGGGATAAAACCTTGGATCATGTTTACACTAACATTGTTGGAGCCTACATAGCTACACCCCTCCCCCACCTGGGACAGTCTGATCACCTTTCTTTGTTTCTCACCCCCAAATACTCATCACTTATCAACCGTGTGAGACCAACAGTGAAGACAATCAAAGTGTGGCCAGCGGGGGTTGACTCTACACTCCAGGACAGGTTTAAGGACACAGACTGGAGCATGTTTGCCTCACAAATAAACATTGACTACTACACACACTCAGTACTGGAACACATCAGCACCACAATTGACAGTGTTACCACAGAGAAGCGGATCACAACGTACCCGAATCAGAAACCATGGATGAACAGGGAAGTGCGGCTTCTGCTAAAGGCATGTAACAATGCCTTCAGATCAGGTGACACACAGGCCTACAGTACTTCCAGGGCAGAACTGAAGAGGGGCATCAACAAGGCCAAGCTTAGCTACAAACTGAAGGTGGAGGGGCACTTTGTCAACTCTGACCCCCGACGTATGTGGCTGGGCATCCAGGCCATTTCTGAGTATAAGTGCGGCACTTCCACACAGACAGCCATGGATATGTCCTTCCTCAATGAGCTGAACGACTTCTACGCTCGCTTTGACAAGGACAACAAGGAAAAGTCCACTATAACCCTACCCTCTGATGACTGCCATACCATCACACTCACCCACACGGAGGTTCATAACGCACTAAGCCGCATCAATGCTCATAAGGCTGCTGGCCCTGATGGCATCCCTG
>JANRMT010062856.1:56217697-56261012 GCA_026402145.1 Polypterus bichir lapradei | reverse complement strand
CCTTTTATGTTTCTGACTTATTTTTTTAAGAAGAAAAACTGCACTTTATGTTGAAATTTTGGCTATTATTATTTAAAGACAATACCATTCTGAAAATGTACTTAAAGTACTTAAACTACCACTTTATTTTTAAGTCTGCCCAATTTTAACCGGGGATGATATTTTTGTTTCTGTTTTGAATTCAAATGCAGTTTAAAAGCATTTTTCTTTTCAGAAATTAAAAGAGCTTGAGTTTACAATATTCATGTCCATGTCTATTATTTGATTCTGTCGCCCACTAAAACCCTTTTAAATTCAAAAAACACTTTTGCGATTTGGGGCAAATTTACGTGTGCGATTACATACGATTAATCAAGCCTCTAATTAATTGGATTAATTTTTTTAATCGAGTCCCGCCCCTAATATATATATGTAGATTTGTATATATATATATATATATGTGTATATACAGTATATATGTAGATATGTATATGTGTATATATGTATATATGTGTTTGTGTGTATATATATGTGTATATATGTATATATATATGTGTGTGTGTGTGTATATATATATGTGTATATATGTATATATATGTGTGTGTGTGTATATATATATGTGTATATATGTATATATATGTGTGTGTGTGTATATATATATGTGTATATATGTATATGCCAGCAACACTCATGACAATGACAAAACAATTATATTGTCAATCATGTTACGTTATTATTAAAATGTTTCCTTTTCTTTTTAGTTCTCTGCTGCCAAACGCGGGTATTTTGGTATGTATATATATAGATATATATATATATATATATATATATAGATAGATAGAGAGAGAGAGAGAGAGATGACAACAACACTCATATCAATGACAAAACAATTACATTAACAATCATGTTACGTTATTTTTAAAATATTTCCTTTTCTTTTTCATAACTTCTTTAACACACTACTTCTCCGCTGCGAAGCGCGGGTATTCTGCTAGTCTATTAATGAATACAAGGTCAGTGCTACTGGTGTGTCTTCCAGTGTCTCAATCCCTTACTGTAACTGATATAGACTTCCTGCTTCTTTACTCTTTTAAGTTCTGCCCACTAGACAAAGTGGAGTTTGAAGACAGAGTCAAACTGATGCCACTGGTCCCTATACGGCTCTTCTCCTCCAGTCTAAGGTCTATGTCAGAAAAAGGGTCAGTGACTGTGTAACTTTCCCTTTCTGTGCACCAATAAGATCAGTCCCATTAAATACTCACCAAGCTGGGACTTGCAGGGCCATACATGATTCTTGAACAAGAACACATGTCTGGGCTTAACTTCCTAAAAAGCTTATAGTTAATAGTAGAGAAAGCCACTGCTGAAAGGGCTTTCTACAGGGTTTCTTCCTAAACACCCACCCACAGTTTCCTCCAGTCCAGGAACTTTAAACATTCAGGGTTGCAGTGACCCATTTCTAATCATGTACTAGATAAGTAAGTAAAATAACTTTGGAAGGATGGGGAGAGAGAGAGAGAAAAAGAAACTGAACAAAAGACATGACAGTTAAAATTGCTGTTATCAATTCAGGACTTCAGTAGCACAAGGTAACTGAAGCTTAATTATTCATTTTTACATTGTAATTTCTACTGCGACAGAAGAGACATGAAGACACATACACGTAGACCCCTTCAGGTAGTGACAAGTGAGGAGAAAGAGAAAGAAGGAGAAACGTTAGTGATTTTACATTTCAATTTTTACTTTTTATTGATTATTTTAAACACCCCAGAACACTTTCTGTTTTATGGAACAATTTTACAATTTATGTATTTATTTATGGCCATTTTAATTACACTGAATGCATTTAATTTTCTCAGTGTTTGGAATAAACTGATATTTTTTTTAACAGGTACGTCTCATGCTTGTTGACTCCCTCACCCTGGCTCATTGATTGTGACTATCAATAACCACAGGTTCAAAGCAAGAGCTGCCAGTTCTGGACAACCCAGGCATCACATTATGGTGTCAGTGGTGGGAAGGGACAGTGGTAATAAGGATTAGAGGGAAATAACATGAAATGAAAAGAAAGGAATAGCAGGAAAATACCCATGGTTGGTGGATTGGTGTGAAGACCAACCAAGGACAATGGACTTAAAAATGATTTTACTTGTTTTAATTGTTTTTGTCCTTGTACTGTATTGTTCATATGTCCATTTTGTGGTTTTACAGATTTTAAGGGGTGGACGGGACAGAATTTTAGTGTCTAGTTTTTAAACAGTACAGTGTGCTGTGGCTGCCTCATCCGTGGTCTACTACATTCCTGTGGTCGTAATTTAGCATCTTATTAAAGAAAGAAACATCCTCTAACAGGACAATTCAGTAATCATGCAGGAGAAAAGCTGTTCATTGTATCTTTTTAATTACACCTCAGCAAAATGCCTTGGACGGAGCATTCTTCAAAATGAGTCTGCTACTGCAGATTAACTAAGAATAGAAGTTCATTTTATAAACTGTTGAATTTACATACGGTGTCAATCAATGCATACATTTTACTCTGGTTAGTTCATTGGTTTACACCCAAATGATTTATATAAAATAAAAGTATGTTATATTATATTATGGTTCTTCATATACCTTTGAGTTGCACCACCACTCTTTACATTTCTGTGTGTATAACAATTGTCCATTCTCATTTATAGGACATCTGCTGATTTCTTAGTCATCGCTTAGTCATCCTTCAGTACATTTTGTATATTACATCAACCTTTCTTCTGGTACATTCTTTATTTACTTGACCATCTCAGTATTTTTCCTAAACCAATTCTTATATTTCAGTGTACATTTTATTGTTCACTTGACCTTTATCTGGTTTCCTGGTGTGCCAGAACAGGTTTCTGACATTTATTAAGCCTTTATGCTATTATTTTAAGATGAATGCCATGTTACCCTAAAATTATTCTTCCACATTCCCCAGGCCCCCTCCCCTCGCCCTGGTACACCTTCAGTTGTGACTATCGATTACCACAGGTTCAAAAAAGGTGTTTGCCAGCTGTGGGCAACCGGGGAGTTATAATCTTTATATCATTTTGACAACAGCATTAGTATATGGCATAGTCACAGATATATAGAGACAGAGATAAAATGGATGGATGGATGGATGGATAAAACAGAGGTGTGTTAGGCTGTACTTGATGTGCAAGTGGATGTGCCACCTCAACTGATAGATTACCCGTACAGTTAGGTCCAGACAGGCAGTAAGTTTTGTTGTTTTGTCTGTTTATTTGCTTTTTTGATTTTTTTTATATTTGTTCCCCTCTTCTTGTGTTTAATTCTTTAAATAAATATATCAATTTTTATATATGCTACCTTTCTTCCCATCAACCCATATAAAGGGTCACTGAAATTGGTGCAACAATTCCTTACTAACTTTTTAGATAATGTAAATGGACAACGTTTATGAAGCATCTTATATTTATAACAGTTAATATCCTGAATAATAAAATATTAACCATTTATACAATTTACCACCTTATTAATGTCACTATTTTCTTAAATTAAATAGCGACAAAACTGAGGTTCTCCTCATTGGTACCAAATCAACATTATCCAAAACTGATCATTTTTCATTTGTTATTGATAATTCCTCTGTCTCCCCTTCCCCACAGGTTAAGAGTCTGGGTGTCATCCTTGACAGTACTTTATCCTTTCAGTCCCACATCAACAACATCTCCTGGTCTGCATATTTCTACTTGCGTAACATTAATCGTATTCGCCCCTCCCTCACTCCCTCCACCACTGCTATCCTTGTTCATAGCCGTGTCACTTCTCGTCTGGATTATTGGTCTTTCTCGCAAATCTCTTTATAAGCTTCAACTGGTCCAGAATTCAGCTGCCCGCATCATTACTAGAACCCCCTCTATTTACCATATCACTCCCGTTTTGCAGCAGCTTCATTGGCTTCTAGTTCAGTTCCGAATTCAATTCAAAATTCTCCTAATATCTGTCTGACCTCCTCCATGTTGCCATTCCCTCCCGTACCCTTAGATCCTCTTCCTCCATCCACTTGACTGTCCCCTTCGTCCGTCTTACTACTATGGGGAGCAGAACATTCAGTTGATCTGCTCCCCAGCTTTGGAACTCACTACCACCTGAGTTTAGAAATATTGAAGCATTTTAGTTTTTCAAATCTAAACTTAAAATTCATTTGTTTAAGACTGCTTTTTCTCTTTGATTACAATTGCTCTGTCTGATTTTAACTTTTGTATTTTACTTTTATTTATAATCTGTGTTTTGTCTATTGTTCGGTGTCCTTGAGTGTTTAGAAAGGCGCCTACAAATAAATAAAATGTATTATTATTATTACTGTATCACATATTATAACTATAGCTGTGTTTGTCCAAAACTTCCAAGGCTCAGCAGCTTTAGCTTACTTCATAGCACAAGTCAGGCAGTAGTGTGATGCGTGTTCAAATAATTCCACAGTCCAAGATTCTTCATTTTAAAAGTTTTAGTAACGTTCAAAGCAATACAGTTCACACAGGACTAGAGCAAAAATTAAATTACAAAGAAAAGAAAAGTTCTTGTTTAAAGAAAGGCCTGTTTAAGGTTTACTTATCTTGTTTCGTTTCCCTGTATATTTGGTCATCTGGTCATAGTTTTATATGTTCATTAAAATTTGTAGAAAGATAAGGTGAAAAATTGTATGCCAATGTTCTATTTGTAAACTAATCTAACAGTCCATGCTTCTAACAGTGAGATTATTTCCTGGTTTAATTAACACTCAGGAATATCTAAGAAAGTTCTATTTCAAGTTAACTTACAGGGGGTTAAAGATTATACAATAATCTAAGTAACTAAAAACTGATACTCTACAGCAGACAGTTATGTGAATTTAACATTAATATTAGCTTTCTAAGATTGGCTTTTACAATAACAAAATTGTAGTGAATTGAATCTGCAGTTCATCTCAAGCTTTTAAGGAAAAGTAAATACACTTGTTTTATTTTGTCTCATAAAAAAGTCAAATGCATCGGAGCTCTTCAAGTGTTTCTCCATATGCTTCAAACTCCCATAAAATGAACGGCCTACACAGCTTCTAGCCAGAGGAGGTTCACGTGACCCACAAACCAGATAGGCTAGCTACTTTGGGGCGTATAGCCAGAAAACACGCCTTGATCCAACATTATTTTTTCTTGACATCCAGTTACGATTTTCTTAGCATTAACTATGGGATCTGTGAAAGCCCCTTTGGCTGTCTGTGTTCTTGTTTCATTATTCTGAGACCACATGGAAGACCCTCAGCAAAGAACTGCCTTCTGACACCTGACATTTACAGATTAGTGCAGCCCGGCTAAGCTAATGGGAGGCTTGAAAGCTGTGAAGAATGCTTTTGATTTGCACCTCGGGGGTCGGTTCTGTCTGCAAAGGGTATGTGAGAAAGAAAGATTGAGATGAAAAGAAAAGAGCTGCTTCTGGAGACGTTGCTGGAATTTCACACTAGCTCTCCATCTGTTTCACATGCCTTTTTATCATTCCTCAGAAATCTTAAAGAATGTGAAAGCACTTGATGAAAACATTTGGTATGGATTTTTAACTGTCGCTGGCAATTAATAATGTGATTCAAATGCACAAAGAAATATGGAAAAACTATACAATGATATTTTTCAGACTGCAATTAAAAATAAATCAATCATTCATACCTTTGTATGATAATGGATGAAAAATGAATTCTTAATTTTGAATATGGTAAAGCCTGGATGGCATGGTGTTGTAGTGGCAATTGCTGCTGCAGAGATCTAAGGGATTTCACTCTCCATTACAGAGAACACCAAAAAAATAAATTCAATGATAGCACAAGATGTGTTTCCATACTGTGTCTACCCAAAATACTCCTCCACACTCAATTCCTATCTCTCTTTCAATCTTTTACAGGCCCCATACATCTCTTTCTTCCATTGTCAGGTTTTTGCAATGCTTTGTATATTTTTAAAACTATATTTATTATCTCTGTTTAGTTCACTGATCATCCCCACTGATTTCCAGGGACCCAAGTTGGCCACCATGTCCTGACATCATAGACCATTGACACTTAGTAAATGTGAGATGTTGTGGGGATGGCTGATGTGACCCAGTTTTAAACAAGAGCCTTGAG
The DNA here is from genome assembly GCA_026402145.1 of Polypterus bichir lapradei. Taxonomy (NCBI): domain Eukaryota; kingdom Metazoa; phylum Chordata; class Cladistia; order Polypteriformes; family Polypteridae; genus Polypterus; species Polypterus bichir. Next base: position 56,254,900 of record JANRMT010062856.1, on the reverse strand, counting down.
TCGAACCAAGAAATAATAGTGGGACACAAACATATTAAAAAGAATTAGTAGAGATGTTGTCAGTGACAGGAAAATAGTTAAAAAGCCAGAAAAACAGTTTGACAGATGAAATCACAACCCAGTACTCAATTCAGAAACAAGGTCAGAGGAAATCCTAACAATGTGTCTTTTTTTGAAGTGCCTTTATAGCTGCCTCTGACACAAACAAGAAAATCAGAGATTTCATTGTGAAAAAAGGTCAAACCTAGTATGTTAAGATACTCTGAAAAACAGAGCGTACATGATTGGCAACAATGAAGGCTGGACCAGGAGATAAATGGTAAAAACAGCAAACCCTAAACCTAACCTAAACAAATTATAGTTTAATGGTAGGCAAAAAGTCAGTAACAAAAGGTGAAACATTCTAGTGACAAAATGCAAAATCCAAGAGAAAATTCAGTCGTCAAAACATATAGAAAGCTCTAAAGCCAAAATTACTAAAAAGCAGTCCCTGAGGCAAAATAAACATGAGGCCCATAGCAAGTTTTTTTCAGAAATTCTAAAGAAAGGACACAAGATGTGGTGTGCCACTATCTTAAATACTGGAAGCTCAATGATGCTAACCATGTGGTTGTGTTTGCCATAACAACTGGCATCATTACACAATATTGCCATAGCAATGTAGTTAAGGTGATATCATCATTGTTATGATTTCTGTGTTGATAAACAATTATTTGATTTTTCTTTTTTTATTGTTTCAATATTTTGCTTTCTATTTTGGGTGCTGAGGAGCGTTTTTGGGTATTTTGTTTTTGGCAATGACACATGTTGCCGTCTCAAGACTTATGGAGGTTGTGTTACATTTCAACAGTGGGTTGTCACTATTTATTCTGCCAGAATGAGAAAAATGGCAGGTCGCTAGAAAAGTACAGAGTGAACAGAAGTCTAAAATGTGTCTAAATTAACACAGGGTTTAAACAGGGAGATATACCAGTAGTGTCTTAGCGAAAATAGCAAAACAAAGTACTTATTCAAAAACCAGGACTAGAGACTTTGTAACCAGAATTCTTCACCACATCACTTGCAAATTGTTTATAGAATGTATCCACTATATTAGCTTTCATTTAGCATGAGCCAAAAAAAAAAAACCTATGTAACAGTAACAAGAAAATATAACATTAATAACAGAGTGAAAATGAGAAAATTTAATTGTTTATAGTTCAAAATACCTACAAAATCATAACATACATTTAGAAAACATTCCTCGCAGTCAAAATATATTATTAAAGTAACAGTCATAACACTCTTTAAGATGGTGGCACTCTATCTTCTTTGTCCTAGTTTTTGGCTCTTTTCACAGATATTTTTATCTTGGTTGTGTGCTTTACAAAAAGTTAGCAATTTTATGCATTAGTCTGTGATATGTTATTAAAATGTAGCAATGTAATGTAAGCTTAAGTGTCAGGCTCATACATCACAATGTCACATTGACCAAAGAGCCTCATCAAAATCTTAACGAACCTCATGTTCACAGTATGGCCTACCAGAGACTGACCTGGAACAGGCAGGTGAAGGAACATATCTGCCAGGACCAGCATCAGCTCCAGCCAAGAGCAAAAGTGGGAGCGAAACTGCAGGTGAGATGGGCAGTTAGAATTTGTCCAGGAGGTTTAATGGAACTGAGCATGGCCTTTTTATCCCCACAGTCAGCTACAGCTAATAACCCCATGAGTCAGCAGCATCATCCCCGACAGGACTCATAACTCCTTCTACAGAGTGTGGAGAAGAACAAAACGAGCTGAGGGTCATGATTGACACACTTGGGGTGTAAATGACATAAAGAATGATATAAAGAAGCATATAGGGGATATAAGAGCTCATAAAGAAAAATAAAGGACATAAACAAGAAAAATGAGAATCAGCTTCAGGATATAAAAGACCCAGAGAAAAGTTTAAGTATTAACTTTACTGAAACCTTTAAAGAAATTCTAGAAAGAGTTGATGAAAAAAATACATGAAAATATGAGTAAGTTTGGCAGTAAAATGTTCTGCAGGGATTAAAGTAAATCAAATCTTGCAAGTTGAGGCAAGCGATTTGCACAGGTGTCCCAAATTCTGTTTATTACTGAAAAACACTCCGACTGTCTTAAAGCAGAGTTGGAACAGACTGTATTACTACACTGTCTGAAGTACTACTTGGACAATATTACACTCTAGAAAGTCCCAATGATAATGTAAAGAAAACTGCAATTAAATTAAATGAGACAGAACTTTATTACCCATAGAAGTGTAACACTTTCATTTAGAGAAACTGCAAAAAAAATAAATAAATAAATCAAAGTGTCAGTGAGTACGGTGTCCTACACAATCCAAAGGAAATTGTAAACTGGAAGAAACTCTGATAAGAAGAGATATGGCAGACCCAAAGTCACAACCAAGTCAGAAGACACATTTCTAAGGGTCAGCAGCTTACATGATAGGCATGTCACAGCACAGCATCTTCAAGCACAACTTGACAGTGGTTGATAAAAGCAAGTCTCAGTTTTTACTGTGAAAAGGAGACTTTGTGCTGCAGGTTTGACAGGACGAGCGACTAAAAAAGCCATTCTTTAATGGAATAAAGAGGGCCTTGAAATACTGAATGTGCACTTCTGCAGACTGGAAGAAAGTCTTATGGACTGTGTCACACACGTGCACATGGGAGGCAGCTAAAGGGCTTGAGTAAGGGCAATTCCGAACCAGACCGGGATGTGGCAGAGTGCACTGACTCTTTTTCTCCCTTTCCTGTAGACCATTCACGGGAGATCCCACCTGACCCTCTTGACATCACTTCCCGGGTCCAAGCCTATGGAAGAAGACCTTGCTGGCTCCGGCCCCTATGATGTCACATCCAAGCACGAGCCTATGGTTGAAGACCCTTATGAGCTGGACCCCTTTGACTTCACTTCCTGTCTTCCCCTTTTTTTCCCCATTCCCTCAGTTCTGTTTTGGATTCGGTTTTGTGCACATCAGTGCTGTTTATACTTTTGCAACTTCGCAGCCAGGATACCAAATATACAGGTGGCTGCCCCAAACCTTGTTATGACTCAGAGTGGAGTTTGTGACAACCAATAAATCAGAATTAGAAATCTTCGGTTCATCAGGCAGGGTGCTTGTACACTGTGAAGTTGGTGAAAGGATGGTTCCTCAGTGTATGACACTAGATGTGAAATATGGAGGAGGTTGTGATGGTCTGGATTTTTTTTGCTGGAGTCAGAGTTGGTGACTTGCACAGATTAACTGGCATTTTGAATCAAAAGGGTTACCACAGTTTGTCTGTTATAGCACCAAAAGGTGTCTACTTTGATGAATCATTATGAAAACATTCATTAAATAATGAATAATCACATTCATTTTTTGTGTATGAGTGTGGCGAGTGGCTGGGGCTGCTACCCAGCTGTGACGCCCAGGAGGACTGGAGGAGGGCTTGCGCCTCCTCCAGACCATGAGGGGGCGACCGCCCTGGTGGCTTTGGGGACCACGGGAATGGAGCTTGGAAGCTCAACCCTATAGGGGCCCATGGTCACTGCCAGGGGATGGCCCAATGCCTGAGGAGCCCTGGCCCTCAGCACTTCCGCCACACCTCGAAGTGCCTTGGGGGGGGGGGGAGAAGACCAGGGACCAGGTGCAGCTGGTACTTCTGCCACACTGGGGAGTGCCAGCGGAAGATTATCAGGAGGCACCTGTAGCACATCCGGGTGATTGTAAAAGGGCCCGCCTCCCTCTGTTCACTGGCCGGAGTCGGATGGAAGAAGGACATAGCTCGAGAGGAGTGTGGAGGCGGACCTGAGAGAAAGGCAGTGTGAGAAGAGGCCTGGACTTTGGGGTTGAGTGCATTGTGTGTGTCATCCTTGTAAATATTATTGTAAATAAACGTGTTGTGGTGCTTGAATGATGTCTACCTGTCTGTGTCCGGGCTGTTTCCCACAAAGAGCTGCATGCAAATCCATAGTGTCACAACTTCATACACTATCTTGATATGTTACAAAATATAATTTGTGATTAAGTCAATTTTAAAAACTCATCCAGAATGCTTTATCCATTAGAGGTCCTTAGTGCAAGGCAAGAATGAACCCTGCATGTGGTGTTACTGCATCCCATGAAACATTCTTGTAAGCAATCACACTAATTCACACTGAGGCAGTTTAGAGACATGAGTCAGTCCAGCATATGAGTCTTTGGAATGTTGGAGAACATTAGAAACAAATTTAAGAATCAGACTTAATGGCCTGCACAGGTCAAAATGGACTAGACAAAAAAAATACCAGGGGGGAAAGGGGGAACCATAAAATCCCAAACAACACAAACAATAATTGTTTATAATTAAAGACTTATTAAATTCAAAATGAACTAAACCGAATCATCAGGAATCAAAAAGAGTTTAAGAAAAAGCAAACTTTAAACAAACAAAACCAAGTCTATAATCCCAGACCAAAGTCAAAAAATAGAGTCATACAATTAAAAACAGAAGTAAAAGGAGGTCTAGAAGATGAGATGACAAACAAAAGTATAAACTAATGGTCCAGCACTAACATTGAGACTGGCTTAGCCTTATATACACAAAAGTAACATTAGGGAAGTTCTGCCCTTTTAACCTCAATCTGATGTGCACAAAACACCTAACACGGAACAAATACGTTGTCAAGCACATGTGCTTAGGGGACATCTTCAGGGCTCTAAAACCATAGGCAATACTACTCAAAGTAGAGAGGGGACATCGTTACTAACATCATCTGTCTTTTCACCTCCATCTCAGAGGTTTGTTGGCTTAAGGACAAGTGACTTAGTTTCCAAAGCCCCACCCCTTCCAGGTCAGCATTTTATAGGTCCCGAAGCTACCGCAATTGACCATTCTTTGCGGACCAGCATCTGAGGAAGATGGAGCTCCACCTCAATAGCAACTTTTCCCTAATCATCAGGAAACCTTTTTTGCACCTTGCTGCACATTTCACATTTCTGAGTTTTACCATTCACATTTTAATCAGGAAAGCTCTTTACTGACCAAACTGTCTGATCTTTCTTACAATGTACTGTACAAAAGAAACAAATAAATAAAAATTAAAAAATATTTAAAAGGCAACAATAACTTTAAATACAAAGAAATTAAACTTGAACCAGGAATGAAACCCAGCCTCTCTTATAACATAAATGTCACAAGTCAAATTAGTTTCAACAGATACAGGATTTATTAACCAATAAGTATAATAATAATAATAATAATAATAATAATAATAATAATAATAATAATAATAATAAAGCATTTCATTTATTGAGTGTCCTTCCTATGCTCAAAACACTCTACAAGTAAAAGTCGACAGAAATTATATTTTTTTGCAGCTGGAGCAGGTTAATTCTCAGTAGTGGATCACAAAATAAGCCAGAGGTAAAGGTTTGCTTGGCAGTCTTGAGGTTAATAGTTCAATTCTCTAGCCAGAAAGCCCATGAAATAATATTCACCCCTGAAATGCCCTTAATGGTATGGGCCTCCTTGCCAGATCCAGTTTGGCTGGAATTTGAACCTCTGCTGCCACCTACCTGCCTGGAGAAATTGCTGTAACCCTCTGCCAATCTTCTCTTTCATTAATGCTGGCTCTTAGATCAACTTAGACTACTGATGAACAAAGCCACTGACTTTACCTTACCTTGAATTGAAGTCAATGGGAAGACGAAACTGTACTAGTTTTGATTAGACAGAACTAGTTTTTATTAGGTTATAATAATAATAATAATAATAATAATAGTAATAATAAATTACATTTATATAGCAATGTTCTCATTACTTAAGGTGCTCTACAAGAACAACCAACATCAATGTGTAGCACCCACCTGGATGATGAAACGGCAGCCATTATTGCACCAGTATTCTTACCATACATTAGCTATTAGGTGGTGAAGGGGTGAGAAAAATAGCCAGTTAGAGACAGGGGATGATTAGGCAGCCAGAATGGAGAAGGCCATAATGCCCAGAGATCTTTACTGAGCACAGAGAGTCAAGACCTTGATTTTACATCTCTTCCAAAGTACGTGACATACAGTATTTACAGCACAGTGTCCCTGCCACTGCACTGGGTCGTTGGGATCCACACACAGACCACAGGGTAAGCGGCCCCTACTGGCTTCACCAACACCAACAGCAACCCTAGCTTTTCTAAAATGATCTCCCATCCAAGTACTGGCCAGGCCTGAACATGCTTAGCTGTTGTGAAACTCAGGTGGTATGGCTGTTGATGATTCATTGGTCTTTTAAATGTCCCTGAGGTCTAGCGAAGTGTCTGCCAACTAGGCTGGACCGATTATTGTGACCAAAAATGTGACTTTAATTGCACGATTATCCCCCCTGAGAAAAAATTACACTCCGAGACCTTTATCTCTCTCTCTGTGTTTCCCAAGCTCCTATCACTATGACTAACTAACACCCACAAAGCCTGTGATGCAAGCTGTCCCTGTCACTATTCATTCTGTGATACTTAGCAAGGAGAATAACATGGACAAACCAGCAGTGAGGACACAACGTACAATGAATCTATGCAGAACAACAGTGTATTTTCATAAATTCTCATTGTAGCCAGCTGACATAGCCCTTAGATGAAAATATTGAGAACTGTGTATACGCTTGTGCAGCTCAGATCGGGCTGTACCATAAAGCATAATGTTAAGGGAAATTGTATTTTTACGTATTTTTTTAATGCAGTTGGGTTCAAATCCAGCTGAAGTGTAAAGTGGTGTAAAGAGTATTGTGGTGTATGCTTACAATATGCATGTGATACAACTCGGGCAGGTAGACTGACATTCTTATTCCATCATTGGTTGCTACAGGACTGTGATGTCATGCTGGCCTGGACAAACATCTTGGTGGGATGGAAAAACAAAAAAATCTGAGAAAAATTCATGAAACAAGGTCAAAATTGCTGCAAAAATTTCATTTCTCACTGAAATAATCTATATTTTAAATTGTTTTAATTTTAGATGAGCACAGACTTCTTCACATAAACAGAATTCTAGTCTTAGAATTCTATGTCCAAAACAGAGTCATCACAAAGCAGGTGCAGAAAGAGTAAAAAAGCAAGAAAACAAATACACATTAAAAATATTCCAAAATTTTGATGTTTTATAATTATTCTTGTGATTGCCCCTTCCATAACCTGCAATTTGAGTGTTAATTGAGAACCGGTGAACTACCACCCTTAACTTACAAACATTAATTTAAGGTTAATGCTAAATTAGAATGATTATAGTGGAAACAAATGAAAAAACACTTTTAATAAAATTAGGAATAGTGAACAAGTGAACTAAAGAATAAGACCTAAAAAAAAGGAACAACTGAAGGAACATAGAGAATAATTGTTGAAACCAATGTCCCGAAAATACAAATTAGGAATAACAAGAAATAAATTAAATCACATAAAAAAGCCATCTAAACAGAAAATGAACCAATAGGGACAATTGATGATAGAGAACCCAAGAATAAAGTACAGTACTTTAGAACAATTTTGACAAGAACAGCCATTCATTCCAAAAAGCTTTTCAATCCTATCACTTAAGGTCTAAAAAATGTGAAATTAACTGTAATAACTAATTTTAAAATAACAGCTGGCATCCACAGTATTGATTCCTTTTGTAATTACGACACTTCCTAATCTTAAAGTTTCACCTCCATCAGTCTTTCTTTTGTGGGTACTGTCCGTTGTCCTGGTATTAGCCTTGTCGATCTCCTCTTGACTTTCTCTACAGCTGTTATGTCTTTTTTCTAATGTGGAAATCTACTTTGTACACAGGACTCCAGACAAGGTCTCACTAGTGAGTTATATGACTTAGTCATAACCTCCCTTGACTTGTACTCCTGCATTGTTTTTTGAAGATACATGTTTATTTTGAAATTGATGCCTGCAACATTTTCCAAAAAAGTTAGGATGTTCTTAGGTGTAGTTAGATGTAGTTACGTACTAATAACGATGTGACAAGTTGAAATAACAAGGTGATGTTAAGCAGGTGAGGTGTTCTAGTATATACACCACCAAAATGGCCTAGTCCTTCAAAATCAAGGATGGGTTAAGGCTCACCAATTTGACAACAGATGTGTCAGTGAATAATCCAGCACTTTGAAAGAAACGTTCTCCATATACAGATTGCTAGGATTTGGGGTATTTCACCCACCACAGTCCATAAATGTAATTAAAAGATTCAAGGAATCCATTCAAATCTTGGTGCATAAAGGGCAAGGCCAAAGACCACTTCTGAATGCGAATGATCTCCGATTCTTCAGAAATTACTGTCTTAAAAACTTTAATGGATATCAAGACATGGGCTTAGGAATACGTCAATAAACCTTTTTCAGTTAACACCATTCACCACTGCATCCACAGATGCAAGTTAAGGCTTTACTATACAAAACAGAAGCCATGCATCAACATGGTCCAGAACTGCTACCAACTTCTCTGGGCTTGGTCTCCTCTGAGATGAAAAGTAGCACACTGGAACTGTGTTTTGTAAGCCAATGAGTGAACATTTCAAATAGTCTCTCTATTATAATAAAAAAATCCTGAGACGTGACAAGACTTGTAGCCTGGGACTAGACGTGACTTTTTCAGAGAGATACTTTCATGTCCTGCGAGGCAGGATTTTGTGTCAAGTGATTTAAATACGCCCGGGGCCAAAAATAAAAGTCAAAGAGTAGATAACAAAGTAAAATGTCGTAAATACTTCAAAAATGATACACATGCAGGGCAGGTTAGAGATAATGAAAGTACTAAAATTCCAAAGTCTCAAAAAAATGATAGTAAAGATCGCATTAGCACAAACAAATGGAAATTATTACGCAATGAAATAACGGAACAGTGAAAAGAGATTGAATATATTGTTTGGATTTAAACTTTAAGTCGTAGACTTGTAGATCGTCTAATGCGTGTTGACATCAGGGAAAAGTAGTGTTTCTTCCCAATTCCCGCGAGAATTAAAAGATTTGTTGTTTGGTGAAAGTAAAATCCACATATGCGAGAGGCAGAGATGCAAAGTGTCTGGTGCAAAGCGCAGGCCCTTGGGGGTTCAAGCAAAGCGAGCTAGTTCTCCAGTCAAAAGCAGAAAAGGACTATCTAAGCTGTTATCATTGTCAGGTCCAAAAGCCAGCATCTTTCATGGTATTGGGGATGGCATGGGTAACCTGCACATCTGTAAGGGAAACATTAACATGCAGAAAAATATGTACAAATTTTGGAAGAACATATGCTGCCACTTAGTCACCATCCGTTCCAGGGATGTCCCTGCATTTTTCAACAGGACAACACGAAACCACATTCTGTCCATGCTGTATACGCAGAGAGTGCAGGTGTTTGATTGGCCCTCCTGCAGTCCTTACCTGTCTCTGATTGAATGTGTGACACATAATGAAATGCAAAATACTGCAGTGAAGGACCCATACAATTCCATAACAGAAGACCTGAATTACAGATGAATGGATTAAAATTCCACTTGCTAAATGTAACCAATTTGTGTCTTCAGTGCCCAAACCCTTAATAAGTGTTAAAAAAAATAATAATATTACACAGTGGGGAAACATTCAACTGAACCAAAGTTTTTGGAGCATAGTGCAGTCATCAGATTTGACAACTGAATATTTAAAAACAAAATTTAAATTTAACAATTGGGGAAACCACAAATTGCATTTTTTACTTTGTAATATGGACACTATAAGGCATGTGAGGATTACTGCAAGGTAAGAAAGCTAATAAAGGTTAGGCAGGAAGTACTCAAAAGGGGGACAAAAGTAAAAACAAAAAAACATAATCAGGCATAAAGGAATCAAAGGGCTGAGCAAAATATGTGAGATACAAAGCAAAGAGGAGAACCAAAAATCAGTTCTACTGCTATGACCAACTTAGAATTCTGTTAACTACACTAATAAGTACTTAAGAACACTGAACATCCACCGATGGATGAAGGCTGAATGAAATACATCCATATACTGTACATACAGTACATCACATCCAATGACACCACGGGCCTGATGCTTCTGGTCATCTCAATATGGAAAGCAAGATAGTAACAGGAAATTACTTTTTCAGTTCTTCTTAAATGCAAAAATAAAGCTTCAATCAAAACTGAAAATAAATCCAAAACACACTAATAAACGTGCAAATTATGACCATGAATCATTATGATGATTCTTCACCTGTACAGACCTTTACACAAAGACCTTCAATAGAATTGAAAATATTAGATAACACATAAGGCATATTTTTTGTTATGGACAAAGTTCAGTAGGATCCTCTGTTGTCAACAGGCCATCATTCAACAATAATGTTAATGGATAGATATTGTTATGTTACATTTATGTTAGTCAGTCAGGAAGTGCTTTTTTTGCTTTGTGTTTAAACAAGTCTGTAACTTTATGTATATATAAACTTATAAAGTTTGCAATTATATTTTACCTGGGAGCCTCTTACAGTGCCCTGAGCTGGCACTCTGAAAAGTCAGTCAGTCATTGTCCAACCTGCTATATCCTAACTACAGGGTCACGGGGGTCTACTGGAGTCAATCCCAGCCAACACAGGGCGCAAGGTAGATACAAACCCAGGGCAGGGCACCTGCCCACTGCAGGGCACACACACACCAGGGACAATTTAGAATCACCAATGCACCTAACCTGCATGTCTTTGGACTGTGGGAGGAAACCGGAGCACCTGGAGGAAACCCACGCAGACATAGGGAGAACATGCAAATTCCACGCAGGGAGGACCCGGAGAGCAAACCCAGGTCTCCTTACTGCGAGGCAGCAGCGCTACCACTGTGCCACCATTCCACCCACTCTGAAAAGTGTTGCTCTAAAATAAACAGAATTGAAATTGAACTAGTGTTAAAAACGGCTCTCTTTTCATATCTTTTACAAATGAAATTTAAATTGTTGACACTTCTCATCTCCAGCTTTTGGATTTGTAGCTAAGGAGAAAAGTGAAGGAGCAAATGATCCTTTGAGATTCAAATGATGTTAAATATAATTCTTGATAGATTTAGTTTTGGATTAGGTAGAAGACCAGCAGGCAAAAATTCCACGGCACATTCAAAAGATCAGTGAGTAGGTAAGATATGTGCTTCTTTCAATAAAATCAGCTTATCATTCTGTTATCTGTGAAAATTAACAATTAGCTATAGGAATGAATTTAATAGAAATTGAGCAAGTCCTCTGACATGATTCACTCCATTGCACAATATCTGTTACCCCAGTTGGTAAATGGATTGTGCTTAATTAGCCGTTGATATCAGAAAATCAAACGAAACACTTCAGATAAGTGAAGTTACCTTAGAGCACAAAGCTCCAAAAAATTCGAATGCACAACCTGACCCTTTCAGTTAACTAATTTCAGACTGGATACCCATCAATGGTCAGAACTACTTACTTTCAAATTATACTTACATTCCATTATCAAATGAAAACAGGTAAAATATTAGGCAATCAGACGACCAGCTGAGCAAACTGAGGATAAGTTAAACTTGGTATTGATATTGCTCTGCTGTTCACTGAGAATCATCTCCTGTTAGTATCTTACTACACAGTAAGCTCCTCATCGGGATTCCCGGTAAGAGTATCCGGAGACTTCAGTATATTCAGAACAGCGCTGCCAGGATCCTGATGAGGGTGCGAAAGCACGATCACATCACCCCCATCCTGAAAACTCTTCATTGGCTCCCTGTCCAGCTCAGAATAGAGTACAAGGTCTCCCTTCTCACCCATCAGTGCATTTATGGACATGCCCCTCTTTATCTACAGGAACTTCTCACTCCTTATACATCCTCACGTACCCTCCGCTCTGTACACATAAACACCCTCCAAGTCCCCAGAACTAAGCTCAGCAGCATGGGTGATAGGGCTTTTTCATCTGTGGCGCCGAAGCTTTGGAATGCCCTCCCTGATCACCTGAGAGCCCCACAGTTGACTGATGTTTTTAAACGAAACCTAAAAACTCATCTCTTTAGAAAGACTTTTTGTTAAAGTATTTTTATGGACTCTTATTTTTGACTCTGTAGCACTTTGAGATTGCTAAAATATAAAGTGCAATACAAATAAAAAATTATTTTTTTTTTAGTCTGGTCATAGTCTGGTACTATCCCTGGTACTCTGCAACTGACTCTAAGAACTTAGAATCAGGTTTTGATTTGGTTTTAAACTTACTTTTATTCATGACCTACAATAGGGGTTCTCATTCACAGTCCCGGGGAATCTTTTATAATCGTTTGTGTGGTTTCAAGCTTTGAAATATGGGCATTGCAAATAAAGAGGAAATTGCGTATGGCAAAGAAAAAAAAAATCAGAGTTATAAATCCTGGTGAATGCACATTTCTACACAATTCATCTTTTATAAATAAGTCGCCTTATGCATACGTGAACATGCCTTGAATGGCACCCTTAAACATCCATACATAGGCTATCACAATTCTGCAGAACTTAATTGGCTGGTAGAGAAGCCTCCTTCCTATTGTTTTGAGACCCCACCACCTGAATTCAAGAGTATCTTGCTTTGCTCTGCAACTGAGAGCACAAGATCATACTGTATGTGTCATTATACAGTAGCTTCTCTCCTCTCTGCTCTGAAAAAGGCATAACGTGAGAGCGTCTGAGCGGGTAGCCACTTTCACCTGGCATATCTATTGAAGTGAATACTGTTACAATAAATAGTACAGGCCCTATGGAAAACTGAGGGTTGAGCCAATCACCTCACCAACAAGTCATTCACCACGTACTACCGCCAGTGCTATCACATCTGTCAAAGTTACTTTGGCTCTATATAAATTAATCACGGGTTGACCCAGGCGACTGAGAAACAATGTATGCCAGCCACATCATGGCATCACAGATGTCTTGTCTGTTAATCGAGCATGTCTACTTACAGCTTCGTGCCCTTATTGCAACATGATTGCAGTCAAGTGCTCCGATTACATTAGGAGAACTGGACACTGCTGCATATTGCCTTTTTATATTGGCAAAAACTTGTTATATGTATGTGCACCAACAACATATGGAAACTGGATGTTGTGTGTCACCGATCATTTAATGGCTTTCAGCGCAGCAGGCATGATGGAGTAAAGCTTGTTGGCAAGTTCCCTGAGAAGTAACAACTAATATGAACTGATGAAAAACCAAAAAAGTTCTTCCGTGCAAACACATAGCATTGGCCCTCTTAAAAGGAAGCTAAAAGACAGTCTGTAGAACATATTAATCATTTCTGAGATGTAATATGTTTGTCACATCAATGCACATTATAATAATGGCTCATTGATATGAATAATTATGTGTGTGAGTCATCATTTAGCTGGTTTGACTGCATTTCCCTGCTTGATCAAGGGTTCCGTCAATTCACAGTTTCTCTGAAATGTTGCATATGCATGGACCAGAATTTCTGTAAATATATGCATGTTCCCCTATCGAATATTCTTTTATGAATTCCAGCGTTTGTGTGGGAATTTGCTTATAAACTTTTTGTGCAAATGCAAGCTTTATAAATAAGGCCCTTGCAGGGCCGTAGTGGCTACAGGCTTTTGCTTCAGTCAAGTTCCTAATCAGAACACATTTATTTGCTGCTAAAACACTATTTTCTGTCCTTAATATTAGTTAATTCACTTGTTACAATTCAGAGCTCTTAATTTCTTATTTTAGTTTCAAATAGCTGAGTTTAGCTTTTAATTGTTTCCTATTTTCTTAATAAGCCACTAGTTAATAATGAAATTCAAATGACAAAGAAACCATCAGTTCCTCAGCTAAATTGGATCTACTGTATTTAAAACTGCATAATGTGTATATGTATCATGAAGTTTCTGTGTTAATTAGATGTTTGAAATAAATGAGGGTGAAAATCGAAGGGCTAAGAAGTACAAATTTGTTCTGGTCCACAAAAAATGTGGATAATGTTCTCCGAATAGGAAAATCTACAATGTGGAATAATGAAAGTACTAACAAACCATATAATTAAATACCAACTTTCATTACAGGCAAAGACTAACTTCTAATTATAAAACTGGTTGGAACGAAAAACTGCAGCCATTACGGCTCTCCATGATCATAATTAAAAACCCCAGAACTACAACTTTCATTTGACCCTTTACTAACTACAATATATTGGTATTGTTGTTCTCTCTAGTTTTAACATTCATGCTGTTCTTACTGTTTTTATTTATATTAGCCTTTGTTAATCAAATCCTGATTCAATGCTTTTTAATTATTGCCCTTAACAGTAGAAATGTGATGACATCACTTGAACTATATAGTGACAACACATTGTGCTGGGAATCTGAAAAAAACTGAGGCATCTAAGTCACAAGTTGGGGGTGAACAAACACAACAATGGTTAAAAAAATCCAGTCACCAGGGGCCTCATGTATAAACGGTGCGTACGCACAGAAATGTTGCGTAAGAACTTTTCCACGTTCAAATCGCGACGTATAAAACCTACACTTGCCGTAAAGCCACACACTTTTCCACGGTACCTCATACCTTGTCGTACGCAAGTTCTCCGCTCGGTTTTGCAGACTGGCGGCACCCAGCGTCAAAGCAGTGCTACTGTTCCTGTGTGGTTACTCCTTATTTTCCTGACGCGGCTTTATAAATACACTGAAACTAACCGCATATTGTTTATTAGTGTAATGCATCTGATTGAAATTAACTTGTAACAATATAATGGTCCAGGGAATAGCCATAGTATTCCAAATACCATAACTGCTTTAGCGTTGTTCCTCTCACTGCAACTTCTTCTTCTTTCAGCTGCTCCTGTTAGGAGTTGCCACAGTGGATCATCTTTTTCCATATTACTCTCATTGCACCACTTGGAGTATTTATATCACTGTATCTGAGTGTGAATCACAGCAGCAGCTGATTAGAAAGAGAATTATTGGTATACAGCATCAGGCACACACTACCTCAGCCACGGCAAAACGTTTCAAAGCCTTTCCTGTACGGACCTCACGGTTCAGAAACAGTTTCATTCCAAGAACTATAAATGCACTCAATCATTGCTCCCTGTAGAACTGTTTGTACTTATAAGTACAATTACCTCACTGTAAACTTGCACTACAGTTATAATATTACACAACCTGCACCACTTTATAAAGCGCATATTTACATATGATGACGATATAATTTTTAAGATGAAATGCAGCAAAATATGTTTATTATATTATACAGGTAAAACTTTAACTTCATTTAAATAATCTATATTCTTCACTGAAACTGGCATTAAGGATAGAATAATTAAACATGTACTACAAACATATTTCAATGTTCCTTAAACGTTTTGAAGAATCGGCGCTCTAAGCTTACAGATGGTTTAACATCTATTACAGAGCTGATTGTGTGGCGATCGGTTACTTGGAGAAAGAAAAGCAAGGACTGCAGGGACGGCTACGCCAATATATATTGAATATAAAACAGAAAGAGAAAATAACGACACAGCTAAAAACACAGCGGCAAATTTCGACAAAAGTTAAACGCTTGTGTCATGAGCACGAGGTGGCTATGCAGTGTCCGCAACGTACGTGGCCATCTGCCGTGCATAAGATACCATATTGACATGGGCGGGCGAAGGAGCCACCGATTCTTTCTCTGCCCAGTGCCACCACAAGCCTAGAGCTGCCCATGAGTACTGCTGTAATAAATAATTTCATCGAAGGTCGTGCACAATCACTGCGCCGTGAAACCCATGTTTAATAACGTGCTTTAACTCCTATCATCATGAAAATTATTTCACGTATACATCTCAGTATTTTAGTTATTCAGAGAGCTGTAATATCACGAATGTAATGGATTCTGTGCACAGTTGGAGGAAGAGAGCCGGTTTAAGAAGCAAATAGTGATTCACACACATAGAGCACATAGTAGATCACATACAAAACAAAGCATTTAACGTGCTACTTTAATTACGATGTGATTTGAGAAACTGGTTAATTAAATGATTTTAAGATGACGTTTATGATGTTCTACTTTAATGTCAAAATAAACTACATGATTAAAGTGAAAATTTCGAGACTGAAGTTGACATTTCGTGCTTTTTTCCCCACTGTGTGCCTTTTTTTTCTCTGTACCCTAAAAAGCTTTCATGTGACACTCAGACGGTGGGCTACGACTCGCCTTTTCACAGTGACTGATATCTGAGCTTTCAAGTTTCTCCAACACGCTATGTCACTCGATCAACTTCCTTTTGTTGATTATACCACGGTTTAATTAAACAAATACTATATTTTTCCTTTGCCTCCACTTGGTATTCACTGAAATTCTTATATTTTCCCCCATGCTTTTCCCATTGTCTTTTCACAGAAGGCTGAGCTTAAGGGTGATTTATATTGATTTGCATATTCAAAGAGGCGTAATTCTGGGAGCAGTTGGGGCATTACATAAAGCGTGTGCACGAGCGTTACTTTTCACGCTGACCGGGATTTATGTAGCGGAAGAATGTGGAAGTTGGAGTATGCACAGAAAAATCCAGATGCAGGAATCTGTGCGTACTCCAACTTCACATTTTGGCTTTTGTGCTTACGCCAGGTTATAGTTCGAATTCTACGCACGGCGTTATACATGAGGCCCCAGAACAGTAAAATCATGATAGTAGGCAGTGTCAGTCAAGGGTTAAATCTTATCAGTAATGGTTAGGACACAAAACTCTTGATGACTTTCCTTTTTAGATCTCATTTGGATATTTTTGACTTTAGACCTTTGCCTGTTTTTTTTTTTTTTTTTTTTTTAATTTGGCTCAACCCAAAATTCTTTGCAACTTCACCTCTTTATCCAGTCACCTCCTTATTACTTTCTCGTTTATGAAGTATAGGGAAAGTATTGTAATTGTCCAAAGATTTGATGTCGAGTTGATGAATCTCGATGTTTTAGACCTCCCAGACTTTCTCGTATATGAAGTATAGAGATAGTATTGGAATCCTTCAAAAATTCTGTTTCAAGATTTTGATAAATCTCAAAGTTTTAGACCTCCCTAAGTCCAAAAATACCATTTTTGGAATTGTGTGTGTGTGTGTCTATGTGTGTATGTAAACACGATAACTTGAGTACGCTTTCACTTAGCTCAACCAAATTTTGTATATAAGTATTAGGCACAAAACATAGCTTTCTATCAACTTTTGAGGTATTTCTGTGAACCAGAAGTGGTACTTTACTTTTTATTCATACAGTTGCAGCGTCTGATTTATTCAACTTTACTTTTAGAATAATTGTTCAATATATTATTAATTTGATTTGATTTGTTGTTGATGTGATGGTTCTTTAATGTACATAATATAAAAACATAATCATTGTCTTGCAGTTTACTCCTCAAGTATCCATCCCTATATCTGAGTATACAAGAAAGGGGGATATTTTTTGGTTGATGATGGAATGAATGCATGGATTAGATGAACGAGATTAACAATAGCGACTCACTTTTACAAAGGATTTCTCATTAATTTACCACAAATCTTCAACAGAAAATTACAGGTTTGATTTTTAGTAAATAACTTCCTTAAAATATTTATTGTCATCATTTTTATTTCAAATACTTCATCAAATAAATTATAACATAGATCTTACCACCTCCAGGATTTACAGTTATTCAGAAAGCTATTTGGCTCTACTAAAATAAATTAAACAAACCAATAAATAAATAAATATGTTGATAACAAAATATGCTATTTCATATCAAGGGAATTTGACAGACACATTGAAAACACACATTTGAAAGTTTAAATGAAGAAATAAATAAGAATTGAATTAAACAAATACATTTATCCCAACTCACTCTAGGTATTTCTGTGTTCACAAAATCAGCTGGTTATTGCTTCTAGATAAACATATGTTCTTTTAACTGAAATATTAACTGATATGTTCTTTTAATTGAGCAAAACAAGGTGTGATTGCTATCAAAAAATATTTTCTGATGTTAGAATATAACTGGAAAATAAAGTATTGACAATTTACCCAAAACACCCACTTTATTTATTTTTAGTGTCAGTTTTAAGTGTGTCATCATACCTTTCTTTTGACAGAACTCTTCTAAAAAAATCAATTTCTTAGGGGTCATGACCTATGGCAAAAAAACAACTTTCTGATTAAAAATATAGATTTATTCATTGCTGATGTAGGTCTTGCTCATTATTCCAAGTACTGAACTTTTCTAACAGCCTTCACCCAAAAGATAAATAATGACCACATTGCTCCTGCCGTTCCTTCTTGTACTCCACTTGAATGGTATGCGATCGGTTGACGGGTCATGACCCAGAATTGGCTACTGTTTCTCATTTACAGTAGCAAAAAAAAAAATAACAATACAAAGAATAAAAATTGATCATGGACGTGGGGCAGTTTTTTTTCTGGTTCGCACGTTTTCGCTTTGTTTTGTCATTTCCCAAGAGAGCATGCTCATACAGTAAAAATTGATAACAACGTCTTTTTATCAAACTTACAAATTTCTTGGCATACAAAAAAAATTAGCATTTGTCCAGTGCAGCATTTGTGGTATTTCCTTTGCTTTCCATGATATGGTCTTTTTTACACATCTATTGCCATCACTGGTGTTTTCTATGCTGTATACCCTTCACAATGATAGTTTAATGATTTATAATCACAGCAATTTGCTGTTTTCACTGAAAATGATTATTTATTAAATATGTTCTAGAAATTAAAAAGTTAAAAAAATCTCCCAGGACAAGCTTGGGTTATACTGATCAGAAAGTGGCACATTTTCATTGATTTGTAAGTTCCTTTTTAGTAAGGTATTTCAAAACAAGGTGCTAGGAACCCTCTTCCTCAGGATGTCCTGCTGCATAGAGTCCAGCCAACTGCCGGAAGCGTGGACCCCATTCACTGAGGTATGAAAAGTCCTGCTCTGAGGTGGTAGATAATGTATGAATAGAACTAAGTGACAGTGCAGGAGAACCAGAGCCCTCAAAAGCGTATGTTTGAAAAGAATCATAGGGGGGTACAGACAGATCAGCGTCCGCCTGTTGAACCTTTTTGCAGATGTATCCTCGGAAGACAGAGAAGTCTGTGGCTGACGAGCCCTCTGAATCAGCATTGCTCGAGTTCTGAATCCAGTGAGGCAAAGAACGCAGGTCGGGTCCGGAGTCACTAGATTTAACTTCTGGAAAGTCATAAAGGGTCCTCAAGGCTGTCATGTCATAAGCCTGTGTGTCCTGCTCACCACCACCTTCATCATTATATTTGATCACATTGTCTCGCATGTCCTCGTCATCCTCAGATATTAAATGACCCTTCCGGTGGCGCTTCAAAGTTAAAATCAGCAGAACAAGAACTGAAAAAAAAAAAAAATAGTGTTACTGACAGAAGGTGGCAATGTGCAATATGCAATACAGGTGCATTAAATACCACTTACAGGGTGTAGTTATAGGTATGGAGCTGCTAGTACTGTTTGTACCTTAACACAGTTTTCAAAGATATTTAAAAAGAATAAGTAAGAAATCTTTCAAATTTCTGGATTTTGCCCATCATCTCAAATGTACCATCAAAAAATTCTTTATGCATTAGATACATTTCATTGTCCTCTGCTGAATATTTATTCTTTACTAAATATTCATGTTCTCCAAAGGATATTAACTGAACAATACAAATTTTGCCAGGATTTTTAGACCTTCACAGTTTACCAGTTGATTCCTGTGTAACACTTCAAAGAGATCCTTTAGAGTCATTACATTATAATTTACATTTTATTTTTTATTGAGAGGTGACTTCAAAGAGCCATCTGCAAAAACAAATTTGTGTTTTGTATAAAAATATGGGTTGGTTAATGATGTACTAAATAGAAGCATAGGTAGCCATCACTCACATCAGTGAGAAGCCAAGCCAGGCCCAGACCATTCTTAGTACAAAAACTCGAAAAATTCCTAGGAACATAAATTTAAGCAAAACAAAACTTTAAGAGTGAGCATTTAGTTTAAACAAAATGCAGACTGACAATGCATGAAGTAGAATGGCTTTTGTCTTCAGTTTAATGGAAGAAATATTCATGAATAATAATGTATCTACAGTATTTTATTTATATATATACACACATATATATAATGGTATATACACAATGGCTATATATTGCCTCTGATTACTGTATGTCTAAACATTCTCCTCTGATGATGACACCTGATAGGTGTTGAAAGGTCAAGAATAAAAAACTATTTTAAGATACGTGATTCATTTTTTCCTTTTGTAGATTTCATATAGTGACCACCAAGGGATGTGGCAGCACCCCAAACCCCAGTCACAACCTCACAGACACAAGTTCCTGTTGTGGTGGATGGCCGGGGTCCATGCCCAGCTGGGATGCCCCTTCATTATATGTTCAGTGGGTGCAGCCATGGACTGTGCAATACCTCCCCCTGGAGGCTAGATGGCCTCCCCCCCTGGGTTGGAGCGGTGCCTCGATTTCCCGCAGGCCTCCATGGGAATTGGAGTTATGTGCAGCCTTGTTGGGTCACACAGGTGCCACCAGGGGGTGCTGAAACTGGGACTCCTGAGCCCGTATGGGCAGTGTATTTGCCCCCCACCCCCACCCCCCCCAGAAGTGCAGCCGGAACTCGGCAGTCAACCACCTGGAACACATCCGGATGGACTATAAAAGGGGCCAGCAACCACCACTCAATGGCCAGAGTCGGGAGAGGAGGAGGACTACACTTGGAAGAGGAGTGGTGGTGCCAAAGAAGAGTGTGTTTTGGGTGCTTTATTTTTGTACTGAGGACTGTGTTGTGCCTGTGGGGGTCACGTGTCCCACAGGTGAAGAAAATAAAAACTGTTCTTGTTTTTATAAGTGCCTCTGGTGTGAGTTTGTGTCGGGTCAGGTGCCTATATAGCACCTTTTACACTGTATAAAGAAAAGATTTATTTATAATAATACATTGCACAAAAGCGCCAAAAGTGGCATAGACCAAATACAATTCTTCTCTGTTTCTTTGACTCTTAATATGCATCAATGGCATTTTTAAAACATTTCCCGGTGAAAGTGGTCCACATTAGTCATGATAGTCTCTAGTTTTGTCATCATCTTCATTTTTGTCACTATCCACATGTGTTCAGTGCCCACATACATACCTGAATATTATGGTGAGATGCAAAGAAACCAGGAGATAAGAATACGATGAGACCCTTAATGTCGTCAGACAGACAGAGAGTAAAATTGGAAAATAAAAATAAACCTGAGTGCCAAGTTAAAGGGTAGAACCAAAATTAGGGTGTCTTAAAGACAAAGCCAAAGTCAAATATCTGAAACAAACCTCTCTTCTTGTTTTATAAGCTACGTTATTAAGGAAAAGCACCAAGATGCTTCACTTTAATAACCAAGGGATAACTCTTCCAAATTTATAACTAAGCAGCTGTTACACCATTGATGTGGCAGAAGAGGTCACATGACAATTAAATGTAAAGGAGCATAACATTAACTAAAGAAAGCCCTAGTCGATCTTATACAAACTAAGCAATAACAGTTTCTAAGTATATTACCTTATTATTAAAATGTTTATAACAACCCTTAGCTGTGTCTTCTTAAGCAATTATTGTCCATTTTTTAGCATAATTATAGCAAACTCTTTTGTAATGCAAGGGCTTTGTTTCTAAGGATCATGTATAGAGGAAATTCATATACAGTGAAATGCCCTTTGATGGCCCCTAAAATAGCTGCAATCATAGCTTATCTTATACCTTTAAATATGTATGATATGCACACAGATTAGTTCTTTTAAATGTAAATCTGCATCAGTAGATTTAAATTCAATGTGCCCATGCAGAGTAATCCTATTGTGCTGGAATCTCAAGCTCTGTGAAGAAAGCTAGAGATCAGGTAGACACAGCACCTCGTTTTAGTCAGCTACAGTCAGATTTAGAACAGAGCTCTGTTTTACAAAAATGACAGTTAGGCAGTGTACCTTTAGGCATGAAAAGATACAAGGAATGAAGAATTATATGGCCTCTTTGGATGAGACAGGTGAGAATACAACAGGGATGCGCCTCTCTTTCTCATACCACAGAGTGAAAGAGAAAGAGTGAGAGAGCGAGAGAGGACAAGAGAGAGAGATTCTCTGCACACCATAGCAAGCCAGGTTGAGAAAGCCAATGCTAAAGTATGCAGAGAAGTGCATCTCTCTTCTTCTTCTCCCATTGTGAATGAGACTGAGTGTACAGTGGCACACATCTTAAGCACCCTCCTTGTTCAGAGGTGAGAGTGTGTTAATGAGAGTGCAACAGGGAACATGTCCTCTTCATTCTCACACCACTGCAAGTGAATCTTAGCAAGAGCATGAGGAAGTCTTCACAAGGGGTTTGCATGAATAGATATTTCCTTCTTTCTTACACTGCCTCTTGTAAGCACAAGAATACATTAACCTGTCATGTTGCAATGACTGAAATAGATGAAAGAAGCAAGAGGCGCATTTTGCACAATTTAAGAAAAAAAATTTTGTCACCCTGTGTAGAGCCAAGTTAAATTTTTGCACTGTTCAAGGTTCTACTGTATTTATCTACAAAAAGTCTCACTTTAATTCTGAGTATTCATAAGAAATTTAATGATTTACTTCATTAGATAGTACATAGTAAGCAAGAATAGCCGTGTTAGATGTTTGAAATATTAAAATGTGTGCTTCAATGTAAACATATAAAGTGTAACAATTTTCAATTGCAATAGAAATTTGTGATTTTTCACCCTCTAGTAGATGGTCAGTAGAGAGCTAGATTCTCAGTAAAGGTTCAAAAATCAAAGATAATATATTCATTATCACTGACCTTGAAGTAATCTAAAATGATACTCCACATTTTTATGTTTGAAATGTGTCTTTTTGCTTTTCGCCCTCCCCCAACAATAACCTATCATCTGTGGGGGAGGAGCGAAAGCTTTAGATTCGTCAAAAATGTCAATCTTCAGTTTTTGATGGATCTCGACATTTTAGGGTCCCCTGTTACCGAAAACATTGATATCTCGATGATGGGCGTGTGTCTATCTCTGTGCATGTGTGTGTGTGTGTTTGTGTGTCTCAGTTTCTTGAGGACGGTCAAGAGCTAAAACAGCTGGACAAAAACATACCAAACTCAAAACTTAAGCCTGGTATGAGATGACAATGTGCTTAGTTTTTGAGCCAAATTGTGCAAGAGAAAGAGGCACTCTAGAGGAACCTTCAAATACCATAATTCTACAATTAATTGGAAATTCTTCTCCTCAATTGTTATTGTAATGATCTATTTTATGATCGGAAAGATCAGCATCAGAGTGGTAAATAATTAATGAAATGTTATAGAATAGT
The DNA here is from genome assembly GCA_026402145.1 of Polypterus bichir lapradei. Lineage (NCBI taxonomy): Eukaryota > Metazoa > Chordata > Cladistia > Polypteriformes > Polypteridae > Polypterus > Polypterus bichir. Next base: position 56,231,629 of record JANRMT010062856.1, on the reverse strand, counting down.
TTGGGTAAGTTGGTTCGCAAAGCCAAATTTTTTAACCTTCTGGTAGTAACTCCTGGAAGGCTACCACCACCAGTAAAGAATTGATTATCATATTCATGAAAGGCACACTTAAAATAGTCTACACTTTTTTAAAGTTTTACGAAAAAGAGTAAATTTGACCTTTTGTATCCCATTGCAGGATAAACCCCTGTGGTTAGGTGATGTTGCATGTACAACTTCAAGTCCTTATGATCATTTCTGCTTATGACACCAATTGGTTTACTTTTTATCACAAAGGTGTAATTTCCTGCATAAAATTTGTTCCAAAATGGCAAATGAAATGGCAGAAAATGTTCAACGGTAAGTCATATATAGTTTTCTTGTACCAGTGAGTGGACAAAAAAAACTTGGGCGATTTCAAAGTGTTCGTAAATAATTCTTATGAAAACAAAAATATTGCTTCTTGTAATATATGAAACTGTCTTTATGCCAGATGCTGAGGGCAGGACTAATTGGCCCTGCAGTGGTCTCTTTACCTATGGTTGTATATGCACATGGCTTACCTGAACTTTACAGTTTAGTGACGAGGCTTTACGGTCATCATTAATGTTAAATTGAAGACCACTTGTTGTTGTTTTACTTTCAATTGTGTTTACATTTCTGGTTTGTACTTTTCCCAGTTCAGTCCCATGTAGCATATTCCAGTAAAAAGGTACAATTAGCCAGTTGCTCCCTTAAAAGTCACTACAAGACATTTTCATTCATACCGACCACAGAGGAGGGCCACTCTAAATTTGAAAAGAAAAAACACCAAGGAAGCTTACATGTACTCCTTCCCCATCATGGAAAAGAAGTCAGTATGATTCTCCTTTTCAAAAGAAGCACAGAATCCTGGTACGTGAAGAACAGGTATTTATGTTGAAAATTATTTCTCAGTTATTTGGTGGTCTTGCACCGGCCACATGTGCAGTTACCAAACGAGCAATGTGCACTTTGATTCATGCAGTGTGTGTAGTCTGTGTATTTTTTCAATGCTATTGTGACTTTTCCTTTATTAACTCGAAGCCGTTTGATTCTAAACTTGAGGTGTTGCTGTTTCAGTTTAGGCTTGTTTATAGCCAACAGATCAATAGGTTTTCCTGGGCAGAGGGCAATTGTGAAGCCCTCATTTTTTATGGTGTTTAAATCTATATAGCTGTTTTTGTCAGATAATCACAATGTTGGATGATATCACATTGAACTGATGGTAATCAAGATACACCAGGCATCAGCATCCCATTTTTTCATTTTTTTTTTTTTTTTTTGTGATGTGAGCAGTGTGTATACGTGCACACGTCACTAGTCATCACCAAAAGAGAGACAGATATTTTTAGTTAGGTAAGCTATTGTTTGCATTTGGGAAGTTTGCATACAATTTTCGTGACAGAAACTGAATTAAAAAAAAATATATATATATATATATACACCCTGAGAATACCTTAGTAATTATATTTATTATTGGGTGTTTTACCCTGTCATCAGATCACCTATAATATGTGTCTAACAAAAAAAGTAACAACTAACCTCTTAGTTCTTCTTCTTTTCCTAATGTGGGGGTAAGGAGAAATTAAAAAACCAACTATACACTTGTTACCTTTAACCTCTCACCTCTCTCTCTGTCCATATTATATCCCGCATATTCAATCCTAGGGACCACTACAGCAGGTTATTTGTTGTCTGGGGCTATTGTTAATTTCAATCCTTTACTTCAACCCAATTTACCACTAATACTGCACTTTGCAAAAGTGTTCTCTCTTAGACTAAGACTTAGACTAAGAATGATCGATCTTCACTTTTGCCTCACTAGTAGTAAAATAAATAGAGACATTGATTTAAGCTTTCACTTAAAATGATATTTGTTTGCATCAAAAACAATAGTAGCAAATATAATCAATACAAACAAAATTGCAGAACCTGAGTTAAATCTCCATATCAGCAAGATGTTCCAGACGACCCAGTTACAAATTATATATCTTCAGTTGAAAATGAAAAAAATGATTTCTTGCGGAGAGTATTCTTTTTCAAGCATCCAGCAGCAAAGAGCTCCATGTAAGTGTCCTTGCAAAAGTATCAGAAAAGCAGCAACTGAACTAAAAGCTCCATAAAAGTATCTACAGCTGCAACTGAACGAAGGAAACTCTTTTTGAAAAAGTCTAATAAAAGGCAGCCACTTTCCCTCCTCCCTTTTCACTCAAAATAAGCATACATGCCTAGCTTTGTTTCTGCTACCAGGATGGCTGACATTTTTACAGTTTCTCAAAGCACTGAAAATGGTACTGAGTCATTATCACAGAAGCTCAAGTTGAGTCTCATGGCAATCAAAAGCTACTGGAAGCTGCAAACCGACTGGCCATATAAAACATTTTAAGGTCCTGCTCCACTTTCTAACAAAAATATTCTGAATCCTGCTTTGTCCTTCAACTTTCCCAGAATAAATTGCACTCCTCTTCAGCTTTGCAAGACTTTCAGGGTAAGGCCTATTACCTGAAATCTGTGAGCTACAACGATCTCCCATAGAGAGCAGGACTATCATTATTGTAACACATTATTAAGTTCACAGTCATACCCAAAAGAAATTGAAGACATTCTGTACATGTGGAACATATTCAACTTTTTATTTCATATGGAAATTTCTAAATTATGCAGGGAAAAAATAGTTATGATGACCTTGTACTATAAGTTGTAGAAGATATGGCTTTCTGATAATGACGGATAGAATGAGTAATTGTTTGCTGAGGATTCCTATAAAAAGATGCAGGTCTTTTTCTATATCTGGCACTTAGTTAACATCAGCAATCACTGCTATGATCATTTCTGTAACTTGGCTATTATCCATGATGATACCATTATAGTCTGTTATAGTTGCTATTATACATTAAATGACAGGTGATTTAATTAATCTGGAGATATTCATTTTCCAACATCCATAACAGCAGCAAACTGTACATCTATAATGTTACTAACTTCTAAGATGTGTCCATGTGCCTTACAGTTGAATTTCAGCAATTTCACATTGAAGCATTTCTTGCTTAATTATTTAGCAAACAAATTCTGGAACAATTGCAGTATTGTTCATGAAGTTTATAATTGTGTGTACCAGGAGTTCAGAAAGTATTCAGACCCTTTCACCTTTGGACAATTTATTGTGTTGTAGATTTAACTTGCTGTTCAGATTATACTCATTCATTGTGATTCATTTTGTAATGACAAAATGATTCACAAACCTTTTTTGAAAGGTTTGTGAATTTTTAATACAATTAAATCTGAACTCTGTCATTCATGTAAGTATACAGACCCTTGATTCAGTACTTTGAGGAAGCTTCTTTGGAATCAGCTACAGCTTTGAATTTTGTTGGGTGAGTCTCGCCAAGCTCTACACACCTGAATTTGGGCAGTTTATCCCATTCTTCTTGGCAGATCCTCTCAGTGTCTGTAAAGTCTGGGCATTGACTGAGTCACTCAAGGACAGTCAGAGACTTGCCCCAAAACTACTAAAGTCTTGTTTTAGCTTTAAGCTTTGAGTCATTGTTGTATTAAAACGTGACCCATGAACCCAGTCTGAGGTTGCGTCCACCCTGGAAGCAGGTGTTCTTCACGGACCCCTGTGTATTTGGCTGCATTAAACCCTCCCTCAATTCTGACCAGTTTCCCTGTCCCTGCCACTGAGAAGCACCCACATAGTATGTGGCTGGCACAATTGTGCATTATGGTAGGTAGGGTATTAGGCAGTTGATGAGCAGTGCCTTGTCTTTGCCAGAGAAAGTGCTTGGAGTTCTGTCCAAAGTTTTCAGTTTTTATCTCATTAGATCAGGGAATGTTTTTCCTCATATCATTTGGCATTGTATTCAAGAGTGGCTTCTATCTAGCCACTCTACCACAGACACCTGATTGATGGTATGCTACTGAGATACTCATCTTTCTGACAGTTTTTTTCATCTTATCATGGAACTTCTGAAGCTCTGTTGGAGTAACTAGTAAGTTCTTGCCTGCCCAAGGATCTTTTTGCCTGGCTATTCAGTGTGGCTGGATGGCCATCTCTAGGAAGAGTCCTGGTGGTTCAACAATTCACCCATTCTGCAACTATTGAAGCCACTTTGCTCATTGTAACACTCAAAGCTTTAGAAATGGCTTCATATTCTTGCCCTTATCTACACCTCACCTCAGTTTTATCATAGAGTTCTAAACAAAGTTCCTTGGACTTCATGACCTGCTTTTTTCCTGATAGTGGAGTGAGTTGGGAGACTTTATATATAAAGGTATGTTACATTCTAAACTGTCGAGTTAATTCAGTTTGCCATGGATGGACTCCAGTCAAGTTCTACTAACATCCCAAGGATGATTAAATTTGGAGGATCTAAATACTGAGATATTTCCGTTGTTGATTTTTAATATATTTGCAAAACTTTCCTAAAACATATTTTCATTTTGTCATTATATATTACTGAGTGTAGGATGATGGGCAAAAATGGCAAATGTATCCATTTAAAATTAAATCTATAGCACAATAAAATGTGCAGAGAGGGAAGGCATCTAAATACTTTCTGAATCTGCTGCACATATATTTGAGTCATTTTTCATTGTGATAAAGGTGTGCTTGTTGGAAAATGAGACACAGCACCTTAGTGCACTTATTTTGCAAAGAAACTCCAGATTTTTTTTAGGTGTGAGGCTTGGTTAGTGTGCAGCAGTTTCAAAATCTGTCTGGAGTCCATGAGAAGGCAGACAATGTGTCCATCAGATAATCACGTGGCCTTCAAAAGTAAAGAAAAGACTAAAGGTGATTCATGAGTTAACTTTATACCAGATGGGTCAATGTATTTAATATATAGGCAGTTCTACATCCTGATTGGAATTTAAATAAAAAATACAATGGTATTCTTTTATATTTTCTCCACACCATTGACCCCTTGAAACATCTATTTGGATATTAATGCACTGTAGTGTGAAAAAATAACAAAAAACCACTGTGAAGAGACTCCTCTGAAACGAAGCTGCTCTGTGACGTGGTTTGCTCTATGAGAATGATGGAATAACATTAACCCTCCGACAGTTAAAGTAATCAAAGCTTAGTTCTGGTTCATCAGAAAAATGAGCTTGCCTGACGTGAAAGAAATGGACTGACTGTTAACTGTGCCCCAGGCTGCAATTAAACCATCATCTTGCACTCTTGTACTGCAGAGGCATATTTACAGATATTGTGCACGGAATAATCAGAGGGCCCTTTTGAATGCAAATTTCAAAGCTGAACTTGAATAGACGAAATGCAGTCTCAGAATTAAAATGGAAATGTTTTCATGTTGGCAAAAATCATTGGGAAAAATCTAATATAAATATTTTTTTTTTCCTTTCAATGCAGTTCTCCCTCAAGGTCTGATGGTGTCTCTCTCATGTTGAAAAAACAAGGAGCATTTGTCTAAATATTTTACTACATCCATTGCTAGTTCCAGTACAGAAGTGAGTTGCAGTCTTGTTAGAGTGAAATCAAGACAGCCTGCACAGTGTGCATATAAAATGTATGTTTGGTAACCTGAAAGTCAGTAGTTAGTTAGTTAGTACAGTATTTATTAAAAGTCTACTTTTGACTAAGGCAAATTTTCGATTCTAGCGATGAATTATTTTGATATCTTACTTTTTGAAAAACTATTAACAAGAATATGTAACATCAGGCAGGAAATATATTACGGAATAGAAAAAAAAAGTTTTACTGAAATGTGGCTGTTGAAATTGGAACATGAAAAAAATCCGAAAAGAGCAGAGATGAGTATAATCAGGGAGGTGTGTGAAGTGTGGAGTGAGAGGAAGACAGTTGATGAGGTAAAAGACTTGGGGTGGGATTACAGGTGGTGGGAGGCTAGATCCTTCTAACATATTGTCACACATGCATGTCAGAGGTGAGCACTACCACTCTTGGACACCAGGGGGCACGATTGGTAACTCTCCTGTCTCTTTTTCTACCCACAGTTCTGGGAAGATGCCCAATGAGAACAGCTGATGCTGCCCCTTCAAGTCCACAAGCTATAAAAGCAGGGCAGTCTCAGGAGGAGGTGTGTCTTTTAGGGGATGAACAATCTATAAGACAGAGCTCCAACCCTGATGCCTTTAAAGCACACATAATTTAGCAGATTACGCTTTAGCTATTTTATAGCGCCATCATGTGCCTGTTATTTTTGTTTTCCTGTTGTGTCAAAAAATGGGGTGGTCTGGTTGGCACTCCAACATTTTCATCCTTAACATATTATCAGGCTGTTTTAAGCACTATGGTATTTCACACCTCCAGAGTCCTTGTATGGAATACAGGCCTGGTCAGTTTCTACATGTATTTTGCATTTGTTCCATGTTTCTCAAAGTCATGCTGTTTAGTTTCATTGATACAGTGGGATGCAAAAGTTTGGGCAACATTGTTAATAGTCATTATTTTCCTGTATAAATCGTTGGTTGTTACGATAAAAAATGTCAGTTAAATATATCATATAGGAGACACACACAGTGATATTTGAGAAGTGAAATGAAGTTTATTGGATTTACAGAAAGTGTGCAATAATTGTTCAAACAAAATCAGGCAGGTGCATAAATTTGGGCACCGTTGTCATTTTATTGATTCCAAAACTTTTAGAACTAATTATTCGAACTCAAATTGGCTTGGTAAGCTCAGTGACCCCTGACCTGCATACACAGGTCAATCCTATAATGAGAAAGAGTATTTAAGGGGGTCAATTGTAAGTTTCCCTCCTCCTTTAATTTTCTCTGAAGAGTAGCAACATGGGGGTCACAAAACAATTCTCAAATGACCTGAAGACAAAGATTGTTCACCATCATGGTTTAGGGCAAGGATACAGAAAACTGTCCCAGAGATTTAAGCTGTCTGTTCCCACAGTTAGGAACATATTGAGGAAATGGAAGACCACAGGCTCAGTTCAAGTTAAGGCTCGAAGTGGCAGACCAAGAAAGATTTCGGATAGACAGAAGCGACGAATGGTGAGAACAGTCAGAGTCAACCCACAGACCAGCACCAAAGACCTACAACATCATCTTGCAGCAGATGGAGTCACTGTGCATCGTTCAACCATTCGGCGCACTTTACACAAGGAGATGCTGTATGTGAGAGTGATGCAGAGGAAGCCTTTTCTCTGCCCACAGCACAAACAGAGCCGCTTGAGGTATGCTCAAGCACATTTGGACAAGCCAGCTTCATTTTGGAATAAGGTGCTGTGGACTGATGAAACTAAAATTGAGTTATTTGGGCATAACAAGGGGCATTATGCATGGAGAAAAAAGAACACAGCATTCCAAGAAAAACACCTGCTACCTACAGTAAAATATGGTGGTGGTTCCATCATTCTGTGGGGCTGTGTGGCCAGTGCAGGGACTGGGAATCTTGTCAAAGTTGAGGGACGCATGAATTCCACTCAGTATCAGCAGATTCTGGAGACCAATGTCCAGGAATCAGTGACAAAGCTGAAGCTGCGCCGGGGCTGGATCTTTCAACAAGACAACGACCCGAAACACTGCTCAAAATCCACTAAGGCATTCATGCAGAGGAACAAGTACAACGTTCTGGAATGGCCATCTCAGTCCCCAGACCTGAATATAATTGAAAATCTGTGGTGTGAGTTAAAGAGAGCTGTCCATGCTCGGAAGCCATCAAACCTGAATGATCTAGAGAATTTTTGTAAAGAGGAATGGTCCAAAATACCTTCAACCACAATCCAGACTCTCATTGGAACCTACAGGAAGCGTTTAGAGGCTGTAATTTCTGCAAAAGGCGGATCTACTAAATATTGATTTCATTTCTTTTTTGTGGTGCCCACATTTATGCACCTGCCTGATTTTGTTTGAACAATTATTGTACACTTTCTGTAAATCCAATAAACTTCATTTCACTTCTCAAATATCACTGTGTGTGTCTCCTATATGATATATTTAACTGACATTTTTTATCGTAACAACCAACGATTTATACAGGAAAATAATGACTATTAACAAGGTTGCCCAAACTTTTGCATCCCACTGTAATTCTAAAATGGCCCCATGTCAGTGTGGCTATGTGTAAGAATGTGCCATGTGTTGGTTCCTGCCCTCTAATCTGCCCATTTGAGCCCCAGGCTCTTTTCATCCTGAACTGTATTACTGTCACTACATCTCTGAATGTGTATCAGTTTCAATAATTTCACTTTACATTGAATTATCCTAGCTATTCCTAATACTCTTCCATCATATTAAAAAAGTATTAGATTTCTTTTGAAAATGTATTTAATTACACATTACAATTACATTAATAAACATGAAAAACATTAGAAAATGATTTGAGGAGGAGGAGAGGATGGGTCGTCCATTTTGTTGTTAACCTTTAAAACCTCATCATTTATGCCACAGGTATCAAACTTGAATCCTGGAGGGCCATAGTGGCTACAGGTTTTCGTTCCTTCCACATTCTGCATTGCAGCTAGTTAATGCTGCAACTGATGAGACTGCTTTTGGTTAATTTTAATCGGCTTGCTCATTAAGACTCAGACCTCTTAATTGTTTTTTTTTTTATTAACTAGCAGCTAAGCAAGCATGAGATGCAAACTGAGCCCGTATATTACCAGCTAAGACGGGGACCTCAATATCCAACCAGTTTCTTAATTAGAAACTGATTCTCACTGCTAGTGAAACCAGTTTTTTAATTCCATGTCTTGTTGGTGCTTGTATTCTGCCACACCAAAAATTTTCAAAACCTTTAGCATTCGTTTCTGAAGGTATCATTAAAATGTTTAGTCGTTAAAAAAATGTATATTTCTCAGACATTCACCTGATGGACATACAGTTGTAAATCAAGCTAGGCTAACTGGTTGTGTTGGCTTGCTTTGTATATCATTATTATTTGATTAACTATTAAGGAAAAAATATTTAAGGGTTCTGAGTTTTAAAGTGCAAATCAATCAAAAATAAATGTAAAAGAAAGTGTTGCATTATCAATAATAATTAGCTACTAATTAACAAAGTGGCTGAAACCAAAACCTGCAGTTTGACCCCCCTGATTGATACTAAATCTCATCTTCAGTTTCAGGCATGGTTGATTTACAGTTTTGCACAGTATTGGTTATCAGTTCTTTGTTTTGTTCATGTGTGTCAGGGTATATACAGTGTTTATATTGTGACGGACGGCCGGGTCCCATGCCCGGCCAGGACGGCCCTGCTGCATATTTTCTGGGGGAACAGTCATGGGATCCTCAGTACCTCCCCCGGGACACTTGGTGGCAGCCTCCCTGGTTGACGATGGTGCCTCAGTTTCCCGCAGGGTTCCATGGGAGATGGAGTTCTCCACAACCATGTGGGGATCTGGGGTGGCCACCAGGGGGTGCTGCATGGATCCCAGAGCCAACCTGGACACCTCTACAGCCCCACCTAGAAGTGCAATTAGCAACAGGTGATCAAGCACCTGGAGCACTTCTGGGTGGGCTATAAAAAGGGCCAGCATCCACCACTCAGGAGCCAGAATCGGGAGGAAGAGGACAAGGTTGCCTGGGAGGAGTGGAGGTGCCAGAGGAAGGATTGGATTGGATTGTGTTGTGTTGTTGGTTTTAACACTAGAATTACCAGAGCCTACGAAAAAACTCGTAGATCCGTCCCACCTTAAATCGCTTCTTAAAACCGTTCTCACTTCTCCGCCAGCGTCTTTTGTTAATCTAAATGTGCTGATAAAGAAAAGTTGCAAGTAGCCGGCTATTCCATCCCCCCATCGACTTAGAAAGTGCACAAACTTCTCCCAGCTCATGCCTTGATTGATTATCTGGGAGTGAAGTGGAGTTTTAGAGTGGAAATAATAGATCATTATTTGGAATACACGTATTTCACGTGTGTTCCGTTTCTACAGTAATCCGTGTAAACACATTTTTAAAACAGAAACGTTTTTCATATTGTAGTAGTAAATGACAAAATGTAGGCATAAACTATATAATGTATGAAGCCTGAAGTCCAAATATCAAATTAACAGCTTCACAAAAGGTACAAATAGAACAAGTATGCTTTTATTCAAAAATATAACTGTAGGAAAAAAGCCGCATTAGCATGCCACATTGACACATATGTATCTTAACTGCCATGGTAGCGTAATGGTATCAGCTGCTGACTAGTAATCAAAAGGTCATGAGTTCGATCCTGCACGATTCTCTTTTGAAAAGTAAACTGCTCTTATTCTTACTATTTTAAAATAAAAACATACATTTGATTTCAGTGTGTAACAGCCAGTGTAATTTATGATACTTGTAAAGGTTATTTTTTTTTTTATTCACTTTTCATTCTCTCAGTTGTGTTCAAGATTCTTCCCTACCTCCCCCACCCCCATCTGAAGACGCGCTGTAGCTCTGCAGCGTACTTGTGACTGCATTCTCGTACCAATGCTTTTGCAAACTGCTGTGCCTGCGTGCACTTTTCGTGGTATTACACGTCTATTTTTTTTGAGCATACCCGTGTCGCTCAAACACAGGAACATCTGTTGTTTACAAGTATAACAAAACAAGTGCACTTTTATTCTAGACTATAAGTGAAGAAAAAATAAAGCAAGTTACAGTAGGCGGTTGATACGACAGCTTGCGTGGGGCAATGCTAAGAACTGCTGATTTCCGATCCGTGCTATATAAAATCATCCCATTCAAATATTAACAATTCCCTCACACCCTTCCAACATTTACGACATGTGTACTTCTTGCAGTGTACACACCTCTCTCAACTTCTAGGTTAGATGTCCGTGAACTTGTTTTAAATGTTGACTGACGTGACGTTAAAGTGTCTCTTGCAGAACGTCAAATTGTCTTCTGAGAAGTTTACGTCTCGTCTCCCTCTCAAGATTCTTTTTTATAATAGAGAGATATCATTCACAACTAGATGCTTAGTACTGCAGACTGCATGATCATCCACAACCACCAGACTCATTCATTTGTTCACGTTTTGTTTTCATTGTGAATTGTGTTTTTTTTTCTTTTTTCTTTCTTAAGCAACATTTGTTTTGTGCTTCTGTAGGAAGGGAGAGCAAGCTGAAGCAGGCTGCATTATGATTGGGTTTTGCTTTATTTTTTCTAGTAATTTCTGGTTACTTTCCTACCCAATCAAGAATATGAAAAATGCTTAACTGTGGCAATTAGTTTTGTATATGAATTTTAATTAATGAAATTAAAATATTTTCACATGTTATGTGGTAACATATTTATTTTGATAGAGATGCTTCCATTTTGTCAAGGGTACTATAAGGTTGTACTGCTTGAATGACTAGAAGTGTACCAAGAATAAAGAAAAACGATTTTTTATATGCATTTTAAAGTTAATATCGATTAATGTTAGAAACGGAAGAAACACCCGTGCGGACCTAAATATGGTCACACTGATGACATCACATGTATCACACCTCTAAGAGAATTCTGTGAGGCAGTCACCATGGGAATACATGATGCTGAAGCTCCAAAATGGTGGCGTCCAAAACAAATTAATTTTGGAATCATGGCATAATGATTATAACTCTTAACTTTTTTACATCACCCTCAAACCAGAAACTAATGTAATTTTTAGAAAATGTGACCCTAGAAACCACCAATATATGTACAAGAGAACCCACATAAAATTACTAAACAAATACAAAAAGGTTGTCACTGTGCACTTTCTGGTTATCCAAGTTTGTAGATTTGTGCTCATACCTATACCTTTGTTTTGACTCTCTGCTAAAATTAATTTTCCGCTTTAAATTTTTGACTATGATTTTGGTTTCTATTTTTGGACTTTATGCTAAGTAGATTTGACTTCTTTATTTTGAAACTTGCCATTGTTTCTTGACAAATGTCTCATCATCTGGTTCCTTTTTCTTTACAACTGCACCTATTTTCTCCCAGTTACCAGTTAAAGAAATAAATAACAGTGTGAATCCATAGAGAATGGACCACAATTTTGCCACTGCTACAAAGACGTGGCTGTTAGACTGACTGGTAGTTGCCCAGTATAAGTGTGTTCTATGTCCTGAGTGTTCAGAAGCCATTAAGAAGGCAAAAAGAATGTTACGTTGTATTGCATGATGTGTAGAATACAAGTCAATGGAGGTTCTGCTCAAGATTTATAACGCACTGGTGAGGCCTCATCTGGAGTACTGTGTACAGTTTTGGTCTCCATGCTACAAAAAGGACAAAGCAGCATGGGAAAACGTTAAGGGAAGAGCAACTAGGCTGATTCCAGGGCTACAGGGGATAAGTTATGAGGAAAGATTAACAGCGCTGAACCCTCTCAGTTTAAGCAAAAGAAGATTAAGAGAAGACATGACTGAAGTGTTTAAAATTGTGAAGAGAATTAGTAATTAGTACTTTAAAATGAGTTCAAAAGGAATGTGGGGATACAGTTGGAAAATTGTTAGAGGTAAATTTCACACAAACATCTGGAAGATTGTTTTCACACAGAGACTTGGAATAAGTTACCAAGGAGTGAGGTAGACTGTAGGGCTTTCAAAACTAGACTTGAATAGGACTGGTGAGCTTTGTTGGGCTGAAGGTCCTGTTCTCGATTAGATTGTTCTAACGTTAAATTGGTGCCCTGCATAGGTTTCTTTCCTGCTTTGCACTCGATGATGCTGGAACAGACTTTGATTTCCTGCAACTGTAAAATACATGATGAAACAGGTTTATTAAATGTATGATAGAGAAGTGGCAATGGAAATAAATTATAAAGTAATGTAAACTGCTGAAGTGCACGATCATTCAGTTGTAAAAGTAAGAACTCTTTCATAGAAAAAACAATGGAAGGACTCTTTAAGGATGTCCAGTTGAAAAAACCCTCTACAAGCCCGATACAGAGTGCATTTGGCCCAATTCACATTAGCGATTTGTGGACAGTGCACTGGCCTACATTTGACAGCTGAGATGTAGGATCAAAGAATTCCAGAGCACAGCAAGCATCGCAAACTGTATGATGACTATCAGGTAGAGTAATGTAAACTAGAGTGGGATATCACTGATGATCTCTTATAGTTTGAGATACGTAGCAGTAAATAAAATATGTAGCTGATGTGTACTATTGTGGATCCCAAAAGGCTACTCATTATCAACAATCCTCTTCTCAGTTGCTACCAAATTGCTTACCATTTGATCTCTGACAATACCTGGAAATAAAGGGAATAATAAGGGAATAAATGTATGCTTTAATGTGGACAATGTGGTTTTGTTGATTTTTCACCCAAAGGATACTCTTCTCTTTTATAAATTTCTATTTTATACCTTTTTTGTTGGTTTTTTTTAACCAATGTATGTTTATACTATGGCTCCCAAATAGTTTAATCAGATCTAATTTTAACATGCTATATAGTCTGTGCTGTATTGTGTGCAGCAGGAAGCCAGCATGTTTTGAAATAAGTGATTGTCATGACTCACAGGTAGAAATTACTAGCAAAATAGACAAAAACAAATGGATAAAGATTTGTATAAATACTGGCTAGATCAAAGTGTATACGTAAAGCAAATATTGTAACTTGAATTAATTATTTGGTGATGAAGATGACAATATACCCACCTCCAACCCCCAGAACAATTTTAGATAGCTTTGAATTAGGGTCTTTAAGGTGGGATAGATAGAACTATAACTGGCAGCAAAAGAGAGAAGGCTGTTAAAAGCAATATCCTGGCTTCCTGACCCATTATGCGTGAGCCAGGAATCACACTTGCAATCTGTACAGGGGTCCCAGGAGTAATGTTATGTGGTGACCTCAAGACTTTCTAAAGCAACTGAGACCCTACAAATAATTCTGCCCTTGACCCAGATGACAGTCCAGGAAGGAGGTTTAAATTGCTGCTCCCTGCCAGATCTGATTGAAATAAAATAGGTGAAGACTTACTTTAGAAAACAAAAGTAAAACCTAAAGAGACTGGAAAAGAAAATACAGAGTTTTTGGAGGTAGGTAAGCTA
>JANRMT010062856.1:56177193-56217687 GCA_026402145.1 Polypterus bichir lapradei | reverse complement strand
CTATCTATCTATCTATCTATCTATCTATCTATCTATCTATCTATCTAACCATCTCAGTCAGAAATTACACAATTTATTATTCAGTAAGACCCATTTCAGAAGGCTGTCTTATATGGCCCCTCTGCTGCACTTGTGATTTGTATATGGCTTCTTTTAATTCATTTTGTAAAAAAATAAATGTTATTGCTCTAAAATGTCTGCATCTGTATATGAAGGGTGTCATATCTCCAACATTCCTGCTGCTCTAGTAATAAGCTTTGTCTAAGATATAGACAGCAGATCAAATAAAAGTACCTGTTCTCCACCTGTCTTTGCTGTTGGATTATTGTATATACTCACGTATGAGGCGGGTCTTGAAACCCAAAAAAATGATCAAAACATCAGACCCCATCTTACACGCCCGTTCAAAAATGCCACACTTATTTATTTTATTTTACATCTTCTTGCCTCCTCTAATCCCGCACCAGTTTCTCAGACACATCGAATTTTGTTGCAGCAGCGCAGTTACCAATTTCTTTTGCCACTTCAACGATCTTTTAATTTAAAACCAGCTTCATATTTTCTTCTGATCGAACACTCCATTGAAGACAAGGGATGCTCTTATAATGTATAAGGGTGTGAGATAAAAAACACAAATCAGTGCAAACATCGCTTCGGAATAGTTCAGGTATTACTGTGTGGTCACGTAGGCACAATACATAAAAAAAAAAAGGCAGCATGCTATTTGACCAATAGCGTGAGTTTTCCACATTCGACTTATACGACCGACATTATAAAATTCTGGAAATTATACGGCAAAATCAAGCCCCGACTTATCCGAGAACTTAAACACGAGTATATACGGTAAGCCATTACCATTAAACTGCCTGCTGGAGTTACATGTATGGTCCAGACAGAAAAGGTGTCAGTCTCACACCTTAAAATGACAGATTCAGAACTGAAAGTTCTTTGTAAATCTTAGCCATTCAGAAAAATACTGAAAATATAGCCAAGAGTTGGAACAGAATCCAAAAAAATAAAATAAAAAAAAGACAAAACAACCGAAAAGTAAACTGAGAGAAAAAAAGCAGAAAAATAAAACATATTAGAGGACTCAGGATGAAACTTCTTCTCAGTATGACTCTTTTACTTTTTAGGGATGGCGACATTAATCTAGGGATGCAGCTCAAATATGCTTACAACATGAGCACAAAGGCACAATAGAAAAAGCATGAGGAGGTGGCACCTCCCTTGGAAAAATTGGATATCGTGGTAGAAGATGTCATGATAATACATGTCTCTTTTTTTTATTATTTCCTGATATACTGTATGTATTACAATTAAATGATGTATAATACAGTCATCAAACATGTGCACATTGATGCAGACAAAAGATGGAAAATCAAATCAATGAAAAAATACAATCAATCCACAGAGAAAGAATTAAGATTAATTAATCATAACCAACACTAAAAGTTACACTCTTACTCAGAGAGCTAATTAGTAATGAAAAACCCATTGTCTTATACTTCTTTATATTGATTAAACAGAAACTATTTTAAAATAACATCAATAACATGAGTTCTTGCCATATCCCAAACAAACTCTGTGGAGTTCCATGCAAAAATAATTAGCTTAATACAAGGAATATGTTATTTTCCTATTGAGGTATGAAGGGTGAATTAGATTCACTGTATTTATCATCTCTAGGTAGTCTAATTCCATCTAACAGACACTATTGTAAGAGGATTTAGGATTTAGGGATTTAACACTATCTGATACATAACAAAAAATCTTAAATGATGACAATCCCAAAATATATGACCTAGCATGGCCAACGTTACACAGTATTGTTCATGGTCAGTCTGTTCTCTGATATATTAAGTAGTTTTAGTCTGGTGAGGTGTGTAAGATGTAAAGTTTTAAGATGGTACTGCAACATTATCCACGAACTGATGAAGAATGAATATTATTTCCAATACAGAGATAGCAACTCCACACACCTTTATACTGCAAATCTGTACTTAATATTGGAGGCCCCAATACGTCCACTTTTCCTTGACTGGCAGCTCTGTACTGTGACATATACACAAGTGCCTATTTGTAGCTGTGGTCTATGCTCAGAGTATAAAGTCCTCATCTCCACATCTCATTCACTTCATGCATTGAAGTCTGAATATAGTGTGGGATTTAGGGAACAAGTTACTAAATCAAGTAGACCTCAAATGAAGTCAAGGAAAGGAAGAAGAATGTACAACCAGAATAAACTAACAATAGTGAACACTAAAGCTTTTTCTTAAAAGGAATCTAAAATCTTAGATGATCAGGGAATGCCCACGCTGACCTTTGCACAATTGCATTGCTAACGTCATGTGTCGTACACTTTCAATCTTCTTGCCAGTTACCTGCATACCAAAAAAATTACCGTACCCATAGGATAACAATACAGTACTACAGAAGAACAGAATTCATTTTCAGTATTGCTAATAATAACCAGAAATAAAAAAACAGATACAACCAATGGATTCTATGGAGTCATTGGCCTTTGAAACCCTGAAAGTGATATTCAAAAAACATTTAAAAGACCAAAAAAACACACAGAAAAAATTTAAGTTGCCAGCCAAATCATGACAGAATGCAAGGATGGGAAACAAACAACACCAGTGGTCGTTAGGCTTCTAAACACTTTATAATGGCTGGAAGTCCCTCAACTGCAATGTTGGGAAGGCCCATCTCCTTAGGTTCAATATGCAAGTAGCATGAAGCATATTACAATGAACACATTAAATTGAAAACTTATCTACTGCACAATTATTTATAGATTTTTAAAAAATCCTTAAAGAACAATATAGCATAAAGTGAAAAGAAAGCAAAACATTTTGAAAGACATAAATCACAAAAGAATACATAAAGGACAATAAAATAAATAAATAAAAAGAAAAATGCTAGAACCAGGGATGAAATCCTGGCAATACCATGAATGGGGCAACTTTCATTACAACACCACTGGGCAAGGCATTGACACCTCGAGAGTCTTCATACTGTTGTATAGTTATTTTAAAGTCTTCCTATCACCTACATGTATAATAATCTACCACAAAATAAATTTGAAAAATCCTGCTGGGGCACCTTACATGGTTGGAATGTGATTATCTAATTAAGTTGGAAATACATTTATTTTTTAGGAAGCAGATTCATTTTACGCAAAGGCAGAGGTTACCTAATAGCATTTCCCTAATATCACTGCAAACAGAGTTTCTTCCTTGTGCCATTGTTATTATAGCAGACCCCATTTCCGGAGCACATTCAGCTTCAACGCATGAGGTCATGTTCATTTTTCCCAGGGAGCATCTCATCAGTCAGGGAGATATCATTTAAGTACAGGCTCATTTTAGTTTGTACATTGTCTGTCACTCATCAGGCCGTCTATGGCACACTGTCGAACGCAGCCTATGATTGTGGCATTAGCAGAGAAATAAACATTTAATGGGAAAGTGAGGCACAGTCTTAAAGTCAGCCTTCGTCCTTTGGTGAGCCCATTTTCAACCACATTACACTTTGGACTAAGATACACACAGATGCACCATAAGTAAAAATCAATTTGAGTACAAAAATAAACCTTTTTATTTTAAAAGCTCATCAAGGGCACTGCTTTGAATTTTTTATTTGCTCAAATTCACTTTTATTTAAACAGTGGTTCATTCCCGTTAGCAACATAGGCAAATATTTACCCCCTTGTCGGCTCACTCCACTCAGACCACCCTGTTGGGTACTCGGTGGGGCTTAATGGGCCCGGCACTGTAGCTTGGGTCCCAGATTGGCAGACTCACCATCCTTTCCTTTCTGTAATGCCATACACATGTTAAAGCATTGCTTCAAATGTTTCTGCAGACGCCTCCGCAGTGTGGGAGTAGTCAAGATGGTTTGAGGTCAGGTATGGGTTATGTTGTAAGTGTTGATGCTTTGAGGCACAAACCAATAAATCAGATTGCATCTTCAGATGAACAAATAGTTTTGAGTTTCTTGTACAAACTTGAGAAGACAATGAGTATTACTGTTCTACTTCTTTCCTCATATATCTTATGGATAATTTGTTGCCATAACAACATCAGTTGTATGAAAAGATTGTGGTAAAACATGTACAAACAAAACATCAATAGAAATATTCACAATGAGAACAACAATAACCATTGTTTTCAATAGTGAAAAATACATAAATGTTAATGGAATTACTGCACAAGTATCAAGGTGAAGATCTTCATTTCTGGCATCTTACAGCTCATTATTAAGTACTATAAGTACTATTAAGTACTAAGATCTCGTAGTCCTACCTCAGCTATTTAGCAGACAGAAGGAGATGGAACAGAGAGAGGGCAGGGTGTGGCATGAAAAAGAGAAGATGTCAATTGCTTTCAGTTTGGAAGGATAGAGTGATTCCACAATGCAAAAGGGCTGACCAATGACCATATCACCTCTCTCTAGAACAAGCGTGGTCAAACTACGTCCTACTGGCGGCACCAAGCCTGTGGCAGGAGTGTGAGCAGCCTGCAACCTTCACATACAAATATCTAATTTTCCAGCACAAGTTGACTGATGTAAGAGTAATAAGTTGCCATGCAGTGTCATCCAAAATTAAGTAAACCACTCAAGCTTTTATACCATATGAACACAGCCAGTCTGTAATGTTGAAATGTGTATATTTTTATCTGCTTGCATGCCTTTGCCTTTGCACATGGTTGATGTTACCAGCAATTGGTTTTTTGGAGGCAGTAGCATCCCCAAGATCATGATTCAGGTGTGATTCCAGCTCCACGCACAAGTCAGTGTTGAGAGCGCTGTTTACTAATATGAAAGGAGAACAGTTTTTGGGTAGCAAATCCACCAAAATGGATAATCCCAGTACTACAACCAGTGTGTTTAGAGAAACAAGAAGTAAAGTGCACTTACTACCAGTCACTTCATCACTAAGGCAGAAAAGCAGGGTGGTTACGGCTTTCCTGGTGATGTCATTTTAATTTTTTTAAAGTGGTTTTAGTTCATCTTTTTCTCCTTCCACTTTCATTTCCCCACTTGTAAAGATCAGTGTTCAGACAAAAGTGAGGACTACGTCCAACATGCAGCTCATGTCACCAACCTTCATTGTGAATATGAATCTCGCTTTCAGGATCCACAAAACAGATTTTGTCATTTTTTCACCTTCTTTTACTGCTAATGTGGACAATGTTCCAGACATCTTTCAGCTGAAAGTAACTGAACTTCAATTGTGAAATTAAAAACATGTTTCTTTGCTTGATTTCTACAGACTATATTTTACTGGGGATTTGTTTCAAAGGCTTTCCAAGTATACATGGCATCACTATTTGGTAGTAGATACAGTGGTGAGCTGGTCTATTCACAAATTACTTAAATTACTTAAAGCAAGTATAGAAGAGTACCAGCAGATACAAATCTTTAAAATGAATTAATTGTTGCGGCATCTGGCTTCTCAGTTGATATTTACAGTTTGTGCAGAGGCAAGGAGTTTCATGTTGATGACCAGAACAGTGTCTAAGTGAAATCACTTTATATTAAAATTACTCTCTTGTTGGTGTTTGGGCTTTGATCTTAGTAGCTTTTAATAAAATGTTTATAATTAAACTTTAATTTTTTTTTTTGGATCAGTTTTTTCTTCTTTAAAGTTAATGTTTGCTATTAACATGTGCTAAATTATTGGATTTCATATATATATATATATGGGTCACTGTATAAGTCATTATTAACAATTCATCCATCCATCCATTATCCAACCCGCTATATCCTAACTATAGGGTCAGTGAAATTTTGGCCAGGGGGTCATATTGATTATTACTGCTACCTCATTCCAGATGTAGACTCATCCTAATTTGTGAAGAGTCCCACAAGAGTGGTGTTATAAGAGAACGGCACTATTCTTACAGTGTCTGAATGTGACAAGCAATTGCTCGTGTACAACAAATAAAGAAGGGCAGATAAGACACAATTGTACTGTTTCAGAGACATTCTTCAGCTTCATCACTTGTTTCCAGTCAGAAAGAAAACCCAATATCCAATAATACATGGAAGTGTACACTATTTATCTATTGCAGTTGCTTAGAATATAAAGGTAACTGAATAACAATAAAAGTAAATAATCTCCAAGTTTTTTTACTTGGCAGTTGGACCACAACAAGCTACTAGAATAGCTTCAATGCATCCTAATATAGTATTCTAGTGTCTGAAGCTAAACCTTGAAGGATTGAAAAGATTAGAAATTCATAATTTATTCTCTTGACAAGGGTGATGTAAAACATTCAGGAATCACTGCAAAATGTACCATTAGTTTGGTTGAGATTTTAGCTGAAATTGTCATGAAATATTGTGACGCTTAAACAATTCACTGATCACATGTGCCCTGTGGATGGGGAAATCCTGCAAGATTTTGAGCAGCAAGCACATCTCTTCCTATCAGAGTTTCTTCCAGTTTCCAATTGCCTTTGGACTGTGTAGGACACCATACTCACTGACACTGATTTTTGTTTTTGCAATTTCTTTTAATGTAAGGCCTCCACTTCTAAGGGTAATAATGCTCTGTCTCATTTAATTTGTTAATTGCCATTTCCTTGCCATTATCACTGGAATATCGTCCAAGCAGTACTTCAGAGAGTGTAGTGACACAGTCTGTTTCAACTCTGCTTTAAGACAGACAGAGGGTTTTTAAGTAATCAACAGAAGTTGGGACACCTGTGCAAATTGATTGCTTTAACTTGAAAAGATTAATTTAGTTTAATTAGTACAGAACATTTATAGATTGCAATCTGTTAGTTGTTTCCTGAAGAAGGCCCATTTTTAATATGTAGAAATGTTCTCATTTTTTATTTTTTGCTAACCTAAGCTTTACATCTAAACCTCTGGCACCTTACTGCTTATCTTGTCACCATTTTAGGTCATTCATTGCATTTCAACTTAAATTAAATTTGAAGACAAACTGGAAAAACTGAGTTGTTCTAAAACTTTTGACTGGTAGTATATACTTTATATATATATATATATACTGTATATATATATATATATTAGGGCTGGGCAAGTTAACGCATTAATTAATTAACGAGCATGAGTAGCGAAGAGCAAACAGCTTCTAAAATGGCATGTGGAGAGATACCAAAGTGAATGCTGAAAGCAAAATAATACGTGGATGACTTTTTTTGCTGTATCGGACTCTGATTTGTCGGACTTTGATTTTGATGCAAGTGATCTGGAGATGTAGATCAAAAATGAAAGTGAGGTACCGGTATCAGCTGATTGGTTCCCAGCTGATTGTGGTGCTGAACTCGTCCGTGTAGATGATGTACCTATGGCAATGTTCGTCTGGGAGGACAGACACTTACGATGACAGGAGGTACAAACCATATTGCGTCTCACCGCAACTGGCACCCTCGCACATGTGTCTCACAAAGACAGCCAGACCGCCAGCCCACCAGGCATTCCTGCTAGCTGTCGAACCGCTGCTGCTGCAAACAGGTGCCGACAGCAGGCAAAACAGGCAGTAACAGACGTTTTATGTTGATTTATGTGTGAAACCATTGCTTTGTGTGCTTTTCAGAAATATTTTTGGAAAAAATATTAGCCCTCAAAGAGTTGCTACTGAACATAGACTGTTTATGCTGACTGATAAAAGAAAATGTTTCTGCTGCTATCTGTTCAGATAAAAAAGAAAACAGATTGAGAAATGTTAACTTGCTGTTGCTCGGAAGGTGCCTGTTATAATGTTTTTCTATAACAAACTAGATAAAATGTTAATGCCCTGGCAGTGGCAAATAGCTTTGGTTTTATATTTGATTTAATTACAGTACATTAATGCTTAAGTTGAGATTTACAAGAAATATTTTAACTGCTACTATGTAAAGGGAATACTGCTGTTAAAAAGCATCTTATTTGTTTAAAGTGTTTGCAAACCAAATACACGCAATACACTACTTTTGAGTTCATTATTGAGTTTTGCACATAACAATGTGATTGCTGTGATTATTGTGATTAAAAATGTTAATTGCTGGCCAGCACTAATATATATTTACAGTATGTATGTGTGTGGGGGGTCTGTGTGTGTGCTATCTATTTTGGATATTGCAATTTTGTCAACTGTCCTAAGGAGACATGCAAGTATGAATTTCACCATACTATGTACACATGACAGTAAACCTGACTTTTTTACTTTGCATGCGCAACATATTATAGACTTAGCCTGGGACTCTTTATGTCACCTGATCTTTAGTGAAGTATCTGGCACCTTTCTCCACATGTTTTGGCAATGCTCTATCATTTTTGCTCCAAAGCTGCCTCTTTTCTATCTTCCATTTAAGCTATCAATATCACCTTCTGACTCTCCACCCCACCATGCACTTCAGCTTGTTCATTCGTCTCTCTCACTTAACCTTCATAAACCAAGGTTATTCTCTCTCTGTCCTTTTCCTGCAAAATCCATTTTAATAACTTGCTGGAAATGCACAGAATTCCTATCAGATTCACTCTGGGAAGCCTCTTTTCTTAATTTAATGGAAAGGATTAACAGGGCATCTGGGACTAATATTAGTAAGTGGCAACACTGGGTCAACATTACTCAGAACCGGGTGGAACTGGACTCTAATCAATGACCTTTAGGGCGCTGGGGACCAGCCAGCTTGGCTGCCTCTCTCAGTTGTCATTTTTAAAATTGTTTTGCTAAATACAATGTTAGTATTAGTATGAAAGGCTGGGGAATAGGAAGGTGAAGGGGTGACTTTAATTTATTTTAAAATTTAATCATGCACTTTGTACCTGATGTTTTACCCTTTAATAAACTGTAAAACACTGTTGCTATCAGAGGAAAACTATTTTGAAATCAGATGTTCAATTTGTATGATGGTGAAACAGTCTGGGGCTACACACAAGTTGTATGAAACGTGAGGATCTCTCCCCAACAGTCCTCAGAAGGGAACCAGTCCAACTTCGGTTTTTACATTGGGAGACAAAAGCAACTTATCACAGCATATGGGCCATAATTGGAAAGGATGTATGCAGATGCCAGAAGTACAAAGCTATATTCATCATATCACTTCTAAATGAATTGATTGCGGTATTGTTTGTTTGCAGTTAATTAGCCAGAAACTTGTTTTCATTGACTTAGACAGACTGATTGATCTCACCATTTCTTGGGAATATTAAAGTACACTCGAAGTGTGCTGAAGGAGGGGCTGCCCAATTGCACATTTCTCTACTTAATGTTTGCTGGATTAATGATTCTTTGCAACCTACCAAGCTCACCTGACTATAACTTCTCCACATGTCAAGATAAGAGTTATAGGGTATCTCACAAACATAGAGAAGAGATACAGTATGCAGTCATGCAACTCTACCTGGCTTAACAATATAAGTCACAGAGCTTGAATATTAACAGAGCAATACTGCGCTTCCCGGCAAGTGTTCATGGTGTAACAGAGCAAGCAGACACTGGGGAGAAGCAACAGAGCCACGCAACATGATAAAAACACAGACAGCATGACTTATCACTGTGTTAATATTATGATCATTGTTGTTTTACACCATATGCCTCTTAAAACTGGCACTTAGAGAGCCAAGAGAATTTGAGCAGGATTCACACTTTCACACAAAGCCTTACTCAGACAACATTTTCACACACAAGATTTCTCGGGCGAAATGCTTTTTCAGCCTTATCAGATGATCAACACATCTTCAAAATATTTTCTCCAACTTCTGCCTTTAATCATCAATAACTTAAAACCCAACAGACAACACTCTTTCTGCAAGGGAATTCTAAGTGTCTGCTTGCAACCTTGCACACATAGTTAAAATAAAGTCTTGTTCATAATAGACAACAAAATGAACTTTTAGCAGGAACTCATTTCATTCAACTATAATTTGCCATTTTTATTTTATAATGCATCCATGTATTGAGTCTACCTAATCCTGTTTTAGGATCGCAAGGACCTAGAGCTTGTCCTAGGAGCACTGAGTGCAAAGTATTAATTAATCCTAGATGGGCACCCTTATATTCACTTATAGCAAACCAATGTTCATGTAGTGGTTTACCAGAGAGAGGAAAACTATAGGAAAACCCTTTGAAAGCATGCAAACTTCCCACATTGACAGGCATGAGTTTGCACTCATTTTCCTGGCACAACACCACTCCCCACTGTCTGTTTTCTTTGTTTGTTTTTGTATTATTTTTTTTGGCTTGTGAAATATGGTAATCCTAGAAATACCATATTTTTGTCTTTTGGATTTAGTTTATTATGATATGGAGGTTGACAACAGAAGGACTGCTCCTCAGATGGACTATGGTGGAAGTTAACTGAGCTAGCCTAGTCTTAACAACAGAGGAGGTATGTTCTGTTTTTTTTTTCACCTGCTGGTTGCTTTCTTTGCCACATTGCGTTTTTCAAAGGCAGATGAAGATGTCATCTATAGTGTTACAGCTAGAGCTTACTCCATTGCAGAAACTCTCTACTACAGGCTGTGTGTGCTCTCCATATGTATTGTCATCTTGTTATTTGCTAATACTATAAATGCTTCTATCAATCAAATCAATCAATTAAAATCTTTATTTTCATTGTAGCAATGAGACATTGTACTACGAAATTTAGGTGCAATTTTCCAATTCAAAAATAAAATAAAAAAAAACTCAATCACTCAAGTTAAAACTAAAATAAATAAATATATAGAGAAAATAATCAATAACAGCAGAACACTGATTTCCATTCATACATAGGTCATATTGCACTTGTCCCTCATCCAATGTTAACTTAGAGCTGTATTGTATACATGAGAGTGTATTATATTGTAAACATGAGGTACACTTGGTCAGATTGACCACTTAGCAGCATTCAGCATGGTAATGGCTGAAGGACAGAAACTGTTTCTCAGTCTCTTCGTCTTAGTCTTTATGGATCTGAAACGTCTGCCTGAAGGCAGGCGTTCAAACAATGCATGTCCTGGGTGTGATGAGTCCTGAAGAATTTTCCTGACGCTCCTGAGACAACAGGAACTATGTAGTTCTTCTAGTGAGGGGAGAGGACTGCCAACTATCGGCTGAGCAACCTTAATGACCCTGTGGAGCTCTTTCCTCTGTGCTACTGTGAAGCTGGAGAACCACGCAAAGAGACAGTTGGCCATGATGCTCTCTACTGTGCAGGAGTAAAAGGACACTAGCAGTTTCTCAGGGATGTTGTTCTTCCTGAGAACCCTCAGGAAGTAGAGTCTCTTTTGGGCCCTCCTCACTGCCTCAGCAGTGTGTGTTCCCCAGGTCAAGTCCTCCCTAATGGTGAATTCCCAAGAAGCGGAAGTCTGAGATCCTCTCCACACAGTTCTTGTTGATGATGAGTTTATTTTCTGTGATAAGTTTTAGGAAAGCCGATTTGTGCAACTGATATTGCTGTGGGAAGTAAGTTCAGGTGCTCAGTTTGTTATTTTTTTATTTCACATAATAGTGTGACTTTGCTGTTTAATGAGAGGGGTGAGCCATTACAAATTCAATGTAAGTCTCCCCTTAGAGGTTTAGGGCCTTATGTTTGAAAATGAATTACCATGTGAAGCCATTTTATTACATAGCACATTAGTGAGAAATGGATTCTGATGAAACACATGTTACAATCAAAGTAACAATATTACATATTTAAGCTGTGGTATAACAGCTGGTGTGTAAAAACTAATGTGAAAGCCAAATAACTCAGGTGAACTGTGCATGTTGTTCTTCCCCGGTATCTAGAATCTGATGGGAATCAACGTGATGATTTTGTTCTATGAGAAGATCATCGAGAAAGTAATGGCATACAGAGATTTTATTTTCAGGTTTGCTGATGAGGTATTTCTGGCACAGCATGATAGCCTCTACACAGGCATTCCCACCAGAGATAAAATAGATTAGTGGGAATCAGGAGTAATCCCAGTTTGCCAAATAAAAAGAAAAAAAGTCTTTGGTATTTGATCATAACCTGTATGTTCACACATGTCAAATGTGCCACATCTATAGAAACTGTGAGTTATAGCACCTTGCTGTACTAGAAAATAAGAAAGAAAATGAAATGATGACGTAAAACTTATGTACTGTAACAGTGTAAGTCCTACACTTCTGGGTATTTGTGTTGGCAGATTTCACACACATTTAAGAGAGAGCATCAAGCCACTGAGGTATGTGCTCACACAATTGAGGAATTTTGCAATCATTTACAATTTACATGGTTGGCTTTAAAATATAATTTTAAAGAAGCACAGATAATTCTAATTCAAGTTTAGTATCATATGCACACATTACACTAGGATTCTGTGTTTAAATTACATCATTAAAGCTATCTATTGTTTTAATAATATTACATTAGCAGATTTAGTGAGAATCTCTAAACGTAGACCTGATTCAGATTCATACGTATGCAGACATTTTTCTTACTAATGAGCTGGAGCACCTTCTGCCTTCCCATTGTTATTTACACAGCCACATAACACAGGTAGGCTGTAGCATACTAATAAAATTAAATGTACTCTATGGACCTCATTCATATCATCATGGAGAACAGCAACATATCTTTAAAAAACATGTCACATGCAGTATAGAGGTGTTAGTCACATATAGATGCACGAAAGGGAAACATCATCTGTATTAGTGCATTTTAACTCCTTTTATGTCCTTTTTTAATGAAAAATTTCAGATGATACACCAGTCTCTTGGTACGGATTCCTCCAGTATTTTATATAAATTTCACCCACATCCTCACCTATTTTCTTTTTTTCAGCTTCCTACTTTCTCAACTCAGATCTCGTCTGTAAGTCTAAGCCATCCACCTGTCAACTGGACCCTCTTCCAACAGTTCTAGTCAAAGCCTGCCTCCCTTCTCTGGTTCCCCTTATCTCTGCTATAACCCACTCTTCTCTCACTACTGGTACTGTTCCTTCATCTTTTAAAACTGCTGCAATAACCCCAATACTGAAAAAACCTGGTGCCGATCCAACATCAGTAATTTTCATCCTATTTCTAATCTACCCTTCACTTCCAAAATTCTTGAAAAAATAGTGGCTATTCAAATTCATTTTCACGTATCTCAAAATAATCTGTATAAATAGTTCCCATCTGGTTTTTGCCTCCTCCATAGTAGAGAAACAGCATTTATCAAAATTATTAACGACCTCCGTATGGCAGCTGATTCTGGTTTAATTACTATTACTATTTGATCTGAGTGCAGCCTTTGATACTATTTGTCACACTAGATCAATAGATTACCTTTGATTGGCATTACCCACACTCCACTACATTGGTTCAGCTCTCAGTTCAGCACTCAGTTTGTTCAGCTTAAAACTTTCACATCCCAACCCACTGCTGTTACTTCAGGTGTGCCCCAGGGCTCTGTCCTGGGGCCCATTCTTTTCATTATTTACCTCCTTGCCCTTGGCAATATCTTTCGTAAATATAACATTAGCTTCCACTGTTATGCTGATGACACCCAGCTCTATCTCACTAGCAAACCTACTGCTACCATTCCACCCTCCTCACTTACTGATTGCATAGCAGAAATTAAATTCTGGTTTTCTTCAAATGTCCTTAAATTAAATAGTGACAAAACTGAGCTTCTCCTAATTACTATAAAATCAACATTATCCAAAACTGATCATTTTTCATTTGTTATTGAAAATTTCTCACTCTCCCCTTCCCCATAGGTTAAGAGTCTGGGTGTCATTCTTGACAGTACTTTATCCTTTCAGTTCCACTTCAATAATATCTCCCGGTCTGCATATTTCCACTTGCGTAACATTAATCATATTCACCCCTCCCTCAATCCCCCCACCACTGCTATCCTTGTTCATAGCCTTGTAACTTCTCATCTGGATAATTGTAATTCCCTTTTCTTTGGTCTTTCTCACAAATCTCTTTATAAGCTTCAACTGGTCCAGAATTCAGCAGCCCACATCATTACTAGAACCCCCTCTTTTCACCATATCACTCCCATCTGCAAAAGCTTCACTGGCTTCCAGTTAAGTTCTGCATTCAATTCAAAATTCTTCTGTTAACTTTTAAGGCTATCCACAACCTTGTCCCTCCATATCTGTCTGACCTCCTCCATGTTGCCACACCCTCCCATACCCTTAGATCCTCTTCCTCCATCCACTTGACTGTCCCTTTCGTCCGTCTTTCGTCAGTTGCTCTGCTCACCATCTCTGGAACTCACTACCATCTGAGCTTAGAAATATTGAATCATTCCCACTTTTTAAATCTAAACTTAAAGCTCATTTATTTAACTCTTTTAGGGCTGATTTCAACTTTTTTCAAAATTCAGGGGTAGAGGACGGGGATCACCAGTAAACTGCAACAAAAATCACCCTTATGTTTTAGTTAAACTATCTTTGCTAGAAGGAAAGTTACATAGCTTTGTTAATTTAACCTCGATTCCCTACGGGTGCAGGAGTAGCAAAGAGCAAACAACCTCTAAAATGGCACCGACATCTGGTGAGAGACCAAAGCGAATGTGCAAAGCAAAATACTCCATAGACATTTTACGCAATTTCGTTGAATAGAACTCTGACTTGTCAGACTCCGAGTTTGATGCAAGTGATCTGGAGATGGATATCAAAAACGAAAGTGAGGTACCAGCATCATCTGATTGGCCCCCAGCTGATTGTGGGGCTGAACACTTTCACGTAGCTGATGCACCTACAGCAGTGTTCACCTGAGAGGGCCAGCACATATCGTATTACACTGCAACCACCACCACAAACCACCTGCTGTGTGAAGACAGCCAGGCAGCAGGCCCACTCTGCATTCCTGCTTTCCAACGAGGTGCCCCCTCACAGCCACTGCCACCAGAGATGCCAAACAAAAGCCAACAGCAGCCATGGCACGTAGCAACAGACATTTCAGGTTGATTTATGTGTGAAATCCATTGCTTTGTGTGCTTTTCAGAAAACTGAGTTTTTTGGAAAAAATATTCAGCCCTCAAAGAGTTAAGACTGCTTTTTCTCTTGATTACAACTGCTCTGTCTGATTTTAAGTTTTGTATTTTAGTTTTGTTTATAATATGTGTTTTATCTATTGTTTGGTATCCTTGAGTGTTTAGAAAGGAGCCTATCAATAAATACAATTTACAAACCGGATTCCAAAAAAGTTGGGACACTATACAAATCGTGAATAAAAACTGAATGCAATGATGTGGAGGTGCCAACTTCTAATATTTTATTCAGAATAGAACATAAATCTAGGAACAAAAGTTTAAACTGAGAAAATGTATCATTTTAAGGGAAAAATATGTTGATTCAGAATTTCATGGTGTCAACAAATCCCAAAAAAGTTGGGACAAGGCCATTTTCACCACTGTGTGGCATCTCCCCTTCTTCTTACAACACTCAACAGACGTCTGGGGACCGAGGAGACCAGTTTCTCAAGTTTAGAAATAGGAATGCTCTCCCATTCTTGTCTAATACAGGCCTCTAACTGTTCAATCGTCTTGGGCCTTCTTTGTCGCACCTTCCTCTTTATGATGCGCCAAATGTTCTCTATAGGTGAAAGATCTGGACTCCAGACTGGCCATTTCAGTACCCGGATCCTTCTCCTACGCAGCCATGATGTTGTGATTGATGCAGAATGTGGTCTGGCATTATCTTGTTGAAAAATGCAGGGTCTTCCCTGAAAGATATGACGTCTGGATGGGAGCATATGTTGTTCTAGAACCTGCATATATTTTTCTGCATTGATGGTGCCTTTCCAGACATGCAAGCTGCCCATGCCACACGCACTCATGCAACCCCATACCATCAGAGATGCAGGCTTCTGAACTGAGCGTTGATAACAACTTGGGTTGTCCTTGTCTTCTTTGGTCCGGATGACATGGCATCCCAGATTTCCAAAAAGAACTTCGAATCGTGACTCGTCTGACCACAGAACAGTCTTCCATTTTGCCACACTCCATTTTAAATGATCCCTGGCCTAGTGACAACGCCTGAGCTTGTGGATCTTGCTTAGAAATGGCTTCTTCTTTGCACTGTAGAGTTTCAGCTGACAACGGCGGATGGCACGGTGGATTGTGTTCACTGACAATGGTTTCTGGAAGTATTCCTGAGCCCATTCTGTGATTTCCTTTACAGTAGCATTCCTGTTTGTGGTGCAGTGTCGTTTAAGGGCCCAGAGATCACGGGCATCCAGTATGGTTTTACGGCCTTGACCCTTACGCACAGAGATTGTTCCAGATTCTCTGAATCTTCGGATGATGTTATGCACAGTTGATGATGATAGATGCAAAGTCTTTGCAATCTTTCGCTGGGTAACACCTTTCTGATATTGCTCCACTATCTTTCTGTGCAACATTGTGGGAATTGGTGATCCTCTACCCATCTTGGCTTCTGAGAGACACTGCCACTCTGAGAAGCTCTTTTTATACCCAATCATGTTGCCAATTGACCTAATTAGTGTTTATTGGTCTTCCAGCTCTTCGTTATGCTCAAATTTACTTTTTCCAGCCTCTTATTGCTACTTGTCCCAACTTTTTTGGGATTTGTTGACACCGTGAAATTTTGAATCAACATATTTTTCCTTTAAAATGATACATTTACTCGGATTAAACGTTTGATCTGTCATCTACGTTCTATTACAAATAAAATATTGACATTTTCCATCTCCACATCATTGCATTCAGTTTTTATTCACAATTTGTTTAGTGTCCCAACTTTTTTGGAATCCGGTTTGTATTATTATTATTATTATTATTATTATTATTATTATTATTATTATTATTATTATTATTATCATCTGCTGGACACACAAGAAACCTGCCTTTGCTGTTTCCTGAAGGTGAGGCTGAGCATACATGCCATGGAGAATATACCCAATATATTCAATCAAATCAAATCAATATAAATACAGTATCACCTTCCCCATTCACTGTTTGGTTAATATGGCAAAAGCACAAGAATTTCAGTGAAGGCAAAGTGGAGGCAAGGAAAAACATACTATTTGTTGGCTTAAGCAATGTATAAACAACAAAAGGAAGTTGATTGAGTGATACAGAGTGGCAAAGACACTCGAAAGTTCAAGAACATAAAGTTGTACAGTGCCTGAAGTAAAAAAGAAGTGGTCAGATATCAAAGTCACCGTAAAAAGGCGAGTTGTAGCCCACCGCCTATGTGTCTTACGGAAGCATATTAGGGTACAGAGAAAGGAAGAAAATAGAGACACAGTGAAAAAAAAGGTTGAAATGTCCACTTTAATCTCATAACTTATTTTGTCATTAAAGTAGAATGTCGTAAACTTAATTTTAATATCAACATTAAATTTACTAGAGTTTCTCAAATCCCATCCTAACTAAAGCAGCATGTTTAAAACTGCGTATTGTATGTGTTCTTCTATGTGCTCTTTGTGTGTGAATCACTACGTGCTTCTTAAATGGGCTTTCTCTTCATCTGACAGGACACAGAATACATTACATTCACAATATTACAGCTCTCTGAACAATTTAAATACTAAGATGTATTCCTGATGCATGTATTAAATATGGTGGCACAGTGGTAGCGATGAGCTGGCACCCCATCCAGAGACTGTTCCTGACCCCTGCAAGATGTTTGCTGTACCGTGTGCGTCCATCGATGATATAATTTATTGCACCAGTACTGTCTCTTTCAAATGTACCAAACTCCAATTCCTGTCTTTCCTGTTCTTTCTCCAGGTAACAAATTGACACACAATGAGCTGTTTAATAAATATCAAACCATCTGTAAGCTTAGAATGCAGATTCTTCAAAATTTTTAAGGAACATTGAAATATCTTCGTAGTACATGTTTAATTATTCCAGTGGGACATTAACCTAACAGAGAAGGTGACCCTCTTAGTTTAGGAAGGCCAGAGAGACACTATGAGAATTTTTCTTCTTTTTGTTTAATTGGTATTTGGTTACTCCTCCTGTTAATCTCACTCACAGGAACAAGGATAGAATGTGCAAACTTCACATAGATAATAACTGAGCACTAGATTTGAAACTCAACACGTTGAATTAGTTTGGCAGCAGGTGCTGAAAATAAAAACTCCTCAGCAATTTAACTTTTTTGTTCTGCTTAGAGTATTTTGTTGATTTGTAATAAACCTAACCAGTCAGAGCATCTTTTTTTTCTTAAACAGTAGCTATCTTAGTGAAATGCACAGAACGGTGTGTTACCCCCATTGTTTCTGCACGTTATTATTATATACTCTGCCTACACACATTTGAATGAAGATGTATGGGGAAGGGTAAGAGACATTTAGAGATTGACCTTTGTAAGATGGATGTATTTATGCTTTGTAGACTTCACAGTTAGAGTTCACAGACTCTGCAAAGTGTAATCAAACCGAAGCACAAACCGCAAGCCATCTGTCACATGCTGTGAATGAAATGCTATTGTCTGTGATTCCACTGTTATAAAGTACTACAATGAACGTTTAGATGATGGGGTGAGGAATAAAATGATGGAATCTAAGCCCATTCAAAGCAATTTTGCACTTTTTTGACAGACTTTACTTGGTTTTACCATCACATTTATTCACTCATTATTTAACAAATGCACATTTTACTCCCATCACTCAAAAAATGTTAAACTCGGTCAAAATCAAATTACAACTTGATAAAGTTGACTATTTCTCAGAAGAGGTTTTCAAACAGTATACTTATCTTAGATTGCAGGTATTTCAAGAAGAGGCTGCAGGATATTGGAATAAAAATCAAAACATTAACATTTTCTGAGTGATTTAAGAACTAACAAATATACCAAATCTATTAGCTACTATTTTCCAAAATGATTAGTACATAATAAATCCCTGATATACTGTATTTAGTGTACTAAATACAAATCAATTTTGACCTGAGGAGAACCATACTAATTTACTGTTTGATGTCATTGCCAAGACTTGCCCCATATTCTCAAATTGTGGCAGTCGTATATTAGATATTTGGTCTCTAATAAATGTAGACAGGCATACTGCCTTTATTTACTACACGGCTTAGCAATGTTAAGGCTACTACTGCTGATGCCTGACCCCTCCAGGGGTTTGCATTTGATTCTTAGTATGAAATATGCACATATTCTGTGGACTCTGGCTCCCTTCCACTTCCAAAAATATTGACAATAATGGTTTAACTGGTAAGTCTGAATTGTCTTGATATGAGCGACATTGTGAGTCTGTGTGCATCCATGGCATCCCACTCAGAGTTTGGCCTTGCTTTGTGCTAATTTATGTCAAAAAAGGCATCATGAGTATGGAAAATAAAGAAATGGAAATATGTTGCACTGGATTAAGTGTCTGGAAGAACAAAGTGTAGAGAGATGCTGCTATAGACAACGGAGTCGTTAAACATGTCAGGGCCCTGGACAGAATGCTTCTAATGAGCCTCAGCCTCACAGCGACTAACATAACATTACAAATGCATATTAGATAGCATTTCAATTGAAATGTAAAACATTACCACAGCATAATTCTTTCATACATTTCATGCCAAATGTTAAAGATTGTCGGCTTGACTTTTGTAATGCTGCAAAAAAAATATCCTTTTAACAGCATTTAAAAGAAATGTAGTAAATAACTGGTCATATCTTACTGGACGAATTTACACATAATCCACCTCTTAGTTTTCATGGTTGTGTAGGATGTGATGGAATGCCGGGATGGAATGGCGTTCCAGCTGGGGTGGACCCTGTTCCCTTTCCTGACTGGGAGCCCAGCGTAATTGGGGTCAGAGGCAAGGAGATCTCTGTCTCAGTCAGGAGGCGCACATGCAGTACCAACATGGAAGGTCGAATGGATGGACTGACATCCTTGTGGGATGGAATAAAAGACCTATAAGGACATTGTGGGGGATGGATATGGGAAGACCATCTGCCAAGACTATATCCCCACCCTGTGCGCCTAAAAACCTGGTGCAGTCAGCCTTTAATTTCTGGCTTGCGTCCCCATTGAAAGGTGTGCCACATCCATGGGATGCCGTGCCAAGCTGCACACCCATCTGCAACCAGCCCCTTGGCATCCTCGGGAGACACCACATAATGGGCCATTCATACTCCCTAGCATTGCTCAATAGGAGCGCCCTTCTTTAGCTCCAGACTCCTCACCCTGTTTCT
Organism: Polypterus bichir lapradei; assembly: GCA_026402145.1. NCBI lineage: Eukaryota > Metazoa > Chordata > Cladistia > Polypteriformes > Polypteridae > Polypterus > Polypterus bichir. The sequence continues at coordinate 56,197,602 of JANRMT010062856.1, read as the reverse complement.
GTGTTTTGTTCTATGGTTTAAACTTACCAAGGCATGCAGCCATTCCAGACGCTTGAAGTGGGCCAATACTTTAATTTGTGAATCAGAGCGTAGCAGATCATTGCAGTCTAACTTCCAAGGAGACATCCTAGTTCTCTACAAGTATGGATGTATTTCATCACCAAGGGCCTGATGTTCCCCACCCCACTGTTGAAGTAGGGGGAGCCCTCATCCTTTGAATTTTATGTATTTTATATCGCATCATGAGGAGTATGAAGAAGCTGACAGAACAGGGAGTACTGCATGTACCCAATGCTAAGTATGTCATCTAAATGCTTTGCTAAACTTTCTCCCAGTTCCCTTCTGGAAGCGACTTTCAATTGCATAATGAGGCAGATGCATTTCTCTGAGCAAGTACAGCCTCTGCCTGGTCAATGACACTGTTGTGCTATCGGCATCCATTTGCATTTCTTTGTGCTGAGATGGAAAAAGAACGTGGTACCTGAGAACAGTCCACTCATGTCAACATTAATGCCAACCAATATCAATGAATAAAAAAAGAGTCCACTGACTTTAATTTCTCTTTGACATCATTAAGTTTCAATTATTTAGTTCTTCTGTTGCAGGGGGCATTTATTGAACTGTCCTTTCTTAGAGGATAAGATATACCATTCTGCCAAATTTCAGCCTTTTAACTAAACAGGAAATGGTGTTTTTATTGAAGAGTGAGTCAACTTTGCATTTTTTACAGTATATATAGTGGGCATATGGGACAGTTTAGGCCTCAGATAATTGTAATCTTCCCCCAGAAAGCCAGAGTTCACTGTTGACTAATGCCTCTCTCTGCAGACCGAAAGATTGACATCTATGACACCTCAGACGTCACTTCTGGTTCCCATCCGCCTGGAACCTCCTCTTCCTTTTTTACTAGAAGCAATGACATTTTACTAGTCTGCTTTGGAAATGTGTGTCGTTACCATGTTTCTTTTCTTTTTAAAAGGCTTTAACATGGTTTTATTTGAATATATGTAGATAGACTTCATGGTGCCCCAAAGATCCTTAATCTCTTTGTTACAATAGATTGCTATACAATATCAAATGTGTAACTATCTGAGAGACGAATTTGGCAGTGATTCCACTGCAAGAATTTTTGAGCACTTGCCATTGTGTGCTGACTCATTCACAGATGTTCTGGGCTGTAAAAAATTTGAATCCAGCATGTAATTGCTAGTCACATTTATAAGGCTGCATCTGTCTGATAAATTAATTTGTATTAATTTTGTAGATTCAGAATAGATATAAGGAAAATGAACACCAATACCATGGACTGGCATGTTACATGGAAATGAGCATGTGCATTGTGCTGAGGTGCTGCGAACTGCCTCATGGTAAATTTGAAACTTTTATAATTATAACATTTGTCATCTTTTTAAAGGTAGTATATAAATAAGATGCTGGATGGGGAGAGAATTGTTAAGGTACATACCTAACTTTGTTGTATTATTCTTTTGTAGTGTAAGAAAAAGTTACATAAAAATGCTGCCATGAATAAAGTGCCATCTGAGGCCATTACCTCATCATCTCACCCCAGCCCTATATCAGTTTCAGGGGCTTAATTTGATATCAAAGGTGGATGTCAAATCACCAGATATTATTCACCATATATTATTCTGGGCCCCCACAAGCCTTAAGGCATGGGAGAGTTGTTCCCATTTCCCACCCTGTTGGTGCCCTTAGCTATAGATCAAGGGCTCTTAAACCTTTAAATTTAAGGATCTAGCATATTGGAACCCCAAGATGAGGGTTATTAGAGTCATTCATAGAAAAATAATGATAGCATTGTAGATAAAAACAGTATAACACTTTTGGTTTCTTTCAAGAATATTACTCACATGAATGTTGCTAAAAGAGAGAAGTGGAAAGCTAGCATATTGTTATTAAAACAACAGGTAACAGTTTATAATAACTTTCATTAATAAATCATTAACAAGCATTATTTAACGTTTAACAGATCATGCGTTCATGTTCAGTCATATAGTTATAAATGTCATTAAATGATAATTCATATATTATGTAATGTACTTTTAAACCTGCCCCTGAGGTGGGCTGGTGCCCTGCCCGGGGTTTGTTCCTGTCTTGCGGCCTGTGTTGGCTGGGATTGGCTCCAGCAGACCCCCGTGACCCTGTGTTTGGCTATAGTGGGTTGGATAATGACTGACTGACTGACTTTTAAACTATTACAAATTATTTAACAAATGGCTAGTAAGGCATTTTTACCATTTGTTAGCATATTACTCATGTTGAGACTGCATTCACTAAGGTCTAGCTGATTAGTGGCAAATATATTTAAATAGTAGTTACACTTGTTTTATTTATCATATGTGAGTGTGTTGTTCATGAGCTGTACAGTCTGTAAAACTGATGATTTCATGTTCTGGCCTGCTTGTAAACGCTGCAAGAATTTTTGCTGGCTTTCACATTTTGCATATTTTTAAATCATTTATACATTAGTTGTAAATGTTTTTGCAGCACCCAATCTAAAGTTGAAACTCTCTGTGCACTATACAGGTTTGCACATTTTATAAACCATACATTTAACATTCCAGCTACACATTTCTTTCACTATCTTCAAATTAGGAACTTTGTTAAACAGAACCTGCCCGAGTTTCCCAATCTTGCACCCTACTCCATGCCGGAAAAAATATTGCTCAATTTCAAGGACTTAGACACCATCTCTGCAATATATAGAATTATTATGCAGTCCCAGCCTTTTAAAGATCCAAGAGGACAATGGGAAAAAGATCTCTTAATCAATATATCAGAAAAGGAGTAGAAGGTAGCAATGCAGAGACTTCACTCGAGCTCCATATGCACAAAGCATACAATTATTCAACTCAAAATTATATATCGCGCACATCTGTCTCGCCTAAAACTGTCCAAAATGTTTCCAGGGCAAGATCCAACCTGCGAACGCTGCAATCAAGTCCCAGCTATACTGGGTCACATGTTTTGGGCCTGCACCAAATTAACATCATTTTGGACCAAAATTTTTAACTGCCTTTCAGACAGCCTTGGTGTCACAATCCCTCCTAACCCATTAACAGCTGTGTTTGGTGTTCTTCCAGATGGGTTTAAAATAAAGGACAAACAAACTGTGATTGCATTCACTACACTTTTGGCACGCAGACTTATTCTGCTAAACTGGAAGAATCCTAACTCTTCTCTTTTAAGTCAGTGGGAAACTGATGTTTTATACTATTTGAAATTGGAAAAAATCAAATATTCAGTTAGAGGATCTGTACAGAATTTTTTCAAAACCTGGCAGGGTCTAATCAATAATATTTTAGAATAAGCTCCTAAAGCACCGAGGAAGCAATTATCTCCACATTTCTTTTTCTTCTCCTTTCATCTCCATTGCCCTATTAAACTCATCAATTTAGGTATGTTTACAAGCCTTAAGTTTTACTTCGTTGGCCATGCTCTCTCTCTCAGGGGTGGGGGGGCGACTTGTTTTCAATCCTATTTTTTGTAAAAATATATCTATTTGTATAGAATGATTACAATAAAATTAATAAAATTTAAAGAATACATACATAAATAAACCATACAGTCATTAGTTTTGGAGGTTTTTACAGTACCTAATCTAAAGTTGCAACTATTCATGCACTATAAAGGCACTATATACATTAATGGGCACTAATGATAAATAACTGCCAGTGTAAATGTTTATTAATTATTTAATTGTATCTGAATTTGTCATTACCTCCAAACCAGAGCGCACATTAAGAGCGCAAGATATGGCCTGCTTATGATTCCAAGTATTAATAAAATAACAATGGGAAGTTGTGCTTTTAGTTTAGCATACCCTGAGTAGAGCTGCTGATTAACTGTTCATACTGCATCTCCATTGTTAGTCATTAGTAATAAATATATGTAATATAATATTTATAAACTGTTACTAACCGCCCCCTTTTTTTCCTATTCTGTTTCTCTACTCAGTATCCTCATGTTGCACCTGCTCTACTCCCAAGTTGTTTGCCTGCCTATGGAAAAGTCATTTAAGATAAAGGTCTACTGGAATCATCAGGTAAAAGAGTCCTATCACCAGATTGGGAAGCTCAGCACTGACTCAGCTGTAGAGCGGCCATTAGTGGGGAGACAGCTTGTTGGCTGAAGTGTCCAGTCTCTCTGACTGTGTCTGGCTTGTCTGAATCCTTTCCTACAATCTGGCAGTGGTTCTACAATTAGGTGATGAACAGATATTGTTGTTTTTCATTTACATTATTTAGCTTCCACTTTGTTTTTTGATGTATCTTCATAGGTGAAAGATCTGTATTTAGTAAGCGGAATAATCTATTCTTGAATTATGCCTAGTAGTTTGCACTATTGTATTGTATTTCTGTGGTGGCAATGATAAATTTGACGTGTGAAAAGAATTGTTTGTGTTCTGTTTTGTATATTATATTTCATTTTGACACCCATTTCCCAAAATTTTTTCCATTTTTTCCCTAAAAGGATTTTTTTCTTGGCTTTTTAGGGAGTCAATGCTGGGGGTTAAAGCCCATTGAGGCATTCCTTGTGTGATTTTGGGTTATACAAAAAAATAGCTAAAAAAATTAATTCTCTTTCATAATGTGTATGATGATTTTTAAAGGATAGCATGAATAACCATTTAAATTAGTCTCGACTTATTGTGCTACATAAGGAATAAACTATTCAAAAATAATTAATGATGTAATTTTTTCACCTTGTCTTAAATTAATTTTTTCATAACATTTTAAATGAGCTTAAGAATAAGCAATACATTATTCTAAATATTTATTCAGAATATCCAGGTTTTCATTTAAAAATCCAACTGAATTAAAGTTAAGTCACATAGATAAATTATTCTTAAAATTTGTTTGCACTTTTTGAATTGTTTACGGGTGACAGGATAAATCTTGATGACAATTTGATAAACTGTATGAAATAGTCTAAAACGGTAAATCTCATTGATTGACTTTGTGTTGAATGCTGAAGGCTATACAACCCTTCTCATTATTTTCTCACAGTTCTCAATAGTCTAACAAACATGTCCTTCACACTATCTGTAGATGGAAATGAAACAAACCACTTTAAGAATACCATTACCAGAAGGTTTTTTTTTCTTGCTTAGGCATGTTAAACTTGATGTGAAATCTTCTTTGTTCCTTAGTTACAGGTTTGGATGCAATGTATGCAGTAATGGTGAGCATGTGGAAAGGCACCAAACAGCTATCCACGCATACTGAAACTGCATTTTCCACATAACACTGCCACAGCACAATATACACCTCCATCCTATTGACTCAGAACAACCTAAAAATCAGTTACGCTCATTTCGACATTTGAGGCTAGCACCAAAGTCCCATCAAATCACAAGCTTGTCTGTCTCCAGCTTTCTCATACTTGTCTTTGATTGACATTTATCTCACTTTGATTGTTTCACAGGATGTGAGAGGGGTGGTGGCATCATGATGAATGTTAATCATAGAAACAAAATTTCTCTGTGATGCTTCAAAGGCACTATTTATTGACTACATCTCAGATCACAGACTACCACTAAAAATGATGCAGAGCATGGCATATCACTTGGCACAGAATTTGCACTGGATGAGCTTGGCGACCCACTATAAACATATCTGCAGTGACGGTTTTTGATATGGACGACATGGACCGTTGCCCAGGGCGGCATCTTGGGTATCGGCAAAAAATGTTGGTTTTTTTTTTTTTTTGCGCACGCCCGTGCTGCCCTAACATCATGCCAGTGCATTTTTGGGATTGCATGGGCACTGATCGGTTTTCTATTGCCCATTTGCGGGGAGTAAGAGCACCCTCCATTTGCGAGGTGCGCCTGCTGCTTGCAGCACAGGGAGGAGAGGGGCGGCGGGGGATTCTCTGGCTGGCTGGCGCGGCATCTAATAACCAGCTCGCAAAATAAAACAAAATAAAAACAAACACAAAAGCACCAGACATTATGATATAGACTTATAATTTGAACCGATGTGTTTTCTAAATTCAATCACACCCATATATGCGGGAAGTGAGCGCGAGGGCCCTCGGTGTGCCTGCTTGCTGCTGCTGCTGTGCTGAAGTCTCACACACAACCTGTTGAAAGGGGAGGGGGACAGGGTGCTTCCAAATAAAGCAGATTTCATTCATAATATTTTCAATCCAAGCCCATTATGTTACAATTAATTTTTCCTGGGTTGTGCGAAATCGCAGAAATCGTTAGATGGGCGCTCCTTGCGCAAGCAGCATAGAGCAGAGTACAGCAAACAGGAAGAATAAATTCTCCTGTGTGAAGCTGATGCCAGGTCAATGCGTGTGCTCGCTCTATTCTTTATCACAGGTTAGTAAATTCGCCATAATTGGAGTGCACATTACAGGCTTTTAAATGGTAAAATATCGTCAATGAGATTTTGAACATGTTGATAAAATGATTTGAGTTAGTAAGAGTTTTTTTGTATGGATATATATGTTTGCGTGCTAACTTACTAATGCAAATGACTCGCGTAGTGGAGAGTGGTAGGCGGGGAAAGTTAACCCGAAATAATAAACTGACTGCAGCTCTGAGAGACAAGGTTTATGTAGTTGTTAGTGACCTGGTGAACTGAGGACTGGAGATGGTACTAAAGTGAAAATTCTTTACACTACAGTGATCCCTCGCTATATCGCGCTTCGACTTTCGTGGCTTCACTCCATCGCGGATTTTAAATGTAAGCATATCTAAATATATATCACGGATTTTTCGCTGGTTCGCGGATTTCTGCAGGCAATGGGTCTTTCAATTTATGTTACATGCATCCTCAGTTTGTTTGCCCAGTTGATTTCATACAAGGGACGCTATTGGCGGATGGTTGAGAAGCTACCCAATCAGAGCACGTATTACATATTAAATAAAACTCCTCAATAATATACAATATGCTTCTTGCACGCTGCTCCACACACTTAAAAGCTCTAACAGCCTGTATTGATTTTTCATTGTTTGCTTTTCTCTGTCTCTCACTCTCTCTGAGAAATAAAGGGAGATACTTATCCATCATGCAATACCATCAGGGAGGCGTATGATTGGCCCCATTATCTGCTCCTGACGGAGGTAGTGTGAGCAGAGGGGCTGTTTGCACAGTGGCTGTTTGCTTAGAAGATACGGACGCGCCTGTAAAAAATACTGAAAGGCTACCTTCACGTTGATCCCTTCATTGCACCGCTTTATCGCGGTGCTTCCACTTAAAAGCGCAACAGCCCTATTGATTTTTGATTGTTTACTTTACTCTCTCTCTGACATTCTCCGCTCCTGAAGCGCACCTTAAAGAAGAAAATATGTTTGCATTCTTTTAATTGTGAGAAAGAACTGTCATCTCTGTCTTGTCATGGAGCACAGTTTAAACTTTTGACCAAAGGGTGTTATTTCATGTCTAGAGGGCTCTAATAATGTTAAAAAACGTATTTAGAAGGTCGTAAACAGGTTTTCAATGCTCTAACTGTGAAAATATTAGATTTATAAATAAAGAATCCTACTTCTTGGAAATTCATTTATCTGTCTGGAGCGGATCAACCGCTATAAACGAGGGTTTACTGTATAACTGTGCGGAGAATATTTATAAACAGTGTGGGAGAGTTTCTAAGAGCTTAAAATATATAAAAATAACCATACAAACATATGGTTTCTACTTCGTGGATTTTCACCTATCGCGGGGGGTTCTGGAACGCAACCCCCGCGATCAAGGAGGGATTACTGTATAACGAAATATTTTGGTGCTGTATAAATGTAAAATTTGATTTTTACTCTGTTAGACATTACATTTCCAATAGTTTGTTTTATTGCACAGTATTTTTTCATTGGTTTTTATTAAAACGATGGGTTGGGGGCGCAGGGGAGAGGCACGGGGGGCGCCAGAGGGGATGTTCGCCCAGGGCACCAAACAGGCTAGCACCACCCCTGCATATCTGCAATGCAATTTGGGTTGCAACATATATATTAGGAAACACTACTATAGATAGTAATCTAATTACAGTAAAATACATTACTGTATTATTGTGAAAGGGCATCTTCAAGGCATCTGAGGTGCTATATTAAGAGATTATCACAGTATTAATGACTGTTTCCAGCATTTTTTGGGGCCTGAACCGGTAAACATATTATGAGGCCCTCACCTATCTTATCTTTTTGAGTTAGGGACCCCTCCACTGGGTGCTGGACCTCAAGCTGTCACTAAGCTCAGTTAGGCCTGGAAACAAACCTAACAAAGATTACAGCCCTTTTGGAGAAGAAGTATGCTACACGTAAGGTAAAGCTTCCTTCTCAACAATAGCGTAGCTGGAGATTTTAAAATAATTCTGGATACGGACATGTATGTTACTATAAGTAAATTTTCCTTTCTACAGTAGGTACAGTCTACTTATGACATTTTTGTCAAAGAGAATAGTTTATATTAAAGGTGGTTTCCTTGTTTAGAAATCTTGTAAACTCATTGATATGTGGTTTCACTCATGGTTGTAGCAGCCAGGTGCAAGCAGCATAACTATAATGGTTTGAAACTACTGATTACAATAATTGTCAACTTGTCAGCAGGAGGCCTTCAAAGTGGAGCTTGCCTTTTGATCACGATTTCTTGCTTCTTTGTCATCTCCCGTTCACTTTGCCCTCACAATAGTACCAACTGAAAAGGTTGTCAGTAAAAAAATGTTATGAGTGATGACCAGGAGAAAGGATGTAGTCCAGAAAACAGGCAAGGATTGATACTGGAAGTCAAGAAGGAAGTCTACAAAGTCAAATTGCTTAAAAAAAATTAAGTTTCTTTTGACCAAAATCACAAATAAATAAGAAGCGCAAAATTGCTATTTAAATCAGTCTCAAATAATCTGAGAATGCATGCAGTGACCTTTATGCAGATGTACTGATGATGTCACCAGTCGCACACTCCTGGTGCACCAGGGGAAAGATTGCTGTGGCAATTCTAAAATGGTGGCAAAAATGGCAGTAAATAATTATATATACGTTTTAGGGAAGCCTCTGTCTTTGTCCTTATGTCTGAAAAATCCCATAAAATAATCAAAATGAGTTTTTATTTTTGTAGAACACACAAAAAAATTAATTAAAGGTGACATTATAACAGCTATGATCCTGGGTCACTCTGAGTGTCCATAACACAGTTCTTTTTACAGTCAGTTTTACTAATCTCCATTTACACCATTAATTCTTAAGTTTATAACTGCCTCTATATTTAAAAAAAATACTTCAGTATTGCTAGGTGGCAAATGGAGTCTATTCTCATAAAATTTTTATTATAAAGATCATCTAGCTTAAGGCCACAGTACTGCAGGGATATTCCCAGAGTGCTATTTATAAAATGTTCCTGACACAGGTCGGTTTGTCTCCCCACGACAATGAAATAGAATAAGTGGTGTAGATCAGAGAGCTTGTGTGTTGACCCTGAACCTAGACACCAGTGCAGGAAGCCAAGAAATGACATCAAAGGAAGGAGGGAACAAACAAGGGCACGGACACAGTACTAAATAAATAAAAAATGGCCCAGGTCTCTACAACTATAATTGTACTGACTACATAAGCTAGCAGCAGCTTTTGAGCATAACTGGAGCCTGGAAATGTCACAACGACAAAAATATTAAGCAAAGACAAAGGTTAAGTAAACAGTGTTTAGGATGTGTAACAAGAATTGATACCAATGGCATATGTTTAATAACAAAAAATAAAAAGAACAACATAAACAGTACCAAAACAAAACTTGTAAGTCATATTCAAAAAGCAGGGCAACATGTTTCATAACCAGGAATTCAGTAAAAAACAAAGAATAAGCGTATTTTAGGAGAATCCAGTTTTTGACATCCAGGAAGTGCACAGCTTAACCTTTATACCTTTGACCTAGCGATGTCATGTGCCAAACACTTCTGGATGACCTTGCTTGACAATAGCATAAAGACTGTCAATACATAATTCTCAAATTGGTGATGTCTATAAGAAAAAGAAAATAATGTAATTGGAAAACATTAATTTTACCACTGTTCAAAATGTGTCAGGTGCAAAACCAAATGCAACCATGAGATTCCTGGACCTCTAAAACACATAACCAAATTAAAAAAAAATAGTATTAGAGGCAAAGGATGAATTATAAAAAATCAAAACTAAAAGCTTGATCATGATATGTAATAATCTGTTTGCCTACACATGACTCTCCACCTCTCTGTCATATTTTCAGCTGCAGAGGCCATTGTTGCTACTATCCTCCTTAACCCAATGGACCAAATACCGTATATACTCGCATTTAAGTTCTACCATGGATAAGTCAGTGCTTGATTTTACCATATAATTTCCGGTACTTTATAAATTTGGTTGTACAAGTCGAATGTGGAAAACTCATGCAATTGGTCCAAGAGATTATGATATGCTAACGCCCACCTGACAGAGTAACCACGGAGCACACTACACTACCTTCTTTTTCTATGTATTGTGCGTATGTGACCACACGGTATTACCCGAACTATTCCGAAGCAACGTTTACACTGATTTGTGTTTATCGTAAGAGCATCCCTTATCTACGATGGAGCGTTTGATCAGAAGAAAATATGAAGCCGGTTTTAGATTAAAAGTCATTGAAGTGGCTGCAACAAAATTTGATGTATCTGAGAAACTGGTGTGAGATTGGAGGATCCAAGATGATGTAAAAAAAAATCAAAGTGTCACGTTTTTAAACAGGTGTACAAGTCAGGGTCTGATTTTATGATCGATTTTTCAGGTTTCAAGACCAGACTTATACGCGAGTATATATGGTAATCTTTTAAACCTACTTCTTAGTTATGGAAACAGTCCAGACCTACAAGGGAGCGTCATGCTGGCAGCAGTTATATGGTAGAAGAATAATGGGGAACACCAGGTAATGTTGCAGAAATCCTCTTGGTGGCAGTATGAAAGCTTGTTATGCTTTATGTCTCCTTGCTTTGCTACACATTATAATGGGCAAATGCTGGGAACCACCTGCCCTGTCATTGGAGAGGCACTTAGGACCAATACACGGAGAGGAAGAATGGCAGGCAGGCCAGAGTCTGAGAATCTGTAAAGATACTAAAATGTTTGTGAACCACCAAGTACTGGGAGGCTTAAACCTCTACTAGAAGAGATAGAAGGTGTAATGATGGCTGTGTTGATAAGACAACAGTTTCAATATTATTTTGAGGACAAAAGTGAACTAGGAGGTGTAAAACACACACCAGAAATATAGTCATAATACAGGCAGAGATCAGAACTTAGGGGACAAAGAGTTTGAAACACCAAAACCAAAATCGAGGAGCAAGTGAGATTTCAGAAACATAACACTTGAGATATGAATGGCGACATATTTATAGGATCATATCCCGTGACATTGATAGCACAGCTGAATCAGTTATGTGACTCTACTGGGAGTGTTGCATAAATGATGAAAACAAGACATCAATTGAAATAATCTTTGTCAGTTCAAGTCAAAATAAAATTTAAACCATAAAAATTATACCCTTAGCATAAAAACCATGAATAAAATTATATTTGTAAAATGCCTGTAAATACTACAGGCTGACGGGGGGACAGCAAGACCTCCTTGCCTCTGCACAGCGCATAGTCCTATGTAGGAATGGATGGGATTGTGTTATCCCTTTAAAGGACTGGGCAGCACGGAGGTTGCCTTAGAGACGCAGCTTTTTAAGGGCGTTCTTGGTGAGACTTTGGAGGTGGAAACAGGAGTGATTAAATGTGTCTCGATAAACAGGGGTTCAAGATCTATATAGCTGGGTCAGCAGGCTTTTGTATTACTTTGGATTACTTTGAGTATGTGTTCTCTCTGTCCCTTGTTACTTCATTTTTAATAAATGTGCACATATGGTATCCTTGCCATAATTCTGGGTGCAAGGAGATGTGACAAAGGGGCATTCTTCTGTTATAGTATGCACAGTATCAGCATATCTGAGAGTCCTATGCTTTTATTTGCAAAAACAGGGCAGTGGCATTACAAAGATTACCAGAATTACTGCCACTATAATGGAGTACAAAGAGCTTGGTAGAAAGTAATATTGACAATTCAGATTCAGAATTTAGGACAGTATCATTAAAATGTCATCACCATCTCAGAAGTAAACCAAGCATCACTTAGGCCCATTGACATTTCCAGATTTCACACCTGTCAGGAGGAGTCTGTCCTTTTGGCCACAAAAATAAATAAATACATTTTTAAAATATGTCAAGTAAAAAAAGAAGTTAAATATTGACTACTGTGTAGTCATCCATTGAGTGGCAAGACAGTTAGAGTGCAGAATCTCTGAAAATAACACACGCTCACAAATGCTAAAAACTGATAAAAAGTAAAGAGACATGAAAATAAGAAACTAAGAAATTAAAGTCAACTAGTTGACCTTTCATTTGATGCAGGGCCAGGACAGTTTGGCAGACGTACGATTAACAATTCTCAAAGTCACTGCCTGCAAAAAAGCTGTACTCCAACTTTCTAGCTCCATCACTGATATGGCAGTGGTAATTTTAAAAGGTCAGTTCACTGACTTTTAAAGATATACACAATTTTGGGGTATTAAGAAAATAACATGAAACAAAAAGATATAAGACATACAGGTAATGCGGTCACCCAGTCTTACTGATCCTTTAATGGCATGATATACATACCATAATAGAACATTTTCAGGCTCGCCATCTTAGTTCAGGGGTATAGTTGACTGGAGTGTATTCCAAAAACACATTCAAGGAAGATTAAGCACTGGGCATTTGCATGGCCCACTCATGCACAAAGGGTCAGTTTCTAACTACCAGTTAATCAAACCAGCACAGCTTTGGGAATTTGTGGGGAGAAATACAAATTCTGCATGTTGGCCAAGGACAGGATTCAAGCTAGAATGCAGGCTCAGGGAGGCAGCAGTGCCAAATACTGCACTCTCAGTGTAATAGAAATAAATTGATCTCTAACTTTGTAACAAGATTTCCGTCGTCTATGAAGGATGTAAAAATAGGGACTAATTAGCAACCAATTTGTGTTTTATCTATTGTAAGTTCTTCTAGCTGCTAATCACCTTACCATGTCCATGTGTGATGTGTGAAGATGCATTTCTCACACAAACTCTCCTATTAAAATGAGGCTTTGCCTTAGTCATGTAGGGTAGGGCATCAGTTTGAAAGGAAGGAGTGATCTGTCACAAATAACTCAGGCAGTTGAGTGTCCGACTCACTGAAAAGATTTCACAAACTAACATATAACACCTAATATGATGTAGTGGGACTGGAGACTGAGATGTACTGACGTCATCTTTACGAGTGGAAGTGGAAAAAGTGCCGAGTGTTTTGAGTTACTGAGGTGTAAGAGTTAATTAAAGGACAAAAACCTTGTTTTCTTGTTTGCCCCTATGGAGTCGTGCATGATTTTTTAAAGCTTTTTTTTCCTTTTAGAAGGCTCTTTTTGTGCTTCTTTTTCACCTGGCACAGGAGGATAATTAAGTTTTTGAGAAGCATTTTGAAGATGTTACTTGAACTTGTTCTTGTTACTTGTATTCTAATGTAAATATGCTATATAGAATATCTATAGTTTTTGTTTTTATGAGGGATGTTCAAAACGTTTCCTCAGTTTTATATTTTTGTTGGAAATGGTGAAGGCAGGAGAAGTAGTAATTGGGCATTAAAAAGTTGGTATGTTGCTGGGAAAATTGCATCGCAAAGGAAGGTGAGTATGTAGAAAAGTGATGTTAATTTGTTTTTGAAATCCTTAATAAATAGTTTAAAAAAAAGTGCAGAAACTTTTTGAATGTCCCTCGTATATGACATAAAACTACTAAATATTAATAGAAAGATCATGAAAGACTGTGGTTCAGAAGTTAGTACTGCTGCCACACAGTTCCAGAGCTATGGTTTCAAATCTTAGTCTGGATACTGAGTGTGCATTTGCATGTTTGCTCCATGTCTGGATGGATTTTTTTCTCCGGGCACTCATTTTCCTTTCTTACATAAAGGGCAATTAGAAGACAATGCAAGGGCAATACAGGTGTTAAAAATGCAAAGAAGTAATGTAAAAGTGTGAATTCAGTAAATACATTGCATCTTGCAAGGGTACAGATGGTTGTAAAACAGCCTTCGATAGCAACACAAATTAAGTTTATGTATGTAAAGTTGTTCTATGCAAACATATTGATATATTCCATCAGACAAAATGAAGGATAAGAAATAATAAAACAGTATGAATGCAATAAATACTCAAAAAGGTGCCAAGAGTCTACTATTGCAGTACTAAGATGACATATGCACAGCAGATATGTGCATTATTTTCCAAACATTTTATTTAAATCAAAGCCAGCTTGTGTGTTTGCACAATTATCCAGTAAAAGTTGCCTTTTTATGACAAAGTAACCTCATTTTAATTATAATTTTGTGTTAACAAACAGACAAAGTTTAGATAAAGACACAGAGCTGCCTTCTGTGTGTCTAAACCAGTGGTCTCAAACTCTGGTTCTGGAGGGCTGCAGTGGCTGCAGGTTTTCATTCTAACCCTTTTCTTAATTGGTGACCAGTTTTTGCTGCTAATTAACTCCTTTTCCTTTCATTTTAATTGGCTTACTTTATTAAGATTTGTTCCCCTGAACTTCTTCATCGTTCTTCTGAATTGCTTCATTTCTTTCCTTAAATGGCACCCAAACAGAATTGAAATGTGAAGTGCGTGAGCCAACAGAAGACCAACTAAGTCAGGGTCTCAAAGTTCAACCAATTGCACTCCAAGCAGTTACTTAATTAGGCACAGAGTCTCATTGTTAATTAAACCCATTCTTTAATTCCATGGCTTGCTGCTGCTCTCATTGTGTAATAGCAGACATTTCTGAAATTGTTGATTTTCTCTTTCCTAAGAGCACTGGGACCTAAGCAGATCAACATTCCTGAGACCTTCACCTGTCTTTATTTTCAGACACTGTATGTGGGATACAGTTTGCTGGTTATGTTTTGTATCTCATTATTGATTGACTGCTAATTAAGGAAAAAGAAACAAGGGGTCTGAGTCTTCAAGAACAAATCAATTAAAATTAATTCAAAAGACATTAAGTAGCAGCAAAAACAGGTCACTAATTAAGAAAAAGGTTAGAATGAAAACCTGCAGCCACTGTAGCCATCCAGAACCAGAGTTTGAGACCACTGGTCTAAACCACTTTGAATATCTAATCTGTTTGTCTTCTCTATCCTGTTGACTACGAAGCATTGTGTGAAAATGTTTTCTTTCCGTCATAACAGAAATTCATATTCTGTTTCTTCTTGACAGTTAACAAGCAACAGCAAGTTCCAGGCAGTTTATTACTTGAACCATTGCAAGTTTGCTTAAATTTTAAATCAGCCACCTTTTCTGTATCACCAATTAAGAGGAGGGAAAGAAGCATCAAACATGAGGCACTTTCCATTGTTTCAACTACTTCTTTGCATTCAGAATGTGTTGTAAACAGAAGATTTACTATGCTTGAGAGCATTTGTATCAATTCAGCCTTCTTTTTCGCTAATGATTTTAAGAAGAGGGCCCTTTTTCAATATGTTTGAACAACCATCTGTTGTTAAGCAGCAACCAGCACCAAACAAAGTGGAGGGCTTTTCTGCCAGTCTGCTCACATACTGTAATAAATTAGTAAACATTTGCCATTGCAAGCTTTGTTTTTGCCATTGCATTAGTATGGATACAAGGCATATGGTGGACACACATAATCATTTCATGAGTTTATTAAAAATTAAAATAATTAACCCCAATGAGAATCTGTTCATTTTGCTTTGTTACATCGCTTCTTAATTAATTTTAATTGTTTTTACTTAGATATTTGATATTTTCCTTCTTTGTGGAATGATCCTTTTCTGAATGTAGCTGACCTAGGATTTAGAAATGACTAGATAGATAGATAGATAGATAGATAGATAGATAGATAGATAGTTTTCATATTATCTATCTATCTATCTATCTATCTATCTATCTATCTATCTATCTATCTATCTATCTATCTACCACCCTGTACCTCATGGGTCCCCCTCACAGTCTGTAGTAAGAAATGACATAATACTTGTATTCAAAGATGGGTTATCCCTTAATATAGATCCTTAGTAGGCACACTTAATCATGTATTGCAATACAAGGTTCATAATAAAATACAATGCAATACAACTTATTTTTTGTATAGTGCCGCAATGGGCTTTAACAGGCCCGGCCTCTTGACAGCCCCCTAGCCTGGACTCTCTAAGAGGAGAAGGAAAAACTCCCAAAAAAACCCTAGTAGGGAAAAAAATGGAAGAAACCTTTGGAAAGGCAGTTCAAAGAGTGACCCCTTTCCAGGTAGGATGGGCGTGCAGTGGGTGTCAAAAAGAAAGGGGTCAATACAATACAATACAGAACAGAACACAAGTAATCCTCAATACAATATAATAGTAAAATAAAAATATTACAAGTACAGAGCAGAATTCAATAGTAAATGATAACACATAATACGATTATTATTATTGGCATAATACAATACTTTGATGATATAATACATCCTCAGAACAATGGACAAAAAAGTTAATATTATTTTAGGAAAAAGGGTGAAAGACATGTAAAGAATTAACTTAAAAACGATTAAACCACACAATATATATACAATAGTAAGCCTGATTTTGTTTGAACAATTATTGCACACTTTCTGTAAATCCAATAAACTTCATTTCACTTCTCAAATATCACTGTGTGTGTCTCCTATATGATATATTTAACTGACATTTTTTATCGTAACAACCAACGATTTATACAGGAAAATAATGACTATTAACAAGGTTGCCCAAACTTTTGCATCCCACTGTATACCTGTGACTAGCACCTTGATGACATTCCAGGAATTAACTAAATTTTTCAAATGATGTGACGATCAAGAGGAGAAAAATTGAGGTTGTTTGGGCATCTGATATGGATACCTCCTAGATGCCTCCCTGTGGAGATTTTTAGGGGCACAACCAGCTGGTAGGAGACCCTTGGAAAGACCCAGAGCTCACTGGGAGGATTATATCTCTGAGATGCCCTGAGAACACCTTAGGATCCCACAATATGAGTTGGCAAGTGTAGCTGGGGAAAAGGACGTTTGGGCCTCACTGCTAAGACTGTTGCCCCTACAACCTGGCTTCAGAAAAGCCATTGAAAATGAATGCCATCCATCCATTATCCAACCCGCTGCATCCGAACACAGGATCACAGGGGTCTGCTAGAGCCAATACCAGGGCACAAACCAATCCCAGGCAGGGTGCCAACCCACCGCAGGACACACACAAACACCAAGTACACACTAGGGCCAATTTAGAATCGCCAATCCACCTAACCTGCATGTCTTTGGACTGTGGGAGGAAACCGGAGCACCCAGAGGAAACCCACACAGACACGGGAAGAACATGCAAACTCCATGCAGGGAGAACCCGGGAAGCAAACCCGGGTCTCCTAACTGCGAGGCAGCAGTGCTACCACTGCACCACTGTGCCAACCCTGAAAATGAATGAATAAATAACTATCAATATACAGTATACACAAAACTTGCGGTAAGCTGGCGCCCTGCCTGGGGTTTGTTTCCTGCCTTGCGCCCTGTGTTGGCTGGGACTGGCTCCAGCAGACCCCCGTGACCCTGTAATTAGGATATAGTGGGTTGGATGATGGATGGATGGATAGATATACACAAAACAATTAGTGAAAAATCAGGTATGGACATGCACTGTTTTGATGCTCGAAGCTCACAGTGCAGTGAAGCAGTGTGAACTGCAGCTCTGAGATACAGTATTTGAAACTTATAAAATGAAGATTTTTTTGCAAATTATAAAAGCAGTATATAAATTAGGCACTTGATCAATCTTAAAATATTTTTTTAGCATTATTATTTTGTAATGTAAAACAAAATACTGTTTTATGAAAATGCCTTCCTGACCATGCTTACCTCATCACCTCATCCCATGTAATCAGCCCAGTTTGTGTCATTTAGGATTACAAAGATGACAGAAAAACTGGTAACGTATATTACATGCCTGGTAAGAAGATGGTCTAAACATAACAGTCACAAGAGGCATGCAATTGATTGGATTTCTAACATTAATAAATACTTCATACCTAGATAAAAACTCTATATTGTGTTAAAGTATAGTTCTATGTTCTTTAGCATGTTTTATAATTTAAAACTGTTAAACGTATTTCACAATGAGTCATTTTGCTTCTCTGGTCAGTTATTTACAAGCAAATGCATTAATGTTCCTTATTTTATGGGACTTTCTTGGTTCCATTTTAATAAACCACAAAAACACAGGCTCTCTTTCTCATCCAGCACCCACCTCTCTGAAAACCACTGTCATTACAGCTTCCTATTAAAAATAATTTGAATATATCCTCAAGCAACATTAAACTACTAGCAGATATTTAAAAATACCTGTTTTAAAAACTGGCCCTGTTAAAGCCCATTGAAACATTCCTTGTGTGATTTTCGCTATACAAGAAATAAACTGTTATTGATGTTGTTCTTTAGAAAAACAAAAAGACTATCAGGTAATATGATGTACTCTAGGTGGCACGGTGGCGCAGTGGTAGCGCTGCTGCCTCGCAGTTAGGAGACCTGCGTTTGCTTCCCAGGTCCTCCCTGCGTGGAGTTTGCATGTTCTCCCCATGTCTGTGTGGGTTTCCTCCGGGTGATCCGGTTTCCTCCCACAGTCCAAAGACATGCAGGTTAGGTGGATTGGCGATTCTAAATTGGCCCTAGTGTGTGTTTGTGTGTGTCCTGCGGTGGGTTGGCACCCTGCCCAGGATTGGTTCCTGTGTTGGCTGGGATTGGCTCCAGCAGACCCCCGTGACCCTGTGTTCGGATTCAACAGGAAAAGGGATGGGTGGATGATGTACTCTGGAGACTTAGAAGGTCTGAGCTAAATACTGCCCATGGTTCACATGCTTAGTTATTAACTGCTTGTTGTTAATGGTGTACCGGATTTTTATTTGGTATTCTAATTTATTTTACCTTTTAATTGAATATCATTCCAGAATGCTCACCCATATTTAAAGTATTTATACTTACTTATACAGTAAGATTAATACTGATCATGTTTCTGCCTGAAGACAGGACTGAAAAGTAAAAGCATTTTGAATTTGTGCTTTCTTTTCTATTCAGAATTTATATCCCAACCTTCTCACTGTGTTAGTTAGAACCAGGCTTTTTTTTTCAATCTTATGATACCGCTCCCCCTTTCCGGGCTATTCCATTACCATATTGTAGGTAAAGATTAAGTGATATATGTATAAGCAGCAAGGGTAACCTCATCAGTCAAAGATCTGATGAAATCTGTAATGGAACACACAGTCATTACTGGAATTCTAGCTCCGACAGATGTAAAAGTGTATTTGAGAGTGATGCAGTGGATATAGAGATTTGCACAGCAACCGTACAGACAACCTTTTTAAATTGGTTCATGCAATCTTGTACAAAAGATACCTTAAAAACAGGTAGTTTGTATTACATATTAGTTTTGAAAAATGGAAGCAGTTATTGCACGTCCTGCATTCTTTTTTGCTTTTACTTATTTTAAATCATTTTCTTTTATGTATCATTTTGAGTCAAGCACAGTATGTATCTAATACAGTAAATAAGCCTCTGTTGTGATGGAACTATATCATTAAAAAAGAAGAAACATTTGGCAATCTCTAAATTAGAAATAAAATAAAGATCAAATACAATAAAATTACAAAAATAAAATTCCAACAATCATATTTTAGCAATTACAGTACTATAGCATCAACTATACTGCCAACATTGAAGAGAAATTAACATTATTTTGAAAAAATAACCAGCATTCTTGAATCCCTCAATTAAAATGAATAATTATCAACCTTACCAATTAGGATGAGCATGCAGACTAGCAATGCGATGAGTGCCCCCGGGCTCAGTGCTGCAGACATCACATAGGCAGTAGCATTGCAAGACTGGATGGTGCCCTCGGTGTCACAGCCACACACACGTATGGTCAATGTGCCAGTGCTGCTGAGTGCTGGAGGCCCACTGTCTACCACCAGGATAGGAAGCAAGTAAACATTCTGTTCATGGCGATTAAACCCTGTTCGTTGGGTTCGAATACCAGCAGTGTTATCTGAAACACATAAGACAATTCAGGTAATTTGATGCCAGGATCCATCTTTCAGAACATTTATTTAGATCCTTTGTGATTATCTCTTTGTAAACTAAAACAAAGTGAAATTAACACAAAATTCTCAAACTCACGTAATCCAATTCTTAGATTATCAAAAAATTATAAACAAAGTAATCAACACAAAACTACTATTATTCATTCCTCTAAACCAGGGTTGCCCACACGTTTTTGGCTTGCGAGCTACCTACATTAAAAATTATATATATATATATATATAT
>JANRMT010062856.1:56138169-56173838 GCA_026402145.1 Polypterus bichir lapradei | reverse complement strand
GATAGATAGATAGATAGATAGATAGATAGATAGATAGATAGATAGATGTTTCAGCTAGGGTTTTGTCTCTGGTTTAAATATCACTCCACCCAAATATTATATACTAGCAGAATACCCGCGCTTCGCAGCGGAGAAGTAGTGTGTTAAAGAAGGTATGAAAAAGAAAAGGAAAAATTTTAAAAATAACGTAACATGATTGTTAATGTAATTGTTTTGTCATTGATATGAGTGTTTTTCTCACATATTATATATATATATATATATATATATATATATATATCTCTATATATATATATATATCTGTGTGTGTGTGTGTGTATATATATATATATATATATATATATATATATAGCAAAATACTCGCGCTTCGCAGCGAAGAAGTAGTGTGTTAAAGAAGGAAAGAAAAAGAAAAGGAAACATTTTAAAAATAACGTAACATGATTGTCAATGTAATTGTTTTGTCACTGTTATGAGTGTCGCTGTGATATATATATATATATAGCAAAATAACTGCACTTCGCAGCGATGTCGTGTGTTAAAGAAGTTATGAAAAAGAAAAGGAAACATAGAAAATGTATAGCTGCATCAGAAAATGTACCACGACGTCTGACACGCCTCCTTTTTACTGTTTTCTCACAGCTTGGATTGCTGCTGTCATAATGGGTTTGAGTCTACATATATATATACATACATATATACACATACATATCTTCATATCTATATACATATATACATATCTATATACATATCTACATATACGCATATATATGCATACCTATCTACATCATATATACACACACATATATATACATACATACACAGACACACACATATATATAATTTTTGTGTGTGTGTGTATGTATGTATGTATGTATGTATGTGTGTGTGTGTGTGTGTGTATACACATACATACAAACATACACACAGGTATATATAAATATATGTGTATATATATATGTATGTGTCTATATGTGTGTGTATAGCTTTGATCACTGAGTGCAAGGGAAAAATAATAAAATATAGTCTATAAGTTATTAAACAGTAAAACATTAACGTTTTAAGAAGTAAAGGTACATTGAGCACTACTGGAGTGGTTGCGGGTAAACTACATTTTAAAGACGGTGTAACACAACAGGTAAGTAGTACTAACAGCAGCTAAAATGTATATGGATCATCTCTCGGTAGCAGATCCCTTTTGAAAGGCGCTACACGACGGCTGTGGTATAGAAATTACATTTTCTATGTGAAAGTCCAAATTTCTGCCTCTGGTAATGTGCCTTACCAGCAATTAAAGAAAATTAGTTTTGTGTCCTCTGCAGTGTTAAGAGAGAAAGGCTTTGGTTTGGGATAAAAGGAAAAAAAGGTGTAAAGAAAGGAAAGTTGCCTTTTTCTTTTATATAGTGTAGAGAGATGTTTTCGCTGACGATATGAGCGCCTTTTGGGGACAGTCGCGGTGGGTCTTGTGCAGACTGGTGAGACGTCCCAGCTATTAATCGGCTGTGATGGCACTGTCAGTCCTTCACTCCTGTGCGTGTCTTCATAAGAGCTGACGACCTCATAATCGTATACGTGCAAAATAAAGTGCGAAGCGCCTTAATATTATTTTGCCGCGGTGTAGAAAAGGGGTCCCGTGTTTGCACTTGTCTGGGCTATAGCTCAGGGGGAGGATGAAAAAAATTAAAAGAGCTCTCTTTGAATTAAGGCAGAAGCGCAGTCAGTGTCTGAAAGGCCGGCACACTTATGCGCGCGCGCCTGCTGCTCGACTTTTGCTGGGCAGGAGACGCCAGTTTTTGCAGACACGTTCACATGATCAAAAGTCTCCTTGCTCTTTGGAGGTCATTTATATACAAAATACCTGCGCCTCGCAGCGGAGAAGTAATGTGTTAAAGAAGTAATGAAAAAGAAAAGGAAACATTTTAATAATAACGTAACATGATTGACATTGTCATGAGTGTTGCTGTCATATATATGCCTGCCTAAATAAGTCACCCTCGCTTCGCTCTTACTTTTTTACCGTTCATTTAATCATGGCTAGTGGCGGAAAAATTATAAAATGGAAGGAGGATTACACTGAGTATGGCTTTACCAAAACAATTATTGATGGCGAATCGATTATTCATAAAGCTTGAATTGGTGATCTGTTTTTGTGTGTTAACCTCATATTTTTTCATACTTCTTCTCAAACCAAGGTGGTGCGAGGCTAAAATGAATTGGGATGCGCTGATCAATGTAATCGGTGTACCAGGAAATCATGCATTGACAAAAGTTCCCCTTTGATTGTAATGCAAAGTGTGATTAAATGCATTATTTTTTAACGCGTTATGGAGCACATGCATCGAAGCTTCTCAGCTGTGCTTGTGCTAAGAAAATTAAACATTAACACGATTGTCAATGTAACCTTTTGTAAGTAGTGCCTGGAGGATTCAGTGTGGAGAAAGTCTAGAGACAGCGTGTGTATTAACTTGGTGGCAGTGTAACACATTAAAAAAAATAACGCATTTAATCACACTTTGCATTCCAAGCAAAGCGGAACTTTTGTCAATGCACGATTTCCTGGTACACCATTACATTGATGCACACATCAGAGCTACAAAAATGGAAGAATCGGAAGAAAGCGCGTTGCTAGGACTGATCGGAGGCAAATTTCATTTCAAAAGACTACCCGACAGAAGCCTTGATAAAAGTGTGGTTTTGTGCAAAACCCCTGCAAAAAGGAGTTTGCATACCACCGAAGCACTTCAACCTTACGGTACCATCTAAATGCAAAACATGCTGCAGCGAGCACAGAAACTGTGGGAGCTGTTAGTGCTAGCAGTACGAGTTCCAGTACCAACAAAAGGTGTCGGCAGCCCAAACTTGATGAAATGACTGGCTTCAGGACCAAAATTAGTAAGTCAACATCGGTCAAACTTACAGATTCTCTCGCAAAATGGATTGCTCTTACTGGGGATCATTGGACTTCCGTAACCGTTAGTAATTCTAATGACATCGGAGTCACTGCACATATTGTTGATGTCACAGACAAGACATGGAATCTACAGTCTTTTGCCTTGACTGTGCAGAAGACAAACACCAGAAACTATGCCGAAAAGTGCGCTGAGCAGTTTCTCTTTGTGGCAGGGGAATGGGGAATTCAACAAAAGGTCCCCACAATTGGAACAGAGTGTGCACGAACCATGGTGGCTGCAGCAAGCTGTTCTCACTTGCAGGTCACATAGTAACAAAAAAGAGAGCTGCCTGGAGCTCTGAAAATGTGAACAGGCTAGTTTGTCTAAGTAACTGGCTGAAAGAGACGGACAATAAATAAGCATGGAGGTATTGTGAGTCCAATGGGTTTGTTATTTTTTGCAATAAAATGTTCAATGATCACACTGTTTTAGCCTAATGTACAAAATAATTTTGGCTAAGGTTACTCAGAGGTTAAAGGTACGGAAGCGTATTAGGGCCACGGTGAAAAAAAAAATACGGACACAGTGAAGAAAAAAAAAATCTAAATGTCAAGATTAAAGTCGACATGTTGACTTTATTCTCGACATTTCCACTTTATTCTCAACATTTACGTTGAGATTAGAGTCGACATGTTGACTTTATTCTCAACATTTCCACTATACAGTGGAACCTCGGTTCACGTACAACTTGGTTCACGACCAAAAAGTTCGCCAAACTTTTGCCTCGGTTCACGACCACACACTCGGTATACGAACAAGCCAGTTTCCCTTTCGGTTTGTGCGTGCTGATGATTTCCACACGTGTTGCATTGTTCTCGGTCAGACGTGCCTACCTGCTGCTGAGAGAGAGAGGGAGGGGGAGGGGGAGGGTGCTGCATGTGCCTGCCTGCTGCTGAGGGGGGGGTGTGCACGTGCGTGCGTGCCTGCCTGCTGGTTCATACGCGCCGATTACTGTGTTTAAGCAGAGCCGCTCCCTGTTCATTGTTCTCAGTCAGACGTGCACGTAATTTGCATGTTTTTTCTGGTGGGTTTACTCGGCGTGCTTCAGTTTCCTTTCAAAATCATGTGGGATGTGGGGTTTTGTTATGTATTATTAAACCCTGCTACTGTATGTGTTGCTCGTATTCACCCTGCGATGTGTTGGCGCCTCGTTCAGGATTTACTCCTGCCTCGCACACGATGCTTGCTGGGATGGGCACAGCCCTGAATGGATGGCTTAATTAAACATGTATAATGAAGATTTTTTTTTAAAGTCCTGAAAACTGTGAGGTTTAAGTTTATAACTAGTTTTAATTTCACAAAGACGTTTATCGTGTGGTGATTGGTTATGTGGAGAATGAAAAAGGAAGGATAGGAACTGGGGGTTTGGTACATCAGATAGAGACAGCATGCATGCAATAAAGAAAGCCCGCTCAGAAGAACATCCATTGAATTCTGTGTTCGTGTCTCTGATCACCACATCACGAACCCATCATTTACACAATATTTAAGTTAAACCTATGCAATACCCATTCCTATGTCCAGTTTTTTGGAGCCTTGTCACACCTGCCATTAAGTTTTCTGCACTGAACGTAGACCTGGGTACCCCTTAATGCAAGGGAGCAGCACTACAGCCACGCCACCGTGCCCCCCGCCACCCATGTTTAATACATGCTTTAATGCATTTCATCGTGAAAAAGATATCAAGTATTTATCTTAGTATTCTGAATGTTCATAGGGCAGGAATATCATGAAGTCAATGTGCGGTGATCGCTGCCGGCACCTCTTAGTGCAAGAGGAAGTCAGTTTAAGAAGCGTGTAGAGATTAACAACTGAGTCAGGGAACACTTAATATAAAGCATTTAATGTACTACAATAATTTATGACAGGGTTTGAGAAAATCTAGTAAATTAAACATTCATTTTAAGATGAAGTTTAGTTTGTGACATTCTACTGACAAAATAAACTACAAGAATAAAGTGGAAATGTCGACTTTAATCTCAACATAAATGGCGAGAATAAAGTGGAAATGTCGAGAATAAAGTCAACATGTCGATTTTAATCTCGACATTTAGATTTTTTTTTTCTTCACTGTGTCCGTATTTTTTTTTCACTGTGGCCATAATACGCTTCCGTATAAAGATGAAGCTGATCAAATTACCTTTTATGTTTCTGCCTTATTTTTTTAAGAAGAAAAACTGCCCTTTATGTTGAAATTTTTATTATTATTATTTAAAGACAATACCATTCTGAAAATGTACTTAAAGTACTTAAAATAGCACTTTATTTTTAAATCTGCCCAATTTTAGCCAGGAATATTATTTTTGTTTCTATTTTGAAATGCAGTTTAAATGCATTTTTTTTTCCAGAAATTAAAAGAGCTTGAGTTTACAATATTCATGTCCATGTCTATTACTTGATTCTGTCGGCCACTAAAACCCTTTTAAATTAAAAAATATTTGCGCTTTGGGGCAAATTTACTTGTGAGATTAAATCCGATTAATCAAGATTAATTAATTACAGCCTCTAATTATTTAGATTAATTTTTTTTAATCGAGTCTCACCCCTATTTTTTATATGTCATCCTATGAGATTGGTAGTGAAGGCAGTGAAACAAATTTAATCTCACGATTTCATGAAAAAATAAATAACAAAGTTTATTTGTTTAATCTGCCCTCAATTTCAAAGCATGATCCTGTGTGGATGCAGTTCCTCTTTATGTACTGTGCTAATTTTCCAGAAATACGGTAGCAATATTTTGCCACAAATGCATGAGTAAGTTTGTTTGCTGTTGTCCACATTGTTCTTCATAGATGGTTGTTTCAAGAATGGTTGTTTTCTTCTTTAAGTGCAGTCTAATGTTTTATGCTATTTCGCTATGTTGAATGGTGTATGAGAATTTATGTTATTAAATGGTATATGGGAACTGGTCTTGAATTGTATATGGTGATATTTAAGTGTATGAGTGTAACTGAGAGGAGGAAATGGACTGACAGAATATGCCAGTTTATTTAATTATGCTTTCATTTTTTCACATTTCAGCTTAAGTGTTAATAAATGTTAACAGACAATGTGCAACTGCTGAGAATTATAATGCAGAAGCTATAGACATTAACAAGAGTAAAAGCCAGAGCACAGAGGCACAATGCATGTGGTGAACACTGGTTACATTAGCACTACTACATCAGAGTTCCAGGAATTATTTAGCTCAATTAAAGTTACTGGCATCATACCTTACAATGAAACATAACTGTTACTATTCATGAGGGTATACAGTTTGATGGATGGCCGGGCCCATGCCTGGCTGGGACGCTCCTGCACCATATATGCCGGGGGACAAGGGTGGGAAACCCAGTATCTCCCCCTGGACACTAGATGGCAGCCTCCCTGGGTTGCAGCGGTGCCTCAGATTCCCCCAGGGCTTCATGGGGGTTGGAGTTCGGTGCAGCCCTGTTGGGTTCTGCAGGTGCTGCCACGGGGTGCTGTAGCAGGAGCTGCTGGCCCTTTTTGGGCATTGGTCTCGCCACACCCGGAAGTGCAGCCGGATGTCGGCAATCAAGCACCTGGAGTATCCGGGTACCCGATAAAGGGAGCCAGCGACCACCACTCAGGAGCCAGAATCGGGAGGAAGAGGACGAAGTTGCCAGGGAGGAGTGGTGGAGGAAGAGAAAGTGCTTGGTGTTATTGTTGTGCTGTGCTTGGGACTGTGTTGTGTGTGTGGGTACGAGGAAGGCGTAGCCCACAGACGAAGAAAAATAAATATTTGTTTTATTTTACCCATGCTTCTTCTGTGAATCTATGTCGGGTCAGGTGCAATATAGCGTCTTATCTTACAGCAGCATGAATAAATATAAACCAGTAAAAATTCTAATTAAAAAAATCAGTATCAGACTTACATGTAAACTGTGAACCTTACATCAGATATTAGAAACAGTAAGTAGCAAACAGACAATACAGCTAAGTGAGCATTGAATCAGTAGTACAAACGGATTGGTAGTGTAGGTGCTTATTTAATGGAGACTTCATTATAACATTATATACAGGTCATGCGGATGAGTTAGCAGTTTAAGTGCCTGGAATGAAAACAGTCTTTGAATCTGCTGGCAGTACATCAAATAGAAAATATTACTTTCTAGACGACAATATACCTGATGCTACAATTTTAATCATTGTGTTGTAGTAATAGAAATAATAGTTGTATTGTCACATGTACAGATTGTTTGGGGTATAAAATGGTGAAAAGTGACTTATTTTGGCATCTCTTGCTATATATGTATATATGTATGGCTGCATGACTTCAGTGATGAAATGGGCCATTTTAACCATCCACCACAAGTCTTGTGGCCTATCACCTATAGAAGACAGAGTGAATCTGAAAGAGCAGTATGACATTTCTCTGTCTCCATAAAAATGAAGATGCTGTTGAGCCATCTTAAAAAGTTACATGGTGTCGAAAGATGATGTGAGTTCAGCAGTAACATGGACTCTTACTGACTTAAGATACATACTCTTTTCTCTACAATCACATTGTTTGCAGTAAGTCCATGATCCCTTATGTCTCCTGAATTCCACAGTAAGTTCCTTAGTTAGGTGACATTAAAGGGCAGTTTGTTGTCATTTCAGAGGTCAAGGAGAAGTATGCCTAACCCTAAACTACTAACCCTTGAACGTTGTCATGCCATTGATGGTAATCAGATTCACTATTATGTCTTCAGAAAGTGTACTGTTAAAGTTTGTGTCATGTTTGGCAACACAATAATGTATAAACATGGAAAACAGCAATGTACTGAGCATATAGCCCTGGGAGTGAATTTTACAAAGAGTGACAGTCTGAAGACAATTAGTCAGGAAGTTCCTGAACCAGTTACACCTGATGGTGTTTAGTCTAGGCGGCCCTGATCTTCATTATTTGCCACAGGGTGATGATACTGTTGAATTTTGAGCTACTGTGAATGAAAAACGTTTTCACGTAATGGTTCCTTAGGTCAAATAGCCTAGGTAGTGCACAAACAGTTCTATTCTCTATAAATCTGTCCGGATAGGATGGACAAACTAATGAGCTCAATGTGTCCGGAATGAAAGATTCCATATGTGTAATGACCAATTCCTTGAAGTATTTCATGATATATGAGTGATATAGTGGTGTCTTCATACCCCCACAACCCCTACTTGCTAATTTGTATTCC
The DNA here is from genome assembly GCA_026402145.1 of Polypterus bichir lapradei. Classification (NCBI taxonomy): domain Eukaryota; kingdom Metazoa; phylum Chordata; class Cladistia; order Polypteriformes; family Polypteridae; genus Polypterus; species Polypterus bichir. Next base: position 56,165,725 of record JANRMT010062856.1, on the reverse strand, counting down.
TAAATAAACATAATTGCACTGTAGAATTTAAGATATGCATATCATATCTAAGTTGTTCTTGGACAATTACCTCCACAAATAGTGAGAACAAAAACAAATCCTACCAGTGCGTGACAAGTAGTTCTCTGCTGCTAAGGTGGTCAAGTTTTGAGCTACACTAATTAGATTCCAAAATGAATTCTAATCATGTTGGAATAAATAAGTGCTTGTTTTTAATAATTTGTGTCAAAACTTGCAAGGGTTTCCCTAGAATAATTGTAAGTTTCAGCCAGTTTCTCAGTTGTTTGGTCATTCATGTGTTCCTTAGCTAATTTCTGCTTTTTGTTCAGTTATTTAGGCTGTTATGTGGGCTCACACATTCAGCAGCAAAGGTTCTGCAAGCAAGTGGTACTCAATTTAGGAAAGAGATAGCAAAAAAGAGCAAAAGTGACTGAGAAATCCAAACAATTCCATGAAAAATTTTAGAACAGTTTTGAAAAGAACAGGCCATTCAACCCAACAAGCTCACAAACTCTAATTACCTACATTCTCTAAAATTAATATCAAGTCAAGTTTTGAAGGACCCTAAAGTTTTAATTTCTACCACACCGCTTTTTACTTTATTCATTGTGTCTGTTTCCTTGTGTGAAGAAAAACTTTCTAATGTTTGTGTGAAATATACCCCTAACAAGTTTTCATTTTTTCTTATCTCATTTTAAGGTAACACCCAGGATTCGTTGTGCTAATTCTCTTCATAGTTTAAAAAAATGTAATCATATAGCCTTTTAATATCCATTTGCTTAATCTGACAAGGTTCAGCGCCTTCATTCTCTCCTCGTACCTCGTATCTCTTGTGCCACTGGAATCAGTCTAGTAACTCTCCTCTGAACTTTCTCTATTATTTCTCATTTTGTAATATGGAAACAACCAACACAGTATTCCTCACTAGTGATCTATGTAGCTTAATCATAAACTCGCTTGACTTGAATTCTACACATCATGATATATCTATAACCTCAAATCATCTTAGTCTTGTAAAAGGCTTCTGTGCACTGTTAGGATGTAGACAGCGATGAGCCCCCCATGACTCCTAGGTCTTTTTCATAAAGACTGCTTTCAAGCTTCAAACATCCCTGTGTATTCAAATCCAACTTTTTTTTTTAACGTAATACATGTAATACATATAATACATTATATTTCATTACTTTAAATGCCATCTTCTACAATCTACCGAGGCCTCTATGCTGTTTAGGTCCCCCATGTACAGTAATGATTCTGCATTATCTGCCCTTCCCCCTAGTTTAGTCAGCAAATTTATCTAATTTGTCATTTATATTCGTATCCAGATAGTTTATGTGCCTTAAGAAGAGCATTGGCCTCAGCACCAATCCCCAAAGGACACTATTTTTAACATAAGCTAATTCTGATATCATTCCTCTAACCTAATTCTTTGTTCCTGGTGTTTAAGGAAATTTTATATAAACCATACAACAAACATTGAATGCTTCTTCTAGATTGACGCCTAACTACTAAGGTGGTACCTTATCAAATGCTTTCTGAAAGTCAGTAGTACTAGGGTGTTGTACCGTGTTAGCCATTATGAATGTAGAGAAAAGCCCAGCAAAATGACACCTTTTATTGGCTAACTAAAAAGATTATAATATGCAAGCTTTCCAGGCAACTCAGGCCCCTTCTTCAGGCAAGATGCAATCAATATAAATAAGATGAAAGTCAATATAAATAGTATCAAAAGCACCACTTTGATCATATGCTTTTGTTGCTCCCTCACAGAATTCTAACATATTCTATATATTCTAACATATATAACACAATTTCCCCCTTCTCTTATTTGCTAACACACCTGGGGCCTCATGTATAAATGGTGCATATGCACAGAAATGTTGCGTAAGAACGTTTCCACGTTTAAATCGTGATGTATAAAACCTAAACTTGGAGTAAGGCCACGCACATTTCCATGGTACCTCATACCCTGGCGTACGCAAGTTCTGCACTCGGTTTTGCAGACTGGTGGCACCCAGCGTCAAAGCAATGCTACAGTTCCTGTGTGGTTTATCTTTCTTTTTCAGATCCACATCCCTGATGCGGCTTTATAAATGCACTGAAATTAACCGGATATTGTTTATTAGTTTAATGCATCTCATTGTAATTAACCTGTAACAATATAATAGTCCACAGAATGGTCAAACTATTCTAAATACTATAGCTGCTTTAGCGTTGTTACTCTCAATGCACCTTCTTCTTCTTCTTTCAGCTGCTCCCATTAGGGGTTGCCACAGCAGATCCTCTTTTTCTATAGTACTCTCACTGCACCACTCGGAGTATTTATATCACTGTATCTGAGTGTGGAATCAAAGATCTACAGAAGCTGAGAAAGAGAATTATCAGTATACAGCATCAAGCATACGCTGCCTCAGCCATTCTGTCTATTGAACTGCTTTCACACAGCAAACGTTTCAGAGCCTTTCCTGTACGGACCTCGCGGTTCAGAAACAGTTTCATCTCAAGAACTATAAATGCACTCAATCAAGTGCTCCTTGTAGAACTGTTTGTACATATAAGTACAATCACCTCACTGTAAACTTGCACTACAGTTATAATATTGCACAACCTGAGCCACTTTATAAAGCGCACATTTACATATGATGACGATATCATTTTTAAGATGAAATGCAGCAAAATATGTTTATTATATTATACAGATAAAACTTTAACTTCATTTAAATAATCTATATTGTTAATAATTAAACATGTGAGGACCTGGTGTCGCTGTGTTCACGGATTGTTCCTGCCTCGTGTTGTATTCTTGCTGGGGCTGGCGTGACACTGGAAGGATATATGGATAGAATAATTAAACATGTGCTACAAATATATTTCGGTGTTCCTTAAAAGTTTTGATGAATCAGCGTTCTAAGCTTACAGATGGCTTAATGTCTATTACAGAGATGATTGTGTGGCGATTGGGTATTTGGAGAAAGAAAAGTAAGGACAGGAATTGGTGGTTAGTATGTTTGAAAGGGACAGTACTGCTGCAATAAAACATTTCATCGAAGGTCGTGCATGGCGCAGCAAGCATCTTGTGTGAGACATGAACGATCACTGTGCCACCGTGTTCCCATGTTTAATAACATGATTTAACTCCTATCATCATGAAAATGATATCACGTATACCTCTCAGAATTGTAATTATTCAGAGAGCTGTAATATCATGAATGTAATGGATTCTGTGTCCTGTCGGAGGAAGAGAAAGCCAGTTTAAGAAGCACGTATGATTCACACACATAGAGCGCATAGAAGATCAAATACATAACAAAGCATGTAACGTGCTACTTTAGTTACGATGGGATTTGAGAAACTAATAAATTAAACAATTTTAAGATAAAGTTTATGATGATCTACTTTAATGACAAAATAAACTACGTGATTAAATTGGAAATTTCGAGATTAAAGTTTACATTTCGTGCTTTTTCCCACTGTGTGTCTTTTTTTTCTCTGTACCCTAATAAGCTTTCATATGACACTCAGACGGTGGGCTACGACTCGCCTTTTCACGGCGACTTTGATATGTGACAACTTCTTTTTTATTTCGGCACTGTGCAACTTTGTGATCTTGAGCTTTTGAGTTTCTCCGACACTCTGTCACTCAATCAACTTTTGTTGATTATACCACTGTTAATCCAACAAATAGTATGTTTTTCCTTGCCTCCACTTGGTATTCGCTGAAATTTTTATATTTTCCCCTGTGCTTTTCCCATTGTCTTTTCACAGAATGCTGAGCTTAAGGGCTATTTATATTGATTTGCATATTCAAAGAGCCGTAATTCTGGGAGGAGTTGGGGTCAGACAGCAGGCACGTGCACGAGCGTTACTTTTCACGCTGACCGGGATTTATGTAGCAGAAGAACGTGGAAGTTGGTGAACACACAGAATCCTGCATCTGGAATTTTTTGTGTGTAAGCACATTTCGGCTTTTGTGCTTACGTCATGTTATAGTGTGAATTCTACACACGGCGTTATGCATGAGGCCCCTGTTCTTGCCATGTGATGCCTTATCTTTTTTTAATAACTAGGGGGCTCTGACCCCTGCTCACTTCACTCGCCCACCCCCATGTTTGGTTTACCGGATATACAATTTAAAGAGATTGTTATTTTCATGGGAATTGTTACATATGCATTATTTTCACTGTTACTTTAAAAACTATTGTTAAAACAATACTTGTCCTTTATTTCCGGCCCCAGGTGTGGTTCCATCTCTTTCTCGCAGGACATATAACACTGCTCGCGTTGTGAAGGGGGCGGCTGAACGTATGCTAAGGATATGCCGTCGGATCATCTGCTGTCTTTCTGCTGCTGGGGAGCTGCCTGTTCTGCTTGTCGCATGTCATTGTTTTAAGAGCTGTGAGCACATGATGCGTGTCTGCCAAAAGCAATGCAATAACTGCTAGGTTAGATGTCCGTGGACTTGTTTTAAATGATGGCTCACTGCCTTGTCTCACGTCACGTTGTAAAAACAATACTTGTCCTTTATTTCCGGCCCCAGGTGTGGTTAAATGTCTTTCTCGCAGGACATATAACGCTGCTCGCTTTGTGAAGGGGGTGCAGCGTCGATCATTTTAAAGCCTGTACAGCCGCTGTCCCTTTTGCCACTTTGTGTCTCTGCTGCTCACGTTGTGATCGCTTCTCCGTGATCATAAATATACACCTGACTGAACTGTGTATTCTTTGAAATGAAACTTGTTGTTGCTTTAACTGTTGCAGAACCACAGATTTTCATAGCGTATGGTCCATTATTGTCTAAATCTACGTTTTGTGCATTGAATGATGCAAAGGCGAAAATACTTTGTTTTCTGCTCTTTGCCTTTTATATCTGATTTCGCCTTGTCCTGCTATTTTTTCAATTACACCTGGTCCTGATGATTCATTTCCTTTTGTTTGCGCTAATGCGATCTTTACTATCTTTTTTTTTGATACTGTTGCGCCTGACGTAATAAAGTGTCACAAAAGTTTTACTTGAACAATCGCCGACTTCGTAACCCCAAACACAACCTTCTAGCACCCTCTCCAACCCCTCATCCCCCGGGTCTTGCCCAATTTACCGCATCAATCAATACCCCGCAATCAGTCTTCCGTGCTGTACTCCGCCCTCCCTCAATCGGACCTAACAGTCACTTAAAACAAAAAAGGCTTTAACCTGGCTGGGACGCTACAATACTTTAGAATTTTACTGCTTTCATATTCTGTACCTTTCTCTGCATGTGTATCACGCCATTGTTTGTTTGAGCCTTTCAAATTCCAATGCTTTCATAATCTCTTATCTGCCTTTTTTTCTCTCCAACGCTTTTGGGTCTCTTTAATCCACGCTGCTCTTTCTTCTTTGCTTAGTCATTGACGTTTCATCTAGAACGTATTGTCCTTATAATCTTTATATGTGCTGAGAGCATAGGATCTATGTGTGTTATGTGCCTTTACACGACTGAGTGTTTGCTGGCTGTGCTCTCTTATTTGATATTATTTGTATCTTACGGGTCTTTTAAGTGTCTTCCGAGAACTTCCAAGAAGATCACGTCTCGTCGCCCTGCTTTTCCTTTCCAGGATTTTTTTTATAATAGAGAGATTGCTTCCACCAATCTACCTGTGTTGCATGTTAAACTTGCTTACTTATAGTTACGTGGATCAGCCCAATCATCTTTTCTGTCATTAGATAATATTGACTAGCTTCCAGTCCTTTAGGAATTTCCTCGATGGGCAGCAATTTTCAAAAAATATGCATCAAGTTTTTATATTTTCTCACACATCTCCTTAAGCATGGAGCATTATACAGACCAATAATTTGTTTAATTTCAGCCTTTCAAATCCAAGCAGTGTTTCTCTCTGTACAATTTCCTAATCACTAAGCACTTCCCTGATAGTCCCTGTTATGGCTGTGAGCTTATTGACTACTTCGTATGTGTACACTTCAGAAAAATGCAAGTTGCTATTTCACAGTCTGGATATTTTAATTTGCCTTTACTATTGCGCTAGCTCTGAGGCTAGGTATTTGCGATGGCAATTGCAAGGTTGCCGGTTCGAATTCCAGAAGTGATTCCACTCTGCTGGGCCCTTGAGCAAGGCCATTAACCTGCCACTTCCCCTCCATGGGTATGAGGTTAACAAGTCATAAGGGCTTATGAGTGCAGGAATTATTTGCTATTTGCGCTTCATACAGCTGTCTTTTCATTTGCAATGTATTTTTAGCTCCTTGTTTATCCACTGTTGTTATCTATTTAATTTCTTGCTGCTTCAAAATTTTGGAATAAGCTTTCCATGCATTGTATGTAAAATGTTTTTAAAACTGTCTCACATCTATGTCTACACTTAAAAACTTTTCCCAGGTAATCCTTTTTAGATTTCCTTATATCTGCTCAAAATTTGACCTACTAAAGTTAAACTTGGCAGTTTTAATTTCTGAACTTGATGGTTCAATCATCTTTTACCCTTTAAACTATTCCCCATTGTCACAGATTCCTAAATCTTGACAGGCCTCACCCTGATTAGTCTTTTACCATACTGTGCAAAAACACAGTCAGATTACCTCCCAAAAACTCCTGTTCTAATGCTCAGGCCAACTAGTTAGAATCTGGCATGGAGAAATCTGTCTGTATGCAGCCTGGGTGAATTTTACTAGCTAACTAGTCAGCCAATTCTTATTCTACTCCAAACTTGGTACTGATGTACCTACTCTACTATGGCCTTGGTCCAGATATGATACGCTGTAGTTGGGCAGTAAATCAGTCAGCCATTCCTACAATGGAAATACCACAGATGTGAGCTAACAAATGTGCAGCAAACCTGATCCTCACATTGTTATCTTAAAACCAGAACTGGACAAGATCTATTGGGGCAGCTGGGCTACATCAACTAAAACCACCCATAACTGTTTGAAGGAAGATCTTTACTCAGTCAGATTGCAGATACACTAAATGAGCAAATTCTTAGGAACATCCGTACATCTGCTTATCCATACAGTTCCCTAGTCAGCAGATAATATGGCAGCAGTGCAATACATAAAAGCATGCAAATATAGATAAGGAGCTTTAATTAATGTTCAAATCAAGCACCAGAATGAGGAAAAAATGCTATCTCAATGATTTCAACTGTGGCATGATTGTTGTGCCAGATGGGCTGGTTTGAATACTTCTGTTATTGCTGATCTACTGGGATTTTCACACACACAGGTCTCTTGAGTTTACTCAAAATGACATCCATCCATCCATCCATTATCCAACCTGCTATATCCTAACTACAGGGTCGCGGGGGTCTGCTGGAGCCAATCCCAGCCAACACAGGGCGCAAGGCAGGAAACTAACCCCAGGCAGGGCGCCGGCCCACCGCAGACTGAAAATAACATGAAAAACAAAAAACATCTGTGAGCAGTAAGTCTGGAGAATGGAAACACTTTGCTTATGGGAGAGGTCAGAGGATAATTACCAGCTGAAAGGATGCTATAATACCTCAGATAACCACTCTGTACTCACTGGATGAGTAGAAAAGCATCTCAGAATGTAAAACATGTTGAACCTTGAGGCATGTGGGCTACAACAGCAGAAACCCAGATTAAGTTCCATTCCTCTCAGCCAATAACAGAATGCTGAGGCTACAGTGGGAATAGGCTCACCAAAACTGGGCAAATGAAAACTTTTAGAATATAGTCTGGTCTGATGAAATTTTGAATTCTGCTGAGGCACACAAACTGTATGGGCAGAATTTGGCAACAACAGCATGATTTCATGTACCCAACCTGCCTTGAGTGAACAGTCTTGACTGGTGGCAGTGGTGTAATGGTGTGGGGAATATTTTCATGGGACACTTTAGGCCTGTTAATATCAATCAATCATCACTGGAATGCTGCGACTGATTTGAGTATTGTTGCTCACCATATGCATCCTTTTCTGGCCACAATTTACCCATTTAGTAATTGCTACTTCCAGCATGATAATGCACCACATCACAAAGCAAAAGTCATCTCAAACTGGTTTCACGAACATGACAATGAATTCGGTGTTCTTCAGTGGCCTACCCTGTCACTAGATCTGAATCCAATAGAACTCCTTTGGGATGTGGTGGAACAGGAGAGTCGCAGCATAAAGAATGTGCAGCTAACAAAATCTCCATGATGCAGTCATGTCAACAGGGACCGGAATCTCAAAGAAAAGTTTCTAACAGTTTTGGAATCCATGTCAGGAAGAATTGCAGCTGTTCTGAGGGCTAAAGGAGGCCCTACTATGTATCAGTAGAGCATCCCTAAGAATTTGTTCAGTTGAGAGTATGCATAATAGTCAGTGATAGCAGTGCTCTTGTGCCTAACTCTTCATTCTTTTGAAAAATAAATAGGGTTTAACCATTTGAGAATCCAACCCTTTATCATATTAATGTATTTTTCTTTTACTATAATCCAACCCTTTATCCTATTAATGTATTTTTCTTTTACTCTATATACAATATATATACATTTTTAGTTAAGCACTCAACAGTGGCTTTCGTTACAGCAATTTACATCTCAAAACACTCAAACTATAAAGCAGAATGAATGATATTTCAACACTAAAGCAAGCTTGCAGGCCCCATTTTCTGCAGATTGTAGGGTTGTTAAATTTGGTTCAAGAGGGAGTGAAAGAGAAGAAGCCATTCTATTAGGATGTTGACTGTTTGATTTTCTTGCAGGCCTTCTTTATTTTGAACTAAATGCTAAACGAATGCTTAATGTAAAACTTCAGCTTAACAGTTTATGTAGAAAGTCTGGTTATAAATGTGAGTAATGGAAGCATCCCCACTTTTTTATTTCCTTTATACTCTTGCCGTAGGAAGCTCTGCTGCTGACAAGCTTCCAATAATTAAGACCTGAAACATTTGCATTTCATTCAGCCCCTGTCACTATTAGGATTCTAGGAATTGTGCAGTACTTATAGAAGTATACATTTGTGTTTGTCACTTAATACTTCTTATGGAGCCTTCCATTTTGTTTACCAAGATGAGGCAAACTGTTAAAATGCCAACCAGCAGCTGTGACTAACAGCAGGCAGAGGCTTTTCGTTTTGTTTGCTGAGCATTACCTTAAGTAAATGTCTGGAACTGTATGCCACAAATCCATTTGCCGAGCCCACCCCACCCCCAACCCTGTCATACAAGCTAAGCAGAATTATATACCTGTCCCTCTGTCTTTAGATATATATACCTAACTGAGAGAGACACCGGGATGAATAAAGATTGATTCAAAACAATGAAAATGTCACTGTGCAGATTTTGAAATGTCACTGCCCTGAAAGCACAGAGCTGTGTGTTTACTTTGACATGTCAATGTATGGCCATCAGCTTATATTTACTTAGAATTTACCTTTTTCCTTCTCCATCAAGTGAAAAAGATTTGTTTTTTTGTTTGCCTGTCTGTCAAACCAAAGTACATATGCAGTGCAAATGGATCTTCTGTCTGCTGGCGGTTCAGGGATATAAACTATCCCTAATCCAGTGAAAAAGATTAATCCTTGAATATTACAGCAATAGACAATATATCTTACCACAGTCATATCTCCCTGTTGCGTACAAATTATTTACAGGTGTTTGTTTTTGGAATAAGAAGCTTCAGGAAATGGATGAATGCTTTCTTCAGCATGACTCACAATTTCAAAATAAATAATGTTGAAAACAGTAAATGCTTGACTACAACATATAAAGTATTATAGGTTAATAAACCCACCAATCAATTCTTTTTCTGAACTTGTTTATTTTTAGTTTCATATACTGTATATAGTCACAATGTTTTTCAGATAATTAAAGACTTTGATTAACATTAATAAAACAACAAGTCTCCATTTCCCAGCATACACAGCAACTCTGTCTGTAGTGTTGATGCCCTTACAACCTGACTGATGAACAAACATCTTCTGGTGCACTTGAATACATTCTAAGTGATTACCTCATGTATAAAACCTTGCTTAGATTCCATTCTAAAAATTTGCTTGCACCACAAAAAGCAAAAATGGCATATACACAAAAATTTGGATTAACAAAAAAAAAAAACACATGTACACCAAGTCACACACCAAGTTTGTTTATAAATCTCAAATCAGCTTAAAACTATGCACGCATGACTACACATTTAGCTACTCTGACCTAGGGAATTATGTCCGAATTAGTGTTGGTACTGGATTACTGGTGGCCAGATTAGTGATGGTGGATCTGTAAATACAACTGGATCCAGTATGTCATGAAAATACAGTACAAACTAATTTCTTTAGAAATTAAAATGCAAATTATGAACTGAGTAGAAGATGGAGAAAATAAAAGCCATATAGCAGAATCATTCAGGGATAGCACAAGACCATGAAAAGAGCCAGTGCAGGGTTTGGAAGAATATAGAGCCCTTACCTGCAAGCACTTAGGAGGGTTAGGGTTAGGGGTAGGGTTGCAGTAAGGATCCTGACTTGGGTTATTTAATGGAGTTGAAGGAGAAAGTGAGTCAGCCTGAGACCTCAAGTGAGATGTGAGGTGGAGCTGGCTGCCTAAATGTGCTGACATTTGACAATGCAGATAAGAGAAACAAGGAACAAGATGGTATACAACAATTCTTTAGAGTCTGTAAAAATACATAACCATTTTCCTTTATGGCTAAATCTACATCCGATAACAAAGGTTCTTATAATGCATAGGTATTACTGTATTTGCATTTCTCACTCTTGTTTTCCTCTTCTATCCAGGACTTTCCCAGGGAACGGTCAGCTCCAGCAAAGTCACCTAACATTGGTATCTCAGATGTCAGCATGATATCTGGCATGGGTGTGTTGATAACCACGGTATCTGCTATATTTTGAATTTTTCTCTAGGCTGACCTTATGCTGGCAAACTTGAGCTGTCCTGTGGGGTCCTTCTGACAGTCTTGGCTGGGGCTTCACAAGTAACGTTAGCTAGACTTTCATCACCTGGCTAGCCATAAACATCAGTAGTGATATCCATCCCCCAAAGCTTTTGAGCAAAAGATAAAAACTTGCTACAACACTTCCATTTGGAAGCACATAGTAGGGTGACAGCTTTACACAAATGTGCTTTCTGGCCTGAGGAATCCATCACAGACTGACATAATCAGGAATTGAATGAACCAATGTTCTGCATACCAGAGCTCAGACAATACAATGCTGCTGTCCATGGTGTGTTCCCACCTTATCCATGCACCAACTTAACACTGGTCTTTATTTACAGTCCCTTCAGAAACTGTTTAGACCCCTTAACCATGCATACATTTTGTTATGTTGCAGCCTTATTCTAAAATCATTTAATGTTTTTCCCCTCATCAAGAAACAACCATTACACCAGAATGACAACACAAAAACAGGTGTTTATGAATTTTTGTTAATTTACTAATAATAAAAAAACTGAAATATCCCACACATATTCAGACCCCTTACTCAGCAATTTGTTGAAGCCTGATTGACAGTGATTACAGCCTGGAGTCTCTCTGGGTATGATGTGATAAGCTTTTTAAACCTGCATTGAGAGATTGTTCTGCCATTCTTTTCTGATGATCCTGTCAAGCTCTGTCAGGCTGGAAGGAAAACCCTTAAGTTCGGCTCTGGCTGGGTAATTTAAGAACATTCACACAGTTGATCCTCAGCTACTCCTGTGTTGTCTTTGTTTTGTGCTCAGGGTCATTGTTCTGGTAGATGGGAACCTTTGGCCCAGTCTGAGGTTCAGAGTGCTCTGGAGTAGGTTTTCATTAAGAAAATCTCTTTACTCCGTTCAGCCTTCCTTTGTCCTGACTAGCTGTTGTCCCTGAATTTGCCACAATCATATTTCACTTTTGGAATGGTATTGCGCACGTGAAGAGCAGTGCCTAGTGTCCCCTAGTTTGTAATGCTTAGAAGTGAGGCCAAACAGTTCGTTCCTGGTTTAGTTTCAGTTTCCTTTGGTTGCCTTTTTACAAACTCTAACTGGGCTTTCATGTGTTGTTGATTGGTTTAGTGATGTAGTGGTGGTTGTCCTTCTAGAAGCAGGGACGTTCTTAGGCATATGCAAACTATGCATCCATGTAGGGCCCAGACCTGGCCCCGACTTACAATTCTTTTTATTTTTTTGTTGTCAGGCTGTGTGCCTGGGGCCACTGTCATGCCCCTGGCTCTGCAGCCGTCTGTGCCAGTCCCTCATGTCGTGTGTCACGATACCCTCCTCATCCTAAATTTTATAGTTCTGAGTCGAATTCAGAAGGGAAGGGTAGGAGCAGGGAATCGGGGGCGTGGCCGTGGGACTGGGAATGTATAAATAGCGATCGCTCAGTCTGGAATGTGCATCTCTTAGTCTTATTAACAATGGTAATTTATTATCCAAATTGTAATCTTCACCAAATCCCAAATAATATTTTCACGCCGTCGTAACTTTGCCAAATGCACTATAGCAAACGTTAATTTTAGATATTCATTTCAAATTCATTCAGATAGATCCCCATAAAATCATGAAATATCCCTATATTACCAGCCTTTACCAGATCCAGAACAAAATCAATATTTTACCACTTTGCATACACACAAGCGTACATGTAGGCCTACAAGTCATCTAAGGCCTTTTCCAGACATTTTATTAGAACACCTTCCAGAACTGGTTGGTCCGCCCCCCTGGACCTCATCTGGGGCCTGCATATCCGGGGCCTGCACAGTTCTGAACCATGTAGGGCCCCCAAACTGCTAAGAACGGCCCTGCTAGAAGCTTCTCCTATTTCTGCAAAGATTCTATGGAGCACAGAATGACCATCCAGTTCTTGGTTTTCTCTCTCACCAAGGCATTTCCACCCTAATTGCTTAGTTTGGTGGGACAGAAAAGCATTAGGAAGACTTGTGTGCTTCTTCTAAACTTATTCCATTTAAATATTATGGAGACCACTGTGCTCTTAGGAACCTTCAATGCTGCAGATATTTTTTTTTAACCTTCCCCAGATCTATGCCTCAACACAATCCTGTCTCGAAGCTCTGCAGTGTATTTGACCTCATGGCTTGGTTTTCGTTGTGATACACATCGTTGTTTTAGGACCTTCTGTAGACAAGTGTCTGCCTTTCCTAATCATGCCCAATCAACTGGACTCCAAACAGGGTGTAGAAACATTTCTGGTTGCACCTGAGTATTGCAAAGAGTATAAATAGTTGGGTCAATGTGAGATTTCAGTTTTTTATTTTTAATACATTTGCCAAAAAATCTTAACATCCTGTTTTGGCTTTGTCATTCTGAAATATTGAGTGTTGTTTGATTAAGAAAATAAAGGAATTTAAATGATTTTAGCACAACACTGCAACATAGCAAAATGTGAAAAATGTTATGGGGTCTAAAAACTTTCTAAAGGCACTGTATATTTAAATTACTGTAGAATGTATTTTTTTTTAATACTCATAGAAGTAAAGTTATCCAACATTTTGTTGCTGAATAATATGTCAAAATATAAGCATACTGTGAATTTCCAGCAAACATTTAAAAAAGTGAGCAAGCTGGAAATAAACCTTTTAAGCAAAAACAAAATCTAGACTAAAACAAATAAAATAAATACAATCTTAAATTAAAAGAATGCACTCCTTCTTATCTCCTGAATCCACTTGTAACAAATGATTTTTGTGCTTTCTACATCGTGTGGTCGGTGTGGTAACAAGCTGTAATCAGCACATGCACACAACCTCCTCCTCCTTAGTATATTAATGCTACCTGCTCACCATGTCTTGCACAGAAAATAAGTTTGAAGAGTCATAAACAGGACTTGAAGTTTATATGCATGTGCCAGTTTTCCATTTTCTGGCCTAAATGGCACATACAGTAAGTAAATGGTCATCCACCAGGACCGGCATCGATTTTCAAGAGTGCTCCCCTACACCCCAACCTAATGTACGTATCTCATCCCCCTTGATTTTCCAATACAAAAGTGCTCAGTGAATAAATGGGTACAATTTGCAACATATTGGAAGAGAACCAATAAGACAAAAAAACAGGGTGTGCCAGCGGTTGTTTATTTCGACTTCAGGCACTGGTTGTCATAAATACGAAATAACTAAGCATTTAACACTTGCAAAAGCTATAAAGCAAGGGTCCCCAACTCCAGTCCTGACGGGCCCCAGTGCCTGCAGGTTTTCATTCTAACCCTTTTCTTAATTAGTGACCTATTTTTGCTCCTATTTAACTTCTTTTGAATTAATTGTAGTTGACTTACTCTTGAAGACACATACCCCTTAATTTTTCTTTTTCTTATTTAGTAGCCAAACAATAATGAGATACAAAATGAGCCAAAACATGACCAGCAAACTGTGTCCATCATACAATATCTTAAAATAAAGAAAGGTGAAGGCCTCAGGAATGTTGATCTGCTCAGGTTGCCAAAATATTTTGACACTGATCTTAGAAAATAGAAAATCAGCTATTTCGGAAATGTCTGCTATTGCAGAATGAAAGCAGCAACAAGCCATGGAATTAAAGAACAGGTTTAATTAGCAACGAGAATCGGCACCTAATTAAGCAACTGGTTGAAGTGAAATTAGTTGGAGTTTGAGGCCCTGACTTAGCTGGTCTTCTGTTGGCTCAATCACTTCACATTTCTATTCTGTTTGAGTGCAATTTAAGGAAATAAATGAAGCAATTCAAAGGAACAATGAAGAAATTCAGGGGAACAAATCTTAAAAAAACAAGTCAATTAAAATGAATTCAAAGTAGTTAATTAGCAGCAAAAACAGTGCAGTAGGTTAAGAAAAGGGTTAGAACGAAAACCTGCAGTCACTGCAGCCCTCCAGAACCAGAGTTGGGGACCCCTGCTATAAAGTTTTTCAGAAATGGGAGCACAGTTCACACATATTTTATTGAGTGGATAAAACTTGTTTTATAACAGTATTAATGACAAAGCACTCACTTATACGAAAACTGATTAGCATTATTTAAGCAATAGTGAGCTTTTCAGTGTATTTTCATGGTTAACGTACAATTTAAATACAGAGGCGACAAGACTAAAAATGACAGTCTGAGAATAGCAAGTAAAGACCAGCAACTCTGGTAGGTGGCCATAAAAGTGTGCATTTATTTATAGGATAACATGAAAATAAGAAAATGAAGGAATTAAAACTCGTTCATATGAATAGAACCATTGGGACCTTTTAATTTAAATCATGCATTAGCCAGTTATTGCTGTGTAACACAAACAATGCCTTTGTTAAGGTCCTGTTACTTAGCACTGAATAATAAATACACTATATGCAGCTAACTTTCCTGAGATTCTCTGTTGCTTTGTAAGTCTTATTAAGAACAAAATAAACATTCATTAAGACCTTTTTATATAACAATAACCGAC
The DNA here is from genome assembly GCA_026402145.1 of Polypterus bichir lapradei. Lineage (NCBI taxonomy): Eukaryota > Metazoa > Chordata > Cladistia > Polypteriformes > Polypteridae > Polypterus > Polypterus bichir. Next base: position 56,150,397 of record JANRMT010062856.1, on the reverse strand, counting down.
TAATAGGTGTGCTTAGGTGGCTTGTATTTCAAAGTTATAATGAAAATATAGATTACAGACAATTACATTGTAAGCATGGCATCATCCTTTGAAAAATAATTATAATGTCATGATTCTTACCTTTTCCTGGAGGAGGTTTTCATATTATAATATGAAAATTATGCAACCATACTTTGAGCTTCATGTGTTATCTTAGAGAACCCTACATAATAAGTCAAACAGACCCAGCTGTATAATGAGTCACCCTCGGAGAAGGCAGGTCTGGAGCATTGTCAGTTAGGTGTGGGTGAGAATTAAAATTCACATGACATGACATATTCCCAAAAAAACATGGAAATAGATGGTTTTATCACTCATTTATTCTAGGCAAAAATCAAAGGCCATAACATGTAGATAATGATTCTGCAATAATAATAAAAATAATATTCCTCACACTAGCATAGAATGGAAGACATAGACATCTTAGGAACATCCGTACATCTGCTTATCCATACAGTTCTCTAGTCAGCAGATAATATGGCAGCAGTGCAACACATAAAATCATGCAAATATAGATAAGGACCTTCAATTAATGTTCAAATAAAGCACCAGAATGAGGAAAAAATGTGATCTCAATGATTTTGACTGTGGCATGATTGTTACGCCAGATGGGCTGGTTTGAATACTTATGTTATTGCTTATCTACTGGGATTTTCACACACACAGGTCTCTTGAGTTTACTCAAAATGACATCCATCCATCCATTATCCAACCCGCTATATCCTAACTACAGGGTCGCGGGGGTCTGCTGGAGCCAATCCCAGCCAACACAGGGTGCAAGGCAGGAAACAAACCCCAGGCAGGGCGCCAGCCCACCGCAGAGACATAGACATGGCAAAGTAAAATTAAATAGGACTGCAACTGTACACTGCTAAAGATGGATTCAGTTTTGAAGTATAAACACCTCTCAAAAGGGCTTACAAAGGTAGAAAAACTGGCATTGTGCATTCATTGGATAACAATATTACATTATTTGCATATATTAGCAATAATAGGGTAAACAGAAAATGCTAGAGTAAATATGAGTAAATGTTAGAAATAATCATTACAGTTTGATTTGTTTAAAATTTTGACAATACTATGCTAGGGCCTAAATATGTTGCACATGGTTGCAGTTTAGGGAGCTTCAAATTTATAATGGTACTGTCCAGCACTTGGAAAGTTATGTGTTATCTTTCAAGTTTGATTACATTTCTTTTCACTTGTTACACAGATTTAATTCTTTCTATAGAAATGTGAAACATAACTTTCTGAGAGATGCATTCAGCAATGATGATTGCACTGCAAGCATCTTTTAGCACTTGCCATTGTCTGCTGACTGACCAATTCACAGACAGCTTGGACTGTAAAGAATTTGAAGCCAGCATGACGTCCCTTACACAGACGTCTCATCTGAGTGGTCACTGTGAATTGCTGGTTCACAGCACAGTTCGGTGAGTAAAGCTGGCTTCAAGGTGACTTTTCTCTTTTTCTGATCAGCACGTGGCACACAAACTTTGAATGGGAAGAACTTATTTTTATTTTAGTTTTTTTTTTTAGTTTCTTGCTGTGTACATCACTCTTCTAGGTTGCACACTATCCTTATAATGACCACTCGCTGTTGTTGCACAATGGCAGGTTTGCCCCTTTTAAACGATCCCCTTTAACAGGATCTGAAGCTGGTCATTTGAATTATGACATGGCAGCTCATACTGTGGGTGCTCATCCCCCAGGCTAATGCAACTTGTGATGTTATGCTTTTTTGCAGCATGTCGTTTGTTTGCATGCATGATAAGAAAAGCCACAATGAAACAGAAAGATGTGTATTTTATTCTATAACACATCTCAAGCTAAAACACCCTCTGTAATTAGACACTGATTACATGGGTAGAACAGCTAATTATTTGTAATCCACAACCATCTGTTCAACCCCCTGATGCACTTCAACCTGCAGCACCGGCAATGGTATTGTACATCTGCAAAGTTTTGAATCGATGATGTGACAATGTTAACTTTTAATACTTCACACAGCCCTACTACACATTGCTACAAATAAACAATTCATGAATTCATTTAAAAAAAAAAACATAAAGGGAAAAGTGAACTCTTACCATACAACAGAATGAATGCTGTGGTTATGTGTCAGGTAGGGTCAGGGTTAAATACATTTTTCATTTTTTTGTTATTTCTGTTATTTTTGAATTATTATTTCTCTTGCGTTTATGTCATTTGATAATGTTTGTCGATGCTGTTTTGTTTAAATATTATTTAATATTGGTGAATTGTGTATCATTTTTTGATGGTTATTGTTCTTATGTTTTATGGCTGGTGCCCCAAGAGGTGGAGTCACCATGACATCACCGCTGAGGGACCGGCCTCTACCTTTATATTTAAACCAGAGGAGTGTTGCAGTGTGAGGATTCACATGTAAGTACTCTTTGGAATTTTCTGTTTTTTGGATTTTTATTTTGCCTTTCTTTCAGATTTTGTTTATAAATTGCAGACTTGTATTGTTAGCCTTGAGCTGACTTTGTATGCAATCTGTTTTTGCCTATTTTTTGCTTTTTTTTCCTTGCTTTTTTTGTTGATGTAAAAAAATTTGAAATGTAAAGAACAAGGTTTCTTTTTTTTCCTTTTAAGCCAGAGGCTTGTGGTGATCCTTTCCCTTAAAATACTTTGAGTATTTTGAACTTTTAAAGCCCATGGCCCATTTTGGATCTGTGCAGTTGGTTTTCTGACAGTTTGTACAATCATTTCAGAAAATTATTGGGTTTGCAGACAAGCCCCTAACATTGCAGTTGGTTAGTAGCTCCTATGTATCTGTTTTGTAGGAGGTGCTAGGCACTGTAACTTATTCCGTATTGGTCAGAAGCAAGGGAGCCTTGATACATATAACATCACAAGAAATGAAAAGAATAACACTAGCTTCATGGTGTTAAAAAAGAAAAAGTCAAAATTCAAAAGTGCGCTGGCACAGGAGCTGAAATATTCTGTGGCGAGTGTAGAACTTCATTAGAAAAAAGTACCGACTGGTATATAGTCATGTGAAAAAGTGAGTATACACCATGAAATGTTTCTTCTTTCTTAACATATGGAAGCATTATAACATATCTAGATTTGATCTTCATTTAAACAATATCTTAAGATAAAGGTGATATACTTAAAAATAATGAAAATTTGACTTTAAAGCAATTTATTCAACAATAAATAAACAGATATGATATTTCTGTCTGTGGAAAAATTAAGCACCCCCTTAGCTCTAAAAGCGTCTGTCGCTCCCTCAAGTTGGTGTTTCCTCTGACTTTCTAGCAGTTTCTGACATTGACTAGAGAAAGTTTTTCCAGTTACACCCATGCAGAATTCTTTCTGCTGTGCAATAATTAATGGGTGTCATGAATGCACAGCCTATTTTAAATCTCCCACAGCACCTCAATGGGATTCAGAGTCAGGCTCTGACTTGGCCATTCCAGAACTCACCATTTCTTTCTTTAAAGCCATTTCTTGAAGTTTTTACTGGCATGTGTAGGGTCATGGTCATGTTGCAAGATCCACTTTTGGGTGAGCTTCAGTGTTCTGACAGATGGTCACACATAGGACCCTCTGCTACAATGAAAAATTCATACTGGATCCTAGATGGCTAGCTGCCCAAGCCTCGATGCGGCAAAGCAGTCCCAAATCATAACATTTCCTCCACCATGCTTTACCAATGGTGTCAGGTTCTATTAGCCAGTCCTACCAAGCATATCTTCTTGTACTGCGGCCAAATAATTTTATCTTTGCCTTGTTTGTCCAGAGCACATTGTTCTGGAAGTCCTCATTGAATTGTTATTTTCCACTTTTATATGTAATTTCCATTATGATTCTGATTTTATGTCTATGCACTGTCTTTAAATGTTCTTATATTCATTATGCTCTGTGGATGGACTTGACTGCTGTTGGGATCTTCTTCTGGCTTTAAAAATCCGCCAGAAAAAGAAGACCCAGCAGTGTAGCATTGAGTTAGTATTAGGGTTGTAAGTATTGCTTTTGTTGCTTATTCTTTTTTATTGTTTTCTTCATGTTCGTTCTTGGATTTGCCATAGGGTTGAGACCTATCACCCAAATGTTACCCTTTTTTCTATTTGTGTTAAAAAATATTATTTTGCTTCTTCTGTATAAGCTAGAGTTTTATATTTTTGTTTACCCTGTAAGACATTTTGGTATATTTTGTGACTTTAATGGCATTTTTGAACTTTTTACTACCAGGTCCCAATTTTAGGCCTGTGTAGACCAAAGCCTGCAGGTCGCAGTTGGAGAGTTGTCTGATTTGGGGTTTTCTTCTTATGGCCTGAGTGTCCTGATCTGCTTTTGGAGCTTATTTTAGAGGCTCCATACACTTTTGGCCATTTCTTTAACTCTTACTCATAACAGTATGGATATTTATTATATTTGTGGTCATTGTCTGATGTTGGTATTGTACTACTGTCACTAGTCCATGGGAGACCAGCACAAATGAATCTCATATGTATTATATTATATGTTCTATATGACACATCAATGACTAAGCGAAGAAGAAAGAGCAGCACTTCGAAATGAGACTCAAAAGCATTGGAGAGAAAAGAATGTAAAAAAGAACAATAATAATCTATGTGCAAATTCTGAAAATAAGGAAAGTAATAATCAGCCAGGACCAAGTGGAATTGAAAACCTCGCAGGTCCAATCAGGGTCAGAAATAAAAGACAAAGAGTAAAAGACAAAGTAGAACTTCATAAAGACATTCAAAAACGTTGGCGTAATACACATACAGAGCAGGTTAGAGATTATGAAAGCAGTGGAATTCGAAAGGCTCAAAAAAAACGTCGCGATACACATGCAGAGCAAGTTTAAGAATATGAAAGTAGTAAAATTCGAAAGTTTTAAAAAAAAGATAGTAAAGATCACATTAGTGCTAACAAACGGAAATTATTACTCAGTGAAATAAGGGAAAGTAATATTCATCCCAGACCAGGTGAAAGTGAAAACCTAGCAGGTTCAAGTGAGGTCAGAAATAAAAGACAAAGAGTAAAAGACAAAGTAGAACTTCAGAAAGACGTTCAAAAACGTTGGCGCAATTCACATGTAGAGCAGGTTAGAGATTATGAAAGCAGTGGAATTGAAAGGCTCAAAAAAAAAACATTGGCGTGATACACATGCAAAGCAAGTTTAAGAATATGAATGTAGTAAAATTAGAAAGTATCAAAAAAGAGATAGTAAAGATCACATTAGTGCTAACAAACGGAAATTATTACTCAGTGAAATAAGGGAAAGTAATATTCATCCCGGACCAGCTGAAAGTGAAAACCTAGCAGGTTCAAGTGAGGTCAGAAATAAAAGACAAAGAGTAAAAGACAAAGTAGAACTTCAGAAAGACATTCAGAAATGTTGGCGCGATACACATGCAGAGCAGATTAGAGTTTATGAAAGCAGAAGAATTGAAAGGCTCTTAACAAACGGCACGATACACATGCAAAGCAAGTTAGCAGATTATGAAAGTAGTAAAATTCGAAAGTATCAAAAAAATGATAGTAAAGTTCACAATAGCACTAACAAACAGAAATTATTACCTGGTGAAATAATGGATCAGCGAATAGAGATTGAATATATGAACATAGGTGATATGTTAGAAGTATGTAGATAATTGTAAGGCTTTAAAGTTTAATGTGTATACTTGTAGATTGTCTACCATCAGGGAAAAGTAGTGTTTCTAAGTCGGTATATTTATTAGAGTGAAAGAAACAATATTTACTCATGGGCAGTTATACGTTGCATAAGTCCAAACACGGAATCAAAATTCAATGCGATCCTGAAGAAAAGTTAATTCCAAATATTGTTTTTACTGAAGTTTTAAAGTAAAATTGACAATAATGAATTTGTAACTATTCCCATGGAAATAACAATCTCTTTAAATTGTGTATCCGGTTAACCAAACCCGGGGGTTGGTGAGCGAAGCGAGCAAGGGGAGAGCCCCCTAGTAAATTAACAGTAAAATGCCTGAAAGAAAACTTGATGGTCATGAAAGCAACAGCCACCATGTGGAATGAAAATCAGTTAATTAAAGTTTGCTTTGAACATAATTTATTAAATTTATTAATATATTAATTAATTAAAATTTTCTTTGTTTATTTGTTAATATTTTTTCTGAACATGGCTTTTTAAATAAAGGGCCACAGAAAATCACAGTCTCTACCAGTAGCACTGGGCCCAAGAAAGAAATCAGCCCTGGACAGAATGCCAGTCCAAAGCATGGCATATTCACACACACACTCGCTCACAGCAAGAGTCACCAAATTAATCTAATCTGCAAATCTTTTGGATGTGAAAAATGAAACTGGAGTACAAGTAACACCGAGAGAAAATCTTGAAGACATGGAGATAATGAGCAAATTCAACTGGAAAAGTAAATACAGTAAGGAATTTTAGTACAGGAGTTGCACTGTCCCTTTAATTATTTTAGAGATCCTTATTACATACATCAAAAGCCTACTCTTTGTGCTGAATATAATTGTGTTATTTTGTTGCAACAAATCCATTAAGACTATGAAGAAAAAAACATTTATGATAGACATATGTAACATTTGAGCCTAGAAACTCTAAGTTTTGAATGTTTTCCCAGAACTTTTAAAAGTGCTGACCTGGAACAATGCACATGGCATAAAACTTTATTAACTATAAAATCACCTAATTAGAAAAATCATCAGAGTTTTACATGAATTGCAATTATTGTGAAAAAAAATGTTATTTCAACAGATGTGTCATATGCAGTAATTAACTTTTAGGAGGTCTGATCCTGCAATTCCCATTACATCCTGAATGTCAGCTACAAAAGGACATCACCTAAATAAGAATTTACACAGCGGACATCCCTCATCACACTGTAGAATACCAACCAATTTGAGATTAAGGACTGGTCTTGAGGAGTGGATAAGCACAATAAAATAGAGTGGGAAAGAAAGTTTAATAACAGAAAGGGCAAAAAAAATTGAAGCACTGAAACTGGCAGGGTGCATCTCAGTATTTAAAAGCTAAAGTGTGCTGTTTATTGACCATGAAATGAGCACAGGCACAGCATCCTGTCAGCAACTGCACAAACCAAGCTCTGAAATTTATATGCACTTGTTTTTCCATTGCTCTCAACTTCCGTTGATAATATTTGTTCCATATGTCCCCAGTACATCAGTAATTCAGCGTCCAAGGCCTTGCAGCTAGATACCCTCACAAGAATCAATGTTCCTTGAAGCCTTACAAGTGGAACACATCAAAGATGCCAGTCATAAATCCCAGCAGATTACTAATTTTGAATGCATGACAACCAATTATTGTGTGCTTTTTAGGTAATATAATTTTGAACAAGGACGACCAAATGGTAAGCCACCTCCACCCCTGCACAAGCACAATAACCTCTACACTTTGGTCAATGTCTTCCAAGGACAAGGATAAGGACCGGTGCTTCACTTATTATTTATCTGTATGTAAGGAAAAAGTCAAGTCGAGTTGATTGTCAGTCTGGCATTCATCACATGGCAAGTTATTTCACTTTCACTCTTGCTTAAAATATGATCTGAACTTAGCAAGGCAGTATGATGCCACAGTGATTAACAGGCACAACACCGAGCCCACAATACAATTCATATTGCATTAAATTCATGTATTCCGGTTTCTTGATATAATATGAAATTATCATTAAAGTAATGCCCTGCATGATTATTGTTACTTTTTACGAGACATTCATAAATCAAAACACTGCAAAATATTCAAATCAGTGTTTTTAAATACTGTGACGGAAACCAGAGCGTCAACAGCCTAAACTCCCAACACGAACACACACAGAGTCCAAATAAAGGATGGTTTATTCAACCTTTTTCCTTCCACAATACCACAAAGTAGCACCAAAACACAGGTTTCTTTCTTCACAATACACAGTAATCTCCACAATACTCTCACCACCGCACTGCCCTCCTGCAGTTGAGTGTTGGCTTTCTTCCTCCCAGCTAAGACTCGCCTGGGTATGAGGGTATGGTCCCTTTTATTAAAGATCCAGGAGTACTTCCAGTGCCAGGGCCACTGCCTGATGGAAGCACATCTGGGTCATGTGAAAGCCCTAGTGCCCTCTTGCAGCACCCAGTGACCCCAGCAGGGCTGCTGTGCTGATCTACAATTCCCGGTATGCCCTGCTGGCTTACTGATATCTGGGGCTGCTGCCATCTAGCATGGTGAGGGAGTCTTTTCTTTCCAGTGGGCTGTCCGTCCTTCTCTTCTGGTCCTTCCTTCTGGGTCTGATCCTCTTCTCCTCCCCGGCTGGGATGCCTATCTGGCAGAACCTGCCATCCAGGTAAGGGACCATCCCCTCTTCTGGCCAGGATGCGCATCCAGGCTATCTGGCATCTACAATACACAAGCACTTTGTGTGCTGTTTATAGATAAGCAAGTTTTTTTATAGGTTTTAGTAAGCCTTTTCTTCTTTATTTCTGCATACAGCTGAGACTTCTCCACTTTGACATTATTTCCGGCAGTTGAAAACACTTACTCACTGGGTACAGATGTAGTAGACACAGATGTATGATTTGACCAGAAAAGCAAGCACTAATTGGGAATTTGGCTCCTTTCTTCCTCTACCATGCTAGAGAATTGCTGTTCATGTCAAGTCAAATCAAGTGGCTTTATTGTCATACCATCCTTACTCAGCATTGCAGCAAACAGAGGCATGAAATAATGTTGCAACATGTACATAAACAAAGGACAAAAACAAGATAGTTAAAGAAGTACACTAAACTATGAATTGATAGATAAATAAATATACAAATAATCAGTAAGTGAATAGATAGAAATCCATCCATCCATCCATCCATTTTCCAACACGCTGAATCTGAACACAGGGTCACGGGGGTCTGCTGGAGCCAATCTCAGCCAACACAGGGCACAAGGCAGGAACCAATCCCGGGCAGGGTGCCAACCCACCGCAGTAGATAGAAATCATTTGAAATAATAATAATAAATAAAGAATAACAACTAATAATAAAAAACAATAGTAATAACAAGTTGAATAAATGTACAACACATAAATAAGCTACTAGGAGCAGATCTGAGGGCAAAGGGGCAGCACAGAATTTAGAGTCCAGACAGCCAAGGGGTAGAAGCTTTTGAAGAACCTGGCAGAACTGGTTCAGATGCTACAACACCTTATGCCAGGTAGAAGTGAGACAAAGAGACTGTGGAAAAGGTTGGAGGGTCTCTCACAACAATATAGGATTTTAGTTTAACTGAACAAGTAAGGTCAAATTCCAGGTGCACACCAACTAATCTGGTGCTTTTCACCAATTTCACTGCAGAGCCCTGATTTGCGTGGGCCTATCTGAAGTCACAATTATATTATTTATTTTGTCCACATTGAGAGACTTAAAAAAATCATTTAAAGAGCAAAATGGTATATGCTGCATACAAAGTGGTAGTGTGATTATTGGGACACCTGGTTCGATTTATTTTTCATCTATACTAATAAAAGGCAAAGCCCTCACTGACTGACTGACTCACTCACTGACTCACTCACTCACTCACTCACTCACTCATCACTAATTCTCCAACTTCCCGTGTAAGTAGAAGGCTGAAATTTGGCAGGCTCATTCCTTACAGCTCACTTACAAAAGTTAAGCAGGTTTCATTTCGAAATTCTACGCGTAATGGTCATAACTGGAAGCTGTTTTTCTCCATTTACTGCAATGGAGATGAGCGCGAAAGCCATGGGGGCGTAGTTTCGTGTGACATCATCACGCCTCCCACGTAATCACGCAGTACGTAGAAAACCAGGAAGACCTCCAAAAAGCGCTGAAGAAAACATGCATTATATAATTGAGAAGGCAGCGAAACAATAAGAAGCGAGCGAGTGACGTACAACCATATTCATGAGTGATGCTACTACGGAAACAAAGCACAGTGTAAACCTAAACTTTGTTAAGTTCATAGACAGGCTGCCGCTGGAGTTTGTAATTTAGTGCCTGCCCATATAAGGCTGTCCGTCAGCGGCAATCCAATAGAAACACTGCCACTAAATATTCACGGGTGAAGGACTGTGCTTATGCAGAGGAAGATGAGATGGTCAGGGTGGTGTTTGGCACAAACTCAGCGAAACTGCGAGAGAAAGTTTTAAGTGCCGGGACTTCGGTAACATTAAATACAGCCATGGACATAGCACGACATGGCTCCAGCACAGCTGGGAAACTTCGATGCAAGAACACCGAGCGGCTCACGTGAACTGACACAGTGCACAGACAAAAAGCAACAGTTCTAAAGAGCGCTGAACAAAAACCGAATTACACAATTGAAAAGGCAGCAAAAAAATATGAAGCGTCTGATACATACAAGCATATTCATAAGTGCAGCTACTGCGGAAACAAAGCACACGGTGGAAAAAGTCAATGTCCCGCTAAAGGAAGACAGTCTAAAAAAAAAACCCGTGCATGCAGTGTGTCAGGTCTCAGATAAAGAAGAAGACGAGCTGTTTATTGATGCAGTAAGAAACGAATCGATGAATGAAACCTGTTATCTTTACAACGATTGACAAACACGGAATGTAACTTGAACACAACACATCCTACAAATACGAACCTGATTGAAAGAAATAATGATAATCAAGTCCTTGATGATAGCAACACTCAATAACACTCACAAAACAATTACTGTATATTGACAGTCATGTTACGTTATTTTTAAAATGTTTCCTTTTCTTTTTCATAGCTTCTTTAACACACTACTTCTCCGCTGCGATACGCGGGTATATATATATGTATATATATACCCTGATCTACATACTCGAATACTGGATACTTTATTCGCCATCAATGATTGTTTTGGTAAAGCCATACTCAGTGTATTCATTAGATGAACGGTAAAAAAGTAAGAGCGAGGGGAGGGTGACTTATTGAGGCATGCAGGCAAAACCACAATAGCACGCGGGCTCGATGTACGAAAAAATATATCTTTTCAAGTTCTATTTAGTCCATATGTGTCAAACTCAAGGGCCGCGGGCCACATACGGCCCGGCGTGTAATTATATCCGGCCCGCGAGATCATTTTATATACTGTATTATTGTTATTAATGGCCCGGGTATATGAAGCGCTGGTAACACAATAAACTACAGATCCCATAATGCAGCGCTTCAGCTGCCTTGCCGAACACTTACCGCGTTAATCAAGTCTAGCTTATGATGCTGCAAGTTATTGCGAAGCTAGCCCACACGATGCTGAAGAGAAAAGTTGATTCTGAAAATAGAGCCTTTAAAAACCGATGGGAGGCTGAGTATATGTTTACTGACATTGCCTGTAAACCCGTGTCTCTTATTTGTGGAGCTAATGTGGCTGTAATTACAGAATTTAATCTAAGACGGCACTATAAGACAAAACATCAGGATAACCTGAAAGACCTGAATGTAAAGCAGAAGATACAGAAAGCAGAAGAGTTAAAGAAGAATCTGACACTTCAGCAGACATTTTTACCCGTGCACAATCACAAAGTGATTTCAAGTGAAGCTGCTTTTATGGGAGACACAAATGCACCAGTGCAACTTGCCCCACTTTCCCTGTTGCCAAGTAATGTTGAACCAATTCGGCACAACGGTGTTCCCAAAAACGCACTTTACTGATAAACTGAGCGCACTGCGCACTGAGTTCGCACGGCGCTTTGGTGACTTTGAAGAACAAAAAAAGAATTTTGACTTGTTTCGCAACCCATTTGCCGTCGATGTGGAGACTGCACTTGTGCAGATTCTGCAGGGCCCGCACAGTTTATTCACTCCATTACCGCAGAAATACTCCAGCTCCGTCTACATGCGGCTCGAACCTTGTGCATGTTTGGTAGCACATATCTGTGTGAGAAGCTCTTCTCAGTGATGAAGACTAACAAAACAACACACAGGAGTCGCCTCACTGATGAGCACCTGCAGTCCATCTTGAGAATATCCACAACACAGAACCTCACACCAAACATAAACGAACTTGTTGCCAAAAAAAGATACCAGGCGTCCAGCTCTAAAATGACATATGAGCAAAGACAACTGAATGATTTGATTTGTTATTGCTGAAAGGAACACATTTTATTTATATTTCCAGGTTTTGTTATGCAGCATGTTCATATTTGAATTTGTATAATTTTGACAGGATATATTTTTATGGAGAGCAAAATCTTTTGGGATATTTAAAAT
>JANRMT010062856.1:56090565-56116490 GCA_026402145.1 Polypterus bichir lapradei | reverse complement strand
TAATATAATATAATATAATATAATATAATATAATATAATATAATATATAATTATGTTAGAAGGATCAAATTGCAACATAAAGTAATAATTATGAACATTACAATAAATCTAAATTGAGGCCATACAAGGGAATGGGGAAAGTGATAAGATTTGCATAAAATGATAAAAACACTAAAAAGTACAATTATAACAGTTGCTATGAAAAGCAGAAACGTTTTACCCTGAAGTCCCATCATAAAGAGTTTTGCAGCTCAATGTCTTCAATAAACAGTAAACATTATGACATTGGTAGGATGACGAACAAAAGAGAGTGTGGTTGGAATATAGACCACTATTTATGTTCTTTGTAACATATTACCCGTAAAAGTACATTTTTTTTATGAAGTAAGCAATTTTTGCACCACAACCTGATGACATATAAAGTTTTCAACAGAGTGTTCATAATAAAATATCTTACTCTTTTCTTAGATATACATTTGCAGTCAACTGATTCACGGTTGCTTATCTGTGTTTTCCTCAAATCAAATCTCAAATCAGTGTACAGACATCAGAGGCAAGCAGATTTGTCACCTTGTCCATAGTCACAAACAACCTCATGAAATGTCACTGAAATCTACTAAATGTACCCCAGAAAACAACCCTTACTCAGATGTACTGAACTCTAGCGACAAGACTAGTAGTGATGCTCCATTAACTGAACGTCCTGGTGAAAACATTCTCATCACTCACCATGCCATGATTTTCTGGAAAGAACTCTAGATGTGACTGCAAAAAGTGTATTTTCAATGACACGTGACACCCTAGTTTCTGGTAAAAATCAAGCAAATTCTGAACTCCTTCCTTGGATGCAGAAGACTTATTGCTACCCAGAAAGATTTTACAGAGCCACTTGAATGCCTCCCAAGCTTCTAGCTTGGCTGCTGAAGAGACTGTTTAAAACCATCATTTTGCAAAACAGACTTGATCCATGGATCTATAAATAGCCCCTCCTTAATTTCTGCAGTGCTTATGTTTGGAAATTTCTCCACAAGGTACATAAAACCCAGTGTGATTTACCAATGGCCTTTACAAGGTTCTTCATCAAGCCTAGCTTGATATGGAGAGGTGTGAGAAATACTGTATGAAGATCAACCAGAGGCAGAAACCTGACACTGCTTGTTCCTGGATCATAGGTATCTCTTGGCTTCCAGACATGTTGCCAGACATGCATGACATAATGTTCCGCCATATATTGGCTATCCCACAGGCACAGGAAAGAGCAATATTTGGTGAATCCTCCTTGCATTCCCATTGACATGCCAATGACCTTTAGATCACCACAGATGTTCCACTAATGTGTTTTATGCTGGTTTGCTTAAATCAGTATCTTCATGTTATCATGGGATTCTTTTATATGAACAGAGTGGGTTATCAGTGTACTTGGTTGGGAATTGCCATTATGCAGTAGGACTGCCTTCAACTTCCATTGATGTCATGACAATAGTACAGTGAGCCATCAGCAGTGAAAAACATTGTCAAGTTATGATTTCATTTTCTGTAGAACTACAGTAACACCCTTTGTAAGCAAGTGCTTCTGCTTAAGTCTTGAAGCAAAGGTCCTGTCTTAGGATAGATTTGATCATTCAGCTCTGCTTGTGTAAAAGTCTCTGGTTCTTCATCAGCCACATAATCAGGATCGACTGATTCTGGATTGTAACCAGCTACAAGTCTATCATGTGGCGGTACAGGAATAGGTGATGAATCATCAAGAGGAGCAGACCTAATTGCAGAATCCAGGCTGGAATATACAATTTTTGGCTTAGTTTTAGCTGATAATCAACTTGTTTTCACAATTCAGAAGTAGCAATCGCTGAGATGGTCTCACGGTTCTATCCACACAATTGGGGTTGCAAATGGCATCGCTGCCTTTCGCGGATTTAGCCAGTCACACAGTCCATTGGAAGAACTTGTACAGACGGCATGTGGAGCCCAAGATTTATCCTGTTCACCACGTAGATGGCCGAAGTACAATTTGTATAATCTTATTAAGATCTGTGGTAGTTGGGTGACATTGTGCTTTCATTGTGAATGAGCCACACACATAACAGAAACTGTCTGGATGATTAATACAATTTCTAGGCATGATAACAACTGAACTCAACTGCAGTTAATGCCGTCTGTAACATAAAAACACAGAAAACTGTTGTTAAATCTTGTAATACGCTTAAGCTAATTATAACAAATATTATGCAATATATAATTAGCTTCATCACAAAAACTAGAATTGCTAGAAAAAAACTAAACACAGGCTTGAAATCAGCATGAAGAACACTACAAAACCCACATAAAATTATCTCTGATTAAAATGACCTGTTGACCTGTGTTATCTGTCGAGCTCTGGAGTTGCACTTGACAGCCTCCTAACTTTTGAATGCCACATCTGAGCCACAGTTAAAACTTTATTTAATCATTTATAAAACATGTGTCTGACTCTATTTGTCATGCTTCTTATCATCTGGAGTACAAGCGGTTAAGAACGCTATTGTCAGAGAACTGACCTGAATTAAACGTGGTGAGCAGGTTACCCATTTGTAGTGCTCTGTGATTGTTTTTGGGCAGCACATGAAATGGCCAAAGTGGTGTGAGATCTCCAAAACAAAAAGCAAGATAGACTCCCTACTAACCTCCCCAGAATATGTTCACTCCCAGGCTTCCACCTACACCGGGCCAAATGTTCTATGGCTTCAAAATTTCAAAAATACATATTTAAAGCCCCATATATAATCAAAATGCTCTCACAAAGAAGCGGATTACCATAAACCCAATTTAGAGAGAGATGAGTGACAGAAAACAATCTTTACAAAAATATGAAGATATAACAAAATGCTCAAAGAACAAAAAGGGGGCAAAGGGAGTTGTGAACAAGGCAATCTGAATGCAATAATGTCCTAATACAAAATACTAGATCCATCCATCCATCCATTATCCAACCCGCTATTTCCTAACCACAGGGTCACTGGGGTCTGCTGGATAATAATCCTAAAACAAAAGCAAAAGAGTTGGGAAAAAAACAGTAAATCCAATAAAAACAGCAACTTTTCTAATGCACATTCACAATGAATCTACTCTGGACTTCAATTCTAACACTGCTTTTAAAGGGCTGGGGTGGTCTCTTAATGGTGATGGACTGGTGTCCCCACTCCTTAGAGATCTACCCACAAAGTACAAAGAACAAAAGCAGTACCAAACCCAAATAGATAATAAATAATAACTAAATAATGTCATATTAACAGAAAATGAATAATTACACAAATAATAAATGATAAATAAACTAACAGAACAATATTATAAAAAATAATAGGAAAAAATGAACACTAATGAAAAGTGAACAAAGGAGAAAAAAATAAGCAATTTAAACAAACATTGCAGGAACCCTGGCTTGACCATAATAACGATGATGTCCACACAGTGGCCAAAACATTTCAAAAAGTTGGTGCAGGCAAGGAATACTAAAAAGTAAAGTTTATAAAGAGAAGGCTTATCTTAATCAAAGTTTAGAGTAAATTCTTTTTTATGATAGGTGGGCTGAAAATACATTTCTTGGAGCACCAAGGACCGGTAAATGGAACCCCTTCCAAATCAAAGCAGGAAAAAAATTAGGAAATGTCTCTTGTTCTTTGAGATAAAAAGTACTTGTAAAGAAAATAATAATAATTCCATCCTAAGAACCTTTATCCCTAATTTCTACTGAGGTGCTGTTTATATAATTCCATAAAGAGAAAGAAGGGCTGGCTAATCTACAGCTCTAATGCATTAAGAAGCACAGATTGCAGAACACACTTTATCATTTACTAACTGGCCACATCAAAAGTCCAATTTCCAGCAAGTGATTTGTCTTAATTTAGTTTTGAGGCTAGCTCCGTAGCCTAGACAGACAGGAATTTAGTTTCAATAAGCTTATACAGCAGGTAATCCAAAGTGTCCTAATGCAATTAAAGCCGAGGATGGGCTAAGCCTTGAGTATGAAATTTGATTAACATGAAAGTCTCTGTTCACTGCGACATAAAGAGAACTGAAAGTCGGTGGATTACAAAGATGAACCAGAAGGGAAGGAGGCGGGAACATATGGGGGGGCTTGGGGGGATGTGTGTATGGAAATGCAAAGCTTTGCTGAAGGTCTCTTCTTGACTTCACAGGTTTTATGTTTTATTATCTTAAGGGCAACACGATTCTCTCTCTCTCATTTTGCCTATTAACATATTAGTCCAATATATTCATTAAAAAGAAAAAAAGAAAACAAAAGTCTCTGATTTATTAGTTATTCAGTTTCATAGAAACACAGAAATAGAAGGCCTTAATAAATTGTAAAAAGAATATACATAATTGGATTATGTATGAGGAGGTATGAATGAGTGTGCTTGTCAGTGGCGCCTTGCTCCTGATGATATATGATATTAACCGTTTGTATCTGTCTGGTAAAAAGAAATGTAAGCAATTGTAAGTCGTCTTGGATATATGCATCAGGCAAATAATAAGCAATAATAATTTTTCTGTTATATGTCTTAATAAAGAATACACATATCGATGCGACCATCTATTTTTTGAACCCACTTCGTCCGTTACAGGGTAATAGGGGGTTTTATATATAAGTAGCTTATGTTTCCGGCTTGACTTCTTCTGCCTCAAGTCCTCCTTAGCTAATTTCATGTTACGTCTATGAAAAAATAAAGACTTTATAGATCTCTGTCCTTTGTCTGATCTCATAAGATACTCCAGCTGTATTAATTCTGAAGTAATTCCAGTTGTAATAAATTTATGACGCTTGAAATTCCATAACAGATGAGAGTAGCACTGTGGTCCATGCATTATAATGGCCATTACTATCTATATTGATGCCATACAGTACATACGTGTACATTTATCAGTATTGTCTATCTTCTATTTAATAAATGGGGTTGTGGGACGCCAGTAGAAGCCTGGCCATGTGAGACTAATTTAAAATGGATAACTACCCTAACATGCTTTTTTGTGATGATGGAGCAAACTAGAATAGTAGGAGAAATAGCAAGAGTGTGCAAACTTCACAAAGAAAGTGGCAGGTTCAGAAACTGCCTGGAACTTTCAGGCTGCAGCATTCACCACTGTGGCACAAAGAAATTTTCTTTCCATTTCACTTTGATACCAACTGCCAAAAGCAGGTTGTAGACATTCTATTCATGTAATCACTAGTCCTGCTTAATCCAAGGTAATGTTGAAATGGTGGTGGCTATACCCATTGACAAAATATTGAAAACGGACCTGTTTATGGCTTTACCCCCTTTTTACTAGAATTTAAGGCATAACATTTCCAGTTAAATTTCATTACTGACTAATTTACCCTGGGCAATTCATACAAAATTGTTGTAAAAATAAAATTTTTGTAATACTGATATTCATGTAAAGCACTCTGAGCATAGGAAAGGTGCTCTATGAATACAATATATCAGTTGATGATTGAGGTGGCTTGTCAGCCAAGTGGTTCGTGCCACTGCCTTATAGATTAGTCATTTTGGGTTTGAATCCTTCATTAACTCTGTATGGACTTTGGCACATGCAGTCAGTTAAAGAGTGAGAGAGGGTGAGATTCTGCTCCTGCAGGCCATGGCTCTGGTCTTGGATTCATGTCTTACCTTGTCACCTCAGGGACGGCAACTGGGGGCGGTTGTCACCTGAGCAATACTTTGCCAATTACAGCTTTCCTTCAGGTACTTCAGTTAGCATTTACAGATCCTTAAAGATGGGCATGTTAAGTTAACTGGCAAATTGAATTTTGATTCTGTTGCAGTGGACCCTGTGACTGACTGGTACTCAACACACAGAAAAAAACACTCCTATTTTACACAATAGGTACAAAAGACCACTAATCAAAGAAAAGAAACCTTTTCAACATATATTGATGGGCACATCAGCCTAAATCAAGCACCTTACAGGAGACCCAGTTGTTACTGGAGTGTACATGCAGAGTATACAACAGTAAGAAAATAAAATTCTCTACCAAAATTGTGTCTGTTTTTTACTTGTTTCATGCCAGCCTCCTTAGAAGCAGAGGAGCCCACGGAATAGCACAACACCAAAGCACTTCATTTGCTTTCAGATGCTATGTCCATCCATCCATCCATCCATCCATCCATCCATCCATCCTCTTCCGCTTATCCGAGATCGGGTCACGGGGGCAATAGCTTGAGCAGAGATACAAAGACTTTCCTCTCCCCGGCCACTTCTACTAGCTCTTCCGGGGGAATCCCGAGGCGTTCCCAGGCCAGCTGAGAGACATGGTCCCTCCAGCGTGTCCTGGGACTTCCCCGGGGCCTCCTCCTGGTTAGACGTGCCCGAAACACCTCACCAGGGAGGCGTCCAGGAGGCATCCCGATCAGATGCCTGAGCCACCTCATCTGACTCCTCTCGATGTGGATGAGCAGCGGCTCTACTCTGAGCCCCTCCTGGATGACTGAGCTTCTCACCCTGTCTTTAATCTTTAAGGGAAAGCCCAGACACCCTGTGAAGGAAACTCATTTCAGCCGCTTGTATTCGCAATCTTGTTCTTTCTGTCACTACCCACAGCTCATGCTCATAGGTGAGGGTAGTTACGTAGATCGACTGGTAAATTGAGAGCTTTGCCTTACGGCTCAGCTCCTTTTTCACCACGACAGACTGATGCGGAGCCCGCATCACTGCGGACGCCGCACCGATCCGCCTGTCGATCTCACACTCCATTCTTCCCTCACTCGTGAACAAGACCCCAAGATATTTGAACTCCTCGACCTGGGGCAGGATCTTGCCCCCAACCCTGAGAGGGCACTCCACCCTTTTCCGGCTGAGGACCATGGTCTCGGATTTGGAGGTGCTGATTCCCATCCCAGCCGCTTCACACTGAGCTGCGAACCAATCCAGAGACAGCTGAAGATCACGGCCTGATGAAGCAAACAGGACAACATCATCTGCAAAAAGCAGTGACCCAATCCTGAGTCCACCAAACCGGACCCCCTCAACTCCCTGGCTGCGCCTAGAAATTCTGTCCATAAAAATTATGAACAGAATCAGTGACAAAGGGCAGCCCTGGCGGAGTCCAACTCTCATTGGAAACGGGTTCGACTTACCCTTATTGGGGGTCCAGTACCCCATACTCTCGGAGTACCCCCCACAAGATTCCCCAAAGGACATGGTCGAATGCCTTTTCCAAGCCCACAAAACACATGTAGACTGGCTGGGCAAACTCCCATGCACCCTCCAGGACCTTGCTAAGGGTGTAGAGCTGGTCCACTGTTCCATGACCAGGACAAAACCATACTGTTCCTCCTGAATCTGAGGTTCAACTATCTGACGGACCCTTCTCTCCAGGACCCCCCGAATAGACTTTTCTATGGAGTCTGAGGAGTGTGATCCCTCTGTAGTTGGAACACACCCTCCGGCCCCCCTTCTTAAAGAGGGGGACCACCACCCCAGTTTGCCAATCCAGAGGCACTATCCCTGATGTCCATGCAATGTTGCAGAGGAGTGTCAACCAAGACAGTCCTACAACATCCAGAGCCTTGAGGAACTCCGGGCGTATCTCATCCAACCCCTGGGCCCTGCCACCAAGGAGTTTTTTGACCACCTCGGTGACCTCAGTCCCAGAGATGGGGGAGCCCACCTCTGAGTCCCCAGGCTCTGCTTCCTCATTGGAAGGCATGTTAATAAGATTGAGGAGGTCTTCGAAGTACTCCCCCCACCAACCCACAACATCTCGAGTCGAGGTCAGCAGCACACCATCCCCACCACATACAGTGTTGACACTGCACTGCTTCCCCCTCCTGAGACGCCGGATGGTGAACCAGAATCTCCTTGAAGCCGTCCAGAAGTCGTTCTCCATGGCTTCCCCAAACTCCTCCCACGTCCGTATTTTTGCCTCAGCAGCCACCGAAGCCGTATTCCGATTGGTCTGGCGGTACCTATCAGCTGCCTCCAGAGTCCCACAGGACAAAAGGGTTTTGTAGGACTCCTTCTTCAGCTTGACAGCATCCCTCACCGCCGGTGTCCACCAATGGGTTCGGGGATTGCCGCCACGACAGGCACCGACCACCTTACGGCCACAGCTACGGTCAGCCACCTCAACAATAGAGGCACGGAACATGGCCCATTTAGACTCAATGTCCCCCACCTCCCTTGGGACGTGGTCGAAGTTTTTCCGGAGGTGGGAGTTGAAGCTACTTCTGACAGGGGACTCTGCCAGACGTTCCCAGCAGACCCTCACAACACATTTGAGCCTACCAGGCCTGACCGGCATCCTCCCCCACCATTGAAGCCAACTCACCACCAGGTGGTGATCAGTTGACAGCTCCGCCCCTCTCTTCACCCAAGTGTCCAAGACATGTGGCCGCAGGTCTGATGACACAACCACAAATTCGATCATCGAACTGAGGCCTAGGGTGTCCTGGTGCCAAGTGCACATATTAACACCCTTATACTTGAACATGGTATTCATTATGGACAATCCGTGACGAGCACAGAAGTCCAATAACAAAACACCGCTCGGGTTCAGATCGGGGGGCCATTCCTCCCAATCACGCCCTTCCAGGTCTCACTTTCATTGCCCACGTGAGCACTGAAGTCTCCCAGCAGAACAAGGGAGTCCCCAGAAGGTATGCCCTGTAGCACCCCCTCCAGGGATTCCAAAAAGGCTGGGTACTCCAAACTGCTGTTCGGCGCATACGCACAAACAACAGTTAGGAACCGTCCCCCCACCCAAAGGCGAAGGGAGGCTACCCTCTCATCCACCGGGGTAAACCCCAATGAACAGGCTCCAATTCAGACGCTATGTGTCAACATAAAATATGAGTGTATAGTTAAGCACATCATATTGAGGTGGGAAACTTTTTAGGAATACAACACTACAAAGGTGTTCCTTGATAAGAACTTTTAATATCTCATCTAAAATTTGGAAAATCTTAGAATCAGTGTATGTCTTTTGTTCTGATTAAAAGAAAGCAAATTCTATAAATTAAATCTTTGTATTAGCCATATCTTGTGGTAGTCAGGGATAGGGGAATGAGAGTACATCTATTAAAGTCTAAAGCAATTAATAATTAATTTTTAACTACAGGCTAGGTGACACACTTAAAAGCAATTAACAGGGAGTTCAATCTGCATTTACATCATAACAGGGACATTGAACAAGGAGTTATTGCCATGGTGTGACTTGGGTGACTCTGTGATGCATCTTCCTATATGCCAGCCAGGACTCTTCAATACGCCGTGTGGCATTTTCTTTCTTTTTTTAATTAGCTAGCCAGTAACCTTACTATTTCACAGTATTTAAGGTTGCCCAGCCTACCTGAATGTTTCAAAGTTTATGACTTTTTCAACAAAGACTGACTTTTTAATTGACACCCCCTTTAGCACATCCTTTTAGAAGAAATTTATTATAAGTGGAACCTTGGAATGGAACAACAACAGGATTAAAGGAGTTAAATGGGAAAGTCCCTTTTTTTGAAATGGAGGCTAATTATGACATGTGTCAATGTCCCCAATCATTTTTAAGTGTATTTGCATATAATTTGAAAAGCACCTACTGTCATATTTATGTCTGTCTGTCTGCATGAAGAAACCAGTTTTATTAAAATATAGTACACATATTCCTCAAAGGAATTTGTTAAGAAAGTTCAATTTTTGTTGAAATATCTTGAACAGAGTGCAACATTTACACTCCTGTTATCTTAGAAAAAATGACAAACATTCTTTGTGACTTAGTTTACTGTTTTAAATTAAGAAAGGTCCTTTCATCTTGTGTACTTTCTCTATTTTCCTTCTTTAGTCTTTTGATAGCTACTCTGGATGGCAAAACAGATCCTTAATCCGGCAGATCTGTGCAAACCCCTACCACACCAACTCACTTCTCTTGTTGCTTGCAGTCAGACCAGGTCAGTTTAATGGTCTTGGTAACGATAAATATAAAAAATACGAGCAAGGAAAGCAAAAACAGTTATTTAGAAAAGAATAAAAGAGTAAAGCAGCTTTTTAAGTGTAGCTCTAACCCGCTATGCATGCCTTATGTCACATTATCGGCAAGTTATAAGAATTCTGTATTTCTCAGACAGTATAATTTATCAGTAAACTGCAACCATAACCTGCTATCCATCATGGTCAGATATAACCAACAATTTTAGCTTGAGATTTCAACACAGATTTTAACTCTCCATGGGTACAATGTTCTTAACTGTTATGCTTAAGAAATTGTAATAGTAATAGACCATCCACAACCAATGACTAACAATCGATGCAATTTTTACGTCACTTGAGTTGGAATTTGGTATTTGTGAAAGCAATTTCAGCCATCACAAGACCCATTTTGACTCAGTATTTAACTAAATAACTATAAAATGATGTAAAATGTTTTGTTTTACGTACTCTATTAACATATTGTACTATTCCATATCAGTTGGAATATTATTTTGAGAAAAAGATAAAAAAAAAGTAGCTCATTGATCATTGCCAGAAAAATGGAAGAAATCAAACGGGAATAAGAAGAAGTCTTTTTGGGTGTATTTGTCAAACGTGGATTAAAAGATGGGGGCCTTGGATGATTTTTTAACCCTTTTCCATAACTGATGTGAGTAGCAACCCAACTTACATCATAACAACAAAATCCATAATGACAGCTTTCATAGTCAGGACCAAATGGCATCTAAAATGTCATAAAAATCATTGTGACATCGTTAAACATATTTTTGATGACAAAACCGATAGGAGAAATGGATGCCTTGTCATCAAAAACACCAAAAAGAAAGGGTTACAATATCTCAAAGATATGTACATAAAAAATAAATTGTAATCAGAATCATAATATATATAATGTGTGTAACTACATTTTATTATCACTATTATTTTTGGATATTACAAAAAATTTAAAATGTGATAACTGTTTCCTTGATGAAGAAAAAAACAAAAAATGTAAATGTTAAATCCCTCGTAAAAGTTTTGTCCCTAAATACTGTACATGTGAATGTTAGGCCATGTGTAGATTTTCTAACTTGTTATATCTGCTGTTTGTAAATTAAACATACACTTTAATACACTTAATTTACACACTCCTTTAGTTTGAAATACCTTTGAAAAACACCCTACTAATTCCAGTGGCAATAATGGTCTTAGTAAATCAAAGGCCAGAAAGGTGTGTACTAAAAAATGACTTGAATGCTTCAAAATGTAGTCATAATGTGCACTGTTCAGATTTTATAATAAAGGCAGTAGCAATGTGCATGACTTCCTATATCTGTGTTCTCTGAACTTTTACCATTTCTTGACTCTCAGTAACGAAGTGAAGAAGACAATATTACAAGTGACAAGCCATGATTAAAAAAATGAGAGCACTGACAACTAACTCAACACACTTTTGGTTTCATGTAACAAAAACTAAATAATTAACTAATGCTCTGAGTTGTTGGTCTTGTTAACAACCTCAAGGAATTTTCAGTTGATCAACTCCCATCTGCCAAAAAATGATCTTTGTGATACAATACAGTAAATGATCTCCATAATTCAAAGCCTTTTTACCATCACTTGAGCAATTTGCAAGAATTACCCAATTGTCAGACTCCGTTTCTCTTTCATTTACACAAGTCTTCAATCAGTTGCACCTCAAGCAGCTCTAGTAATATGCTGAACACTCATTCCTACACTCTTACTCACCTGTGGATAAACTCTCTAAAAATGTGCAAAAAACGTTCTCCTACATTGCTGAGTTTCATTCAG
This sequence comes from Polypterus bichir lapradei, assembly GCA_026402145.1. NCBI lineage: Eukaryota > Metazoa > Chordata > Cladistia > Polypteriformes > Polypteridae > Polypterus > Polypterus bichir. The sequence continues at coordinate 56,104,745 of JANRMT010062856.1, read as the reverse complement.
TGTGGGCTCATTCAAGCTGACTGTTTTTATCTTTCCAGATGTTTGCCTCCTGCGGCTGTCAAGGCAAAGACACAATTTTACAAGACTCCTGGACTGCCCGTTGACAATCACTCATTGCGGCATCCTGTCGCTCCAAAAAAAGCATTTATTGTTGCTCCCATTACTTCTCAAAGCACAATTTCCTATCTCCCCTGGCTTTAGCAGAAGAAAAGAAATTGCATTCAAAAATTGTTTTGCTGTCTAATCCCCCCTGTAGCAGGTGAGTATTTGTTAGGGAGAAAAAAAGGAAAGATAAGATACAATATAGATGTTTAGAGGTATTAGTTTAAATGTACACTTGTGGCAAGTCATGAAAGGATAATGTAATGCGACTTTAAAATACACAGCAGTTATACTTATAATTATAAATAATAATGGAAAAAAACAAGCTGTAAATAAGAGTAGAGAGAGAGTCATTGTTTACCTGTAAAATATCAATTTCTGTCAATTTCTTTCTATAGGTATTGAAAAGTACAAGTTTAGAACATTTTAAAGTATAATTATGAGTGTTTCTGAAATGATCTGTACGGGTGTTGCATAAAAATTCCTTTTTTCAATGTAAAAGCATTCCACCAAAGAAAATGTTTGTATGTTATGTACAGTATAGCGCACATACAGTAATGTTATGCAAATGCATTCAGGACCATCAAAATTTTGCATTGCTATAGGTGAATTATTAATCAATACACTGTTTCATTTATTAATGCTACACATCCATGTAAATGTGTGTATACTGTAGGCGCTTCACACACTCATTGAACATTTTTGTGATACCTGGTCATCAATACAAAAATCATCAAGTAAATAGCGTCCAGACATTGTCAAGAGGTTTAGCTGTTGTTCAACCAAATATTAGAATGGGCAAGACATGGGATCTAAATGACTTTACTACGGGTTGATGGATGGTGCCAGACATCGTGGTTCAAGCATCTCAGAAACAGATCCACTTCTGATATTTTTCATGCACTACCATCTTTAGAGTTTACAAAGAATGGGATGATAAATCAAAAACATCCAGTGAGCAGCAGTTCTGTGGTTCAAAACATCTTGTTAATGAGAGAGTTCAGAAGAGAATGGCCACCCCCTTTCATAATCACAAAAAGGCCACAGATACTCAAATAACATCTTCTTACAACAGTGGTGAGTAGAAGGGCATCTCTGAATGCAAAGTTTATCAGATTTTCAAGTGTAAGGGCTACAGCCACTGAAAATCACACTGGAATCTGCTCTGGTCAACTAACAGCAAGAGGATAAGGCTGGTCACTAAAAGTTAAAGGATGAAGATTAGACAACTGTTGTCTGGACTGATGGATCTTGATTTATGTGGTAATATGAAGATGGTAAAGTCAGAGCTTGTATAAATAAAATGACACATTGGATCTAGCCTGTCAAATTTGAGTGATACTGGCTGGTGGTGGTAGTGTAATTATGTGAATATTTTTTGGTGAATATTAGACTTCCTAACACCAACTAATTGTCATTTTAATGCATAGTACCTTATTATTTTATTGATTTCTAGAGGCTGTCACAATTTAATAAAGTAACTGTCATCTCCCTGTGCAACTGCAAACTTTGTATGATCAACAGAGACTCCAGTATGGCACTGTGTGTACTGACTGCGTTGGGCGGCAGCAGTTTAAAGTAATATGTAATTAGAAGATGGATCATACCAAAGTTATAAGTGGGAGTAGAGGAATCTTCATTACAAATGGCAAACGATGGTGGAATCCATAATAAAAAATAAACTGCCACCACAACAAGAGGTATCTAAAAAAATAAGATCTTCAAAAATGGTCTGAATCAGAAAACCAACCTTGCCATTAAATTCTTTAACCTGTAACACCCCCCCGCCAAATGATTTATACTTTGTTTTTAGAGGCCAAGAAAAAGCTGAAAAATATAACATACAGTCCAGATCATGACACTGTGAGACACTGTCCTGTTCTAAGAACTTCTTTCAGTTGTTTGTATATGGGAATGTCAGCTGCATTAAAAGCATGTTATATTTGCCAAACATACACAAGCGGATAGAGTAGAGGAACATTTTCACAAACGATCTACTTGATGTGGCCCACCTTGGAACAAATGACACACAAAATGGTACACTATGACATCTTCCATATTGTAAAAAGCTTGAAGCTGAGCTGAGGCACTTCCCGTGTCATGTGATCACCCAGCTGACATCAAGGGGTGTCTATGCAGGAAGCTAAGAATCAAAGCAGGGCTTGAACACAGTAAGGCAGCAACACTGCTGTGAAAATATCTACCATTCATAATACAGGGGATTCATAATACAGACTTAGCTAAACTAAAAATAGTTCAATAAGAATTCCCTCATTGGTATCTTTAGGAAGGATTTAAGTGCCCACTGAAAATAAATATATAGGTTTGTTTGTCTGGTGTAAGCATCAGTAAGCCCCTTTCACTCATATGGGCAATACCAACTCTGGGACAGATATTCTATGTAAATGATAACTGTAGTCGATATTCTTGGAAACGTAAACCAGCAATTTCTCAGGTCAAGGCTTGGTATGTCCTAGTAACATAACTGCCACTTTAGGTTATGTGTGAACAAACCATAAAACTATTTTGTCACAGTGTTTAAATGTGACAAAAGTCTTTGTAAAGTGAGTAAACCAAATTTAAGTAATATTCTCATATCTTCAGCCCAAACTAATAAATACATAAAATGGATCCCAAGCTGAAGGATATTTCATACAATCCCTAACCCCCCCATTGGAATGTTTTTACTTGGATTCTGAAGAATTTACTAAGAAAGAAATAAGAAAAAGAAGATGTGGGGGAAAATTAACTACCGAAAAGCATATTGTTGATTGTGGTTTTTCTTTGTAAAGTAAAACATATGAAAGGATTTCTGAAATATCAGATGGAGAGATGGAAATCAAATAACAGTTGCTGTTAATAACAATGATTGGCATCCTATTGAGAATTACTTTTGAATGAAAATTGTACAGTTACAGTAATTAGCTTCAATGAAATTGATTAGGATTAAGAAAATGCAGTTGTAGATTGGGTCAGACGTTTCAAAGAGGTGGTGATGCTCCATTGGATTACACTTTTTGAAACTTCACAGTATATATCTCACACTTTTAATGTGAACTTACAGGAAATATTTAGTAAGTGTGTGGAACATGCTCCAACAATGATGGATGGACTAAAAGGCAGAATTCTACGTGACCATCATCATCAAGCCTTTCCGTGAGAACCCTAAATCCAAAGAGGACTGTTTCATTTATGTTAGGTAGAATACCCAGAGGGGACTGGGCGGTCTCGTGGTCTGGAATCCCTACAGATTTTATTTTTTTTTTCTCCAGCCGTCTGGAGTTTTTTTTTGTTTTTTCTGTCCCCCCTGGCCATTGGACCTTACTCTTATTCGATGTTAATTAATGCTGATTTATTTTGTTTTCGTATTGTGTTTTTATTTTTCTATTCTTTATTATGTAAAGCACTTTGAGCTACTGTTTGTATGAATATGTGCTATATAAATAAATGTTGTTGTTGTTGGAACATGAAAGTTGTGGCATTATGTGTATCACTAAATTCCCAAAATATTACAGCATGGTTCTCTCTGGGTATTGCCTTATGCTATACTTAAATAGTATCTTTCTTATTATTGAGAATAAACAAAAAAATGTTTCCATTGGTTTGCTGAAATATGCTCAACTAAATAAACATAATCTGTCATTTTCACATAGTGACAAAACAAACATCGAAGAAATCAGAAAGTTGTAGGGATTGGCAGCAGTACAGTTAAGGTGAATGTTACTTGGCCTTTGATTGGTTTCTTCATTGGCCCAGTTCATTAATCATCTAAGTGAACATCAGTTTTGCTTAAGTCGTACCACTCAACAATACTCTTATGAGAAAATGTGGGTCTTGCTTGCCATTTTTGTAAACCTTATTTCTAAAAAAAAAATTCTTTCTTTCTTTCTGTTGTTTTCTGGAACACAGTAACCTTTTAGCATTTCCACAAGACACACTAGGATGAATTAGTCTTTTACAGGTATGGGAAATGGAAGATTAGAGGCAACACTAAATTGTTATCCTCTTTTCATTCCACAGCTGCCAAAAGTATTATAACCACAGGCCTAGTAGAAGAATGCCTTCTTTAAAGCCAGTTAAGATTTATTTTAAACTTAAGGACCTTGTTTGCAATCGTTTTGTTTGTGCACTAAGGTCTCAAAACTGAGACAATCTAATGTTAATTTGCGGAGGCACTTGTGATGTGTTGAGGTGGAGTTGAAGGAGCACCATGATTGTCTTAGAGAGGCACAGGGGCACTTGGTATTATTTTTAATACCAGAATCATTTTTCTTTACTTTGTATATTATCCCAAAATCAAATTCTCTTGTTTTTAAAGGCTAACGAAGAATACATGTAAAAATGTAGTATAGTATATAATTGCACTTTTGCTAACTTCACTTTATCTAATAAGAAAGAGCTTTGTTTTAAGTAATAAACCCAGGCATATGTCCAGTGCTGTACCAGACATTCTGAATTATATCAAGACATTACTATTCTTTATTTTTTAATTGAAAGCAGTTAAAGCAATGGTAAATTCTAAAATGTTCTTTTTCATTTCTATAAATGTCGTTTGCAGGCATGGAAATTAAAATGAGTAAAATCAGTTGAAATTGCATGGCATTCAGTGAAACAATACAATCCACCAGTTACAAATATACATTTAGGCTCATTTTGAAGTGTGAAGTGATTATGTAGATTATTCATCCCTCAACTTTGACACAATAATTCAAGATCAAAATATTAAAACAAAATGTCTCGTACAATCATTTTTATATGAAAATAATAGCCTAACTTTATTCATGCCAGACTTCTTACTATAATTGCAGTAGAGTACAATTACATGTCTTTAAATTTTAAATTAGAAAATATAATAGTATAACACATGTACACAAGTGTACATAGAGCCATATGTTGTAAAGGATAATCTTATCAAGATCCCAAGGCAGACCAAAAAGAAAGATCCACAGAAGCAATTTCTGTCTTGATTAGCATAACAGTGCATTAACATCACACTTCCTCAATTTTAATTGGTGTTCTGTGGGTACATTTGGATGCATTTTAAATTTAAATAGGGAAGAGTAATCAAGATGCTCAGTAGAGGGAGCACAATTTTAATACTGCACTTTTACTCTACTTCTGCAGCATGCAGGTCAAATTCTTGTTCAGATGCTTTTCTGTATGAAACAGTTGCAAGAAAACTTTTTTTGCAGGGTTTCTGTACATCTGTAGTTTACTGTGCATACAAGATGTTTATTAATCAATTCAAGCTTTGAGTTTTAATTTAAATTTAATTTGTTGGATGCATCATCGAAGTGTATGACATCAACACTCAGAAACTATGTAAGATGGTGGAATGGTAGTATTTACAATCTCAGTGTCAGGATCCTCCAAAAAAATAAAAACTTGTGTTAGTTAGGCATATTCAACAGTCCTCTGTCAAGAATACCCTGAAAGAGGTAACTGCATCATCAAACCTATTAACTAACTTGCACATACCCTTGATGCATATACTGTAATAAAAATTTCAACTCATCAAAGTAGCTTTGCGATGTGTTCCTTAGAACAAACAAGGGCTCCCACTGAACAATTATTGCAATGAGCAATGGAGAATTATTCAGGTCTTTCTTTAAGGTGCGAGCATGGATGTTTATCAAAGTCAGTTGACAGAAGGCATTACTAAACCGTGGACATACAGTAGTGCCTCATACTTCAAACCATTATAACTTTGAACATTCCAGAGTTTGAGCTCTAAATTTGAGACAAATTTGATCTGGAGTTCATAATACTACTGCGTACAGACTGTGTGCACAGCGAAAAAATGCAGTAATAGATGGCGTTTACACAGTGAGCGTAAATGCCATCTGTTGTGCATCCAAGTTGTCTCTCGCTCTCGCTGTGAAAGCATCTCTTGTGTTACGCTAATGCGTTTTCTTGCTTTATCTATTAACGGTGGCAATCGTATCTTTGGGTTGACCAAACTTGTTTTTTGTGCTTGCAGACTACCAGCAGGCTCCTAGTTCATAGTTTATACTGGTTCTTTGAGTAGAACAGCAATAGCCAAATCTTACTGAATCTATTCTCTAGTACATGGAAGATTACAAGGAAAGTTTTTCTTTTGACTATAGAAAGCTTTTCTACATACATGCCTTATCACCACAAAGACATGTCTTAACATAATATGTAAAACTGGAAATCATATCACCCCATTCATTTTTTTAAAAGTCCATCCTCAGGTCAGCTGACAATACACAAAGCACAGTTGCCCTGCAACTCTTTAAAATGACTTATTATAAGTTGATGTGGAAGTGCTGGCAAGCATGCCCTCTCATAAACTAGCAATCAAGGTCCATGTCTGCTTTATGCCCAGTGCCCAGATTGACATGTTTTTTTATTAATGATCTAAGCAAGTTCAACAAATTTCTAGAAGAATGGTATACTGATGTTTTGTTCTTTCATTGTTTATACATCCTCTTGCTGTTAGTCTCCCAGTTTAAGCTTGATCTTTAAACCTCATCATAAACTTTCCCATATAGTTAAGGGCAGCTTCTCATGAGCTGTTAAAGCACAACAAATATGGGTAAAGATCTGAAGTGGGAGGGAATGGCATTTGCATGCAGCTATAAGACATTGTACATCATACATACTTACTTTACCGTGTAACTGCATTTACACATCAGAACTGAAATCACAGTTCCAAATTGCTCTTTAAGATCCAGTCCTTTGTCAGATTTTTCATACTTATATTTGTGCACAATCCTGCATTTTACATGTGCATCTGAGACTAACATGTAAATGAACAAAGCCTGTATGGGTTTGAAGGTGATAGCATGGAAGCGTCACCAAGCCTGTTTCTTGCCATTGATTTTTTATGTATAATACCCTGCAGCCCTTTGTGCTTCCAATATGGATGTATTTCTGTAACATCCAGTTACTTTTGCCTGCATATAAACCCCTCAAACTGAAATGAAAGTTATCTGCATTAAAAATCAGTGTTCATATATCATTACTCCTTTTAGTTCAAGTTGATAATATTTATCTGCCAAGTTGTGCAGAAAATGACATGGAAAAATAATGCCAGATACCAAATTCCAACCTGACTTTATTCATATGATTTTTTTTTACATTTGCAGAGCTGGGAAAATTTTGAATTGGGTGAAATGAAAGTGGCAATATGAGTTTGTTTCAAAGGAACATTACCACCTAGCATCCAAAAAACCCTAAAAGTCACCATGACAGATTTACCGCAATTTGCCAAGGAAGCCTGTTTTCGATCTGCCACAATTTATAGGAGCGTAGTTACTGGGTGGAGGGTGATTGCTGTCAGCAATATATCACCAAAGTCACTTTCAGACTTCTCTAGATTTCCAGAAGCTTAATCATCCTCTTCTTGAGTGAACTTTTACTCAGTTTTGCCAGGCCTTAATTTCAGTATAAGCCCATAAGTTGGTAGAAGCTATCAAGAGAATGATGTGTTTTGGAATAGGTTGATTTAGGTAATGTCTGGTGTGTCTCAGAGGATTGTGACTATAATTGGTGTGAATATGAATAGGTATGTCAGAGCCAGTGTTGATGGTTAATGGTGTCTTTAATTTAGGTACCTGGAATGTTGAGGGCTAGAGGATTATGGAGTTTGGTGATCCAATGGAATAGTTTTGTAAAACACCATATTTATCAAGGAGGAAAACAAGTTGGTGACATATGATGATGGTGGTGTAAGAAGTACAATTTAGAGAGAGTTGAAGGAAACATGGTGAAAAATGTGAAGGTGATCTCTGGAAAATGTTTTATGTAAGAACATCACTAGGTGATAGGAGATCTTTTAGACAGAGGAAGGAAGAAAATAAAGAGAAAGTATATACTAAGGCTGAAGGTCTGGAGATTGAAAGAGAAGTGTATGAGAAATAAATTAGCTGAAACTTTGGTGAACTTTAGCGAATGAGGTTTTTGATTCTTAGTATGTGAAAGACAAGTGGGAAGCAATGAATTATTTCTGGTTAAAAAGAACAAAGTCTGTGGTTGAAAAAAAAAAACACTAAGACACAAGGAAGCATGATGGTCAAATGCTAAGGAAAAGATAGAAATTTCAGTATACAAAGGAAAGGGCAATCCATTGGATTGTGGGTTAACTTTTGGACCAAGTAATGAAGGAGGTTGAGATTATTATGCATTATGCATTTGTGAATCTGTGAAAGGACATTCACAGAGTGCCACAAGACATGGTGAGGTGGGCTTTGAGAAAATTGGGTATGGATGAATGGTTATTGTCTTTAGTAATCTAACTGCATGAAAAAGCAGGAACAATGGTCAGCAGATGAAGACTGAAAGGTTAGAGGTGAAGGTGCGGCTGCACCAGGTAGAGGTGGTAAGAGGGATGTGCAATGGATTTTAATAGGAACTCTTGCATGCTGCTGATCTCAATTTGAGTGGAAAGTAAAAGTGGAAAGTGGAAAGTAAAAATGAATTGAGAAAGAGGATACTGAATAGAAAGCTACTTTGTAAGTGAAAGACCACTAGGTAAATGGAGGAAAGAGCAAGCTAATGATTGGTGGTAAGGAGATAGGAGGTATGAATACATAAAAGATATAGTCATGTGAAGTAGTAGTGTGCTAGCACTGAGTGTGACCTTTGTCTGTAGAAAGTGTGTGAAATGGTGCAAATACTGATGTAATAAGTGTAAAATTAGATATCAGCAATGGAGAAAGAAGGGAAGGTCTGCTACTTAGTTAACATATTAAGTGAGGCAGAGATGGAGGTAAAGCATTGGTTTTAGGAGTTGTCCCCCATTTGGACTTCTACAGGGTTCTTTTCAACAATTATGAAAAAGTTAGAATGAATAATATATTCACATGAAAAGAATGGGTCTCACTTAAAAGAATGCCCAGAACCACTGAGAGTGGAAGAAAATATTTGGGGGCAACCGACAAACCTGGTATATACCCAGAAAATGGCCATTAAATGATCACACTGGATATTGTGATGCTGTGCTTTCACACTGCGATGTTTCTAGCTGTTGTAACCATCACGTGTTCTTAAGCCAGTTCTCCAAATAGAATTTTGAGGACAGTGGCAGAAATCTCTTATTTGGTTTAAGGGCATAATAGAAGGATTGTCAGTCATGGCTATTACGATGTGGCCAGGGTAAGTTTATAAGTTTTTGTTCTCTTTGCTTGTCTATTTTTTTCTTTTTCAATTAGTAATTTGTTTAATAATATTAATTATGTATTTATTTGTCCTTTATTTTATGTACCTTTTTCTCTGTTTGTTGAACCAATACAGCTGAGCACTATTTAAGAGCCAGAAATCCATGCAATGGATGTTTTGTAATTGACACTCTTGGTGGATTATGATTTACAGTGACTACCTCTTGGAATTTCCAGATTTTTGGCCCATTTTGCTTCTGTTTTGTTTTTTTGAGAACTGGACAGCAGACCAACTTTGCTTTTAAGAGACTGGTCTTCTAGGCATTTCTTTCATTTCCTTTTGCTGTATTTTAGCTATTGAAATAGCTTTTGTAAATAAATATTTCAAAAATCTTTCAGTTTTTTGTCTTCCCTTATTGAGATTCTTGTGGTTAAAGATTTTAACCTTGTTTGGAGGACATATGCGTGCTATATTTGTTACTGGGTCATATCTGGATCCTCAACGCCTAGTCTTAAAAAAAAGCCTAATTGCAGAAAGAGCAGCAAGCCAGGACACTACTGGAGGTAAGAACATTAGGTCAATTGTGAAAAGAACAGGCCATTTAACACTTCAGTCATGTCACCTCGTAATCTTTGCTTGTTTAAAGTGAAAAGATTCAGCTCGTCCAATCTCTCTTCATACCTCTCAGTCCTGGAATCATCCTTGCTATGTCCTTTTTTAATATGGAGACTGAACACATTACTCCAGGTGAGGCTTCACTAGTGCATTATAAAATTTAAGCATAACCTCTTTGATTTGTACTCCACACATTGTGATATATAACCAAACATCCTATTAGCTTTCTGTATACTGGCTGGATGTTGAGGAGTATGACTTCTAGGTCCTTCTAATAAAGTGTACTTTTCAAGTTTCAGACCTCCTATTTTTTAATATCTAACATTTTTACTTGCTATATGGAATACCATACATTTACTTACATTAAATTTAATCTGTCACAAATCTGGCTGAGCATTAATGCTGTCCAAGTCCCTCTGTAACAATTTAGTTGATTCTATGCTATCTCTTCCAGCTAGTTTGGTAAAGTGAAGATAGACCAAATATTATAAATGTTCACAGGGCAACACTAAACTGAAATAGTCACCCATAGTTTAGCCAAAATTAATTTTGCTTAAGGACTAAGTCTCTCACAAAGTCTTATTTGCTCCAAGTTCAGACACTAGTCTAATTGCACAGCCATTTTTCATAAGAAGGCCATCATAATTTTATGAATCACATAAAATGGTGACCTAATAAAAACTAAAAACACAAAATGATGGTACCCATGTAAACAAATGGCACAGATGATAAAGTCGCTGTCAAAATGAGAAAATTATGAATAAAAAAATAAACAAAATCCTATTTGTTTAGTAATAAAAATTGGGATATCTGCTTTTGAAAATGCGTATTTCTTGTTTGCCTTGTAACTACTATAATGTGGAACAGATTTTTAAGTTGTTTAATGTTGCAGGAAAACAATATTGGGTTAACTTCTGACATATTGAGGACTATGCATATATGTATTGATTTCCACTGCTCAGATATACAGCAGTGTTAAGAAAGTAGCTTTTGCTTGTAGTTTTGATTCTTTCTTGATTGAAATGTGAGAGCTGGGTGAGGACAGGGGTCTAAAGACAGAAAGCATTTGCACTTTTGTCATGTGTTTCATTGTTATATGTCACCAGATCTCTAGCAATCAATAATATGAAATGAAATTCCAAAATGCGTGTGTTCTCTGATCAACATATCTAGATCTGGCTCTCACCTCTGCAGCACTGAGCATTGCTCTGCATGATAAGCATCAATTAATATTGTATACTGGAGCTGCTTTGTTCAGCACCATTTAAGCAAAGGCCCTAAACCTCACGACCTTTTTTGAAAAGTCAAATGGCTGTTTGTGCTTCGAAGTACAAATTCTACAGCTCTGGGGCTGAATTAATTGTCGTAGTTAATAAATTAAAGCAAAACAGAAGGGGATGCACTATTTTGTTTATTTGTTCAAATTAAGCTACTAAGTCAGGTTTATGCATCCTGATTCAAAACAATCATCATTAAAAAAAATCATAACAAAATAATGGTTAATTTTTAAAACAATAATTTTGATTTTATAAGCAAAAATTAATAAAAGTAATAAATGAACAAGCAGTTATCCAGGAGGCTCATATCCCCAGCTCAGTCAATGTAATCGTGGCTTCTTGATGCTCACCCTAGATATTCTCTGGTTCTTCCAGTTTCCTCACTCCTTTCATAGTCCCTTTTGCTATGATAACCTACAACTCTAAAAAGGCTTACTTAGAAGGAGGACCTTGAATCTGAAGTAGAGTGAGTTCCAGAAATCGAGAAAAGAGGAAGGAAGTGGGTAGGTCACCAATCAGTCAGGTGACTTTGAGTCATAACAATCCCGATCGTGTTTCAGAATAGATTTGGGGTGCACTTTTTAGTTATTTGATAGAGTATATAGGCTCATAGAATCAATATTGTCACAGATACAGAGTACAGTCAAAATCTTACCTATGTGTGCTATTCAACATGCAACATGTTGACACTTTTCACCAAAATGATTAATGAGTAAAACTACCTTATTTCAAACCTTCTGTCTCCCTTACTAGAAAAATCTAATAATATGAGCAAAATAATGAAATATGTAAACTTTTTATGATGTAATTTAGCCTATAGCTAAGAAGTACAACCACAATAATAAAATCTTCTTCATATTGTCGATATATTTCAAACCTTCTGTCATTCTATATAATATTTTATTGGCATTATTGAACCTGAAATCTCAGAATTACTGCTGTTTTATGCTGGAACTGTTAAGCATCCATCACAACAAATAAAAGCTGGCTTCTTTTTCTCATGAAAAATAACTGCTATCTTTCTGTTTTCCTCTTTTTAAAGCGCTTTAAACAATTTATTTAGTGTTGACAATGCTCATTGTAGTGTCATTAGCTGGTTGCTGACTTGAAATACAATGACTGAAACAAGGATGTTTAATGAAAAAAAAAATACGCAGGTCACCTATATTCCATTTTTGAAGGAGAAAAAGAGAAATGGTTCACACCACTGAACTAGTGTCTCCCACTGCATAGTATCAAGTCAATGTTATGATTTGCAATCTTCTTTTATTTTTTTCCTGGGTTTTATATATATATTTAGAAATCAAAACTATTTTTTTTTGTTTTAATTCAAGGAATCTAAATGTGCTCTTAGACACTTGAATTATTGCCTTATTCAAAGGTTAAACATTTTTTACTGTCATTTTTGATGCTGTTCCATTTCAATAAAGGCATTATTTAAAATGTTATTGTGCTCCATTGCCATGGCAATTCTCCATTCTCCAATGGGAAATGTCCGATTATTGACATCATGTTGTGCAATGGTACTTAATTTAATTTAAATATTGTAGGTCCACTTACAAAAATCCCAGAAAACTGTGGTCCAATGATCAAGTAAACAAAGAAGAGAAATGGGTCCAAAACAATGTTCCAAAAATTTGACAACTTTGTGCAAAGTAAGCATTGTTGTTTAAGTGAGAATAATGACACCATCCTTCTGTAAGCAAAACTTTAAAATATGGCACAAAAAAGTGTTGATGGCCAACTGGAGACACTAATGTAAGTGGTTGTTGGTAAGTCTACTACAGTATGAGTTTTCTGATTATATTTATAGTTGAAAACGTTGATACACGGCAGTATGTCGAGCCAAACATGGTGAGAATTTAAAGTGACACTTTTGGCAGGAGGGGAACATTTACTACAATAACCATCTTTGTCCAGAAAGAGACAGGTTTACAGTGAGCTTCCTTCATAGGTTCAAGTTTTGCTTGGAAGTCAATCAACTCAGCTCATAGTGAAGCAGCACTGGTTGACTGACAAACTTTCTGTGCTTTCTTGTGGAATTCTTTGACACTTTTTACTGCAAATAGGTTTTCAAGGAACATTTTAAGTCAATTTCTCCAGGAACTCAACATAATTTTGATGGTGATGTTTTCCTTTTGTGGGAAATGAAGCATGCTTTCTGTATGTCATGTTTAAATAACTTCAGTTTTTTCTGGAAAGAATGCACTGCTGACACGAGGTCACATATTGTGGAGTTTCTACCCTCGAGCTTGACATTTACGTCAGTGAGGTGGGAGGTTATATCTGACAGAAAAGCTACAAGTTCCATTTTTCTTTTCATTCTGCATGAAATCCACAAACTGTTTAGCTTTGCATTGTTTTTTTCTAACAAAAAATATTTGGATTTTTTTCTAAGTAAAAAAGCCTCTACTGAAACACCTGACATTATTGTGGAGATATAAATCATCGAATGTTGCACTAACGTCTGTCAGGAAATGCAGCAGTACAAATGATGCATTCAAGTAATTCACAAGATTCATCACTCTTTTACATAAATTCTGAGTACATTTTTCCTAGAATAGCAGACAAAACTGTCTGGTGGATAGGATATCTGGTCTGAGTGATCTTTCAAGTGTTTTAGTAATCCCTTCTCTTGTGATGGAGCTCCACCAGTAGCTATTGTCTCAACATGCTTCAGGTCACTTTCTCTCTCAGTCAGCATCTGCATTATTGTTTCATAAAGGTCTTCCATTCTTATGTGGTCATGAAGATTTTTCAGACCTAAGACATCTTCACATTACTCTGTTTTCGCTTCACCATAAAATCTAACAAAGACAGTCAATTGTGCATTATCTGTGGTGTCCGTTGATTCATCCACAGTTAGCAAAATTCATTTTCCCTGTTTAATGGCATAAATAAATTACTTTAGTAAATCTTCAGCAAGTATTTCCATTTGTCTTGCTATACTGCAGTCGAAACAAGGTACAAGTATTTAACTTATTTTTTCTGTCATTTCCTCTATTTGTTTTCTATCAAGCATAGTTTGTATCACTTCACTCACACATTCTTTCACTATTTCGG
>JANRMT010062856.1:56039215-56075565 GCA_026402145.1 Polypterus bichir lapradei | reverse complement strand
ACTCACACATATACACCCATGCTGAATATACTCTATGTTTTCTTCTTTTAGTGAAACACTAATACAAATGATTTTTTTCTGGTCAGCAGTTCTTAAGTTGATTGAGTAGAATTACCTCTGCATTATGTAATTTGCATAATGTAATAATGTAGTTTCAAAAATTGCATTTGGAAAAACTGTCCCTATTGCAAATAAATAAATAAACAAACTCAGTGACTCAAAAAAGATAAAAAAAAGGAAAAGTATTTAATAGGTTTGACTGCAATAACCATACGTGTTACTATTTTATATAAAGAAATGCTTGGATTAAATTTTGACCTTAGTATTTTCTCAACTCCTGCTGTTTAGAATGTCTCCTCTGACATTTTGAATTGGACTGATTTATGAACAGAAGGAAGAGTCATATCTTGTAAAAGGATTCTCGGCAATGCACCATGAAGACAGTTTATCTCTGACAATATCAACTCCATCTGTGTTACAATGAAATCCTGACAAATGATGGTCATAGCACACTGTTCAGCGTGAAACAAATCATTGTACAGTGCTAATGCAGGTTTAAGATTCCTCTTCTGGAAGGGATCTTTCATTTATCTCTTTATTTTGGCACATTCCGTCTGCATTTTTGTTCACTGATTGCTCAGCTGTTCTGCACTGGTTCAGGAGACAATATTAATTCATCTCTTTTCCATACATGCTTGCTCCTGTCCAGCCTCAGTGGGAGACCTTGAAAGAGACAGCAGTCCATCACAGAACAAGGTGACAACATCTTTCAACCTGAGCCTGCTTATTTGATTTCTCAGCACTGGGTGGGAGTGGAGGCTATGCTGGCAGCATCAGATACAGTGGAGAGGCATTGTCAAAGGCACAGACACACTCACCCATATCGGACCTATTTAGTCATCGGTTAACCAGAGTGTCACGTAGGGAGATGGTAAACATACAAACTCCATACTGACAACAGCTGTGCTGGCATTTCAATGCAAGACTTCTGAGGTGTGAAAGAGCAGCATCTACCACTAGGCCACTAAGCAACGTTTCTGTGACTGAGTGAATATGGAATGTCTCTCTTTATGTGAATGCAGTTTCATATTTGCATTTGACTACAATTGACTTTTAGCTGCTATTGCTGTGAGCAAATTTATTTTAATATATCTTATTTAGGGTTACAACAAGCACAATCACAAGGTACTTTGCAACACAAAATACAGAATAAATAGACTACATGCACAAGTGGGTATTTACCGTTCACAATGTCATCAGGACACACTATTGAATGGGCAAGAATAAGAACTTTGCTTGAACTTTTTAATCCTTATAGTTCCAGAGGTTTGCACAACAAGTGAAAACGACTTCTGTCATATATCATCTGATTTGCAGGATTACATCTAGTATTCCCATATGTGAGTATTCAGAGTGCTGGAAATCAACGCTCATGAGAAGAACATTTATATTTGTGGCATGACCAGAGACATTTTACAATACAGGAAGTGGTCAAGGAGGAATACGCAGAATTTTATAGCAGCTGAGTATATGGCCACTGGAATATTAGTATATGCCAACTTAAATGTTCGACTCTCCAGCTCCGTGATCAATAAGATTGCACGTATTGAGTCTAATTAAGAATTCTGTTTTGGGAGCTACAATAGGTTATACAAACTTCTATTGAAAACAACTCATAAGTAAAATTATTTTTCAAGTACAAACTTTATTAAGAATTTCCAGAAGAATTTGCTACAGACCACTCTAGTAGTAAAGGGGTTTCATAACACCATTTAAAACTATATTTTATTTCAAGACAGTAAATAAAATGGATCTAAATGTTGTTACAATTGGTTCTCAAAGATGTAACATGGAGGGTGATAAAAACATGTGTGGTAAGGAGTTTGACCTGAATGTGTCTATTTGGACAGATCAGAGTGTTTTTTGAAAGCCTAATTGATTTTTTTACCAATCTTCTTCTTGGACATTTTCATTTCTTTTCCCTTATTTCTCACTCTTCCTTTCTCCACACTTCAGTTCATATTATGGCTTCCCTGTTAAGAGTTAGCATCATTCATTATTCTCCTTCAACCCAATGAAATAAAACTATATTCACAATCATCTTTATTCTTACATTATCTGAGATCTTTAATTACAGCTTTGTTTTTCCCTTAACTAATACCTGAATTCAAGCTCTTGATCACAGCTTTACTTTTCACATGTGCCTGAACTTTGATACTTACTTACTTTCATCATAATCATTATCATCACCACCATTTTATAGGCAATTTTTTGGGTTTACCTGGGTTTGGTCAGTTGTCCCCAAATCGTTTCTCTCCAGTCTGCATGGTCCTAGGCATCCTTTGGAGACAGGCTCATACATCTCATGTCATTTGCCACCACCTCCAGCCATATTTTTGTCAGCTTCCACTGGTCCTCATCCTCTACTCCTCCATTACAGTGTATCTCTTCACGTCTTCACTTAGTCTTTCACTACTTATATTGTGTCCGCACCAAGCATTTCTCTCCATTTGGCATTTGTCCTCCTCTGTGACACTACATTTATCTACCTAATCATTCTCATCTTCATTCTTATCCAATTTGGTGGATGTTTCTGGGTTTTTTAACTTTAAAACCTAATGTTAACTAATATTACATTTTTTGTTCTTGCTGTGAGATTCTACTTACTTTACTCATGAACCTTTGAGTCATATTCCACTGGGAATTAAAAATTTAAAAATGGCACATCCTGCAGCTTATCTAGCTATAATATCCAAATGTCTTGGCCTGTCACTTTCTGAATATCCTCATTGCTCCAGCAGAGTGTGAAACCTTTCTTCACTACTATAGTAACTTTAATACAATTTTTCTTTTTTTCTTTCTTTCTTTCTTTGACTCTCATCAGATAAGGGGAATGTGAAATATCAATTTTTGTCAACTATGCTTATAATTTTGTAATTAAAAATAAATGCCATGTACCTGGTTTACATACTGTACTACATTATAATCAACACTTTGGGCCAGTGGTAGCATTGCAGACCAGTCCTAAGTAGATTTATATTTATAGTATAGCATATACTATATCTTTATATATAATACGCCACTGTGGCTGTCCGTTTGTCTTTCCAGAATTTTAAATCACCTGTAGCTCGCAAACCGTTTGACTCATTGACCTGAAATTTGGTACACATACAGTATACTATGTGATGTCTACTATCCGCTTTCAGGGTGATGATTGACCTCCAAAGTTATACCTCTTTTTATTTTATTTTATTGTAGAATCAACTCTCAGCAGCGACCAGCAGGGCAGCCTTGTGGCACATGCATACGGGCGCTGTTCTCATCCATACCACCTTCACCATTACTTACCCTACTTCTTCATATCTTAAATCATTCTTGAAGCAGATTAATAAGTGAAAAATTAAGGAAAACATACTAAACAATTGCAACACAAACACTGACTTAATCAGTTTTAACGTGAAACGATGCCGATGAAAGAAAAGAAGACCGGGCCACTAGGGTGGAGAATACAAGTGCTGCTCAGGAAGCAGAAAGCGTATCAACCTCTGAGCAAACAAATGCTAAACGTACAGAGAAAGAGTAGGAAAACTATGAATGCTCAAGTCAAGTGTATTCACTGCACGTTATCGTGCAGTGCGCTGTTACTGGTAGTACAGTGCATCAGTAAAGTATTCACAGCACATCACTTTTTCCACACTTTATTATGTTACAGCCTTATTCCAAAATGGATTAAATTCATTTTTTCCTTTAGAATTCTACACACAACACCCCATAATGACTACATGAAAAAAGGTTACTTGAGGTTTTGGCAAATTTATTAAAAATAAAAAATTTGAGAAAGCACATGTACATGTACTCCTGCATTTGGCCTAGGGAGACAGTGAAGTGCAGTGAAGTACTTAAACTTCCTCAGAAAAACTGCAATCTTTTACAACTCTGCTCACCATGCTGTTCATCTTCTCCTTCTTTTCAAGTCCAACATACCAAACTGTTCAGCAAAGCTCCTCTCAAGCTACTCCCTCATTCATAGCAATGCCCAGCCAGAGACTCTCAGATGCATATTTCCTTAAAGGACAGGGATACCACAATATTTACAAATGTTAATGTAAAATAATTATGTCATTTGTGGAATATTCACAACTATTGTGAAATAATGCTCAATTCATTACTAAATAAACAGTACCAACTCATAATGAAAATATAATTACCAGTAAGCACTGATAGTGCAAAGGACTGTTACAAAACTATAATAGCCACTGTTTTTATTGCTCCTGCAGTGCTGAAATACGGAATGGAGTCGGTGTAAATTGGACCACTCATGTAATGTTCAGTTCTTTCAACACAAGTTAAGTAAGTCAAAGTGTTCAAACTCCGTTTATCCAAACCTGAGGGGGTGGCACAGCTAAGTTGGGGGATGGCTTCCCGCCTATGCACCCCATGGGTGGCATAGAACCTTGCTTGAAGTCAGAGAACATTTGCATGCTAATTGATGATCCTGGATTTAAGACTAGCATATTAATGATAACTTACATAAATATCTGTGCTGATGGTCTATAAGAAAATTCTAATGTCATGATTCTCTCCTTGCATTTTTTTAGTCTTAGAAATACTTTGACTAAGACGTGGCTCTTCTTATATTGGAACACATCCATTCATAGAGAGTAACCCATTATTCAGTCCTTCCTGTCTTTTTTAAATATCCTTCTGCGGGAATGCATGTTATTTCCATCTTCATTTTTTGGCCTTGCATTGTTTTATACACCATTTTAACACTGCAAAGTAAATAATACAGCTTTTTTCAAATGTAATTCGATAGCTACTAAATGTAACTTATAAAAACAGAGGATCTTTCCTTCCAGATGTTGCTGGATCACATACTAATTTGTAGCGTATGGTATAGTAATCTGAAAAAAATGGTATGAATGACATGTATAATTATAAGTAGGAAAATTACTCACATTTTTGTTCTGTTTCATTCAGTTGTATGTTGCTTTGTATAACACATTTGACAATGAACACGATAACAAGTTTTATTAACCTATTACATTTAATTTAGATATAAAAGTAAGTCAATAATTATCTGCACCTTTCTGACTATTTTCCCCCAAATACAATGAGCAGTGGTCTAACTTGTATGAGCTATAGGTGTACCAGTAGCCAAAGTCATCATCTGTTCATCAGAATCATGGTACTGACTTGTTCAGTGTTGTCACTGGTAGTGGACGTGGATGGGCGTCCTCCTCTTTCTTTGTGCTGAACAGGTGTCCAACCATTTTTGAACTCCTCAATCTATTCATAAACATTCCACTATTGAAAAAAACACTATCTACATACTGAGCAGAAAGTCTTCTGTTGATTTTGGACCCTGGTACACGTTAAACCTATTAAAAGGGGATCACTGCTCGCTGGTCTTCTTTGGTGCAAATAGAGAGCAGACCAGCCACGTTTACACCTAGAAAACAGCAAGGGAACTGACTGATCAAGATTGAAACGTTGCCACCGTGACCACAGACATATCGTGTTTCCACATGTACTCTGGGAAAGCTGTACAGCCAGTCCAAACAAAATTATCACAAACGCGTGGACAACTACTGACTTACCCTCATAATTATTGGAGTACACAGTGCATACTCCATACCTCCTCATCCAATATGTACAACAATGAATTAGTTACAATAATAAACTGTACTTTTACAATGAAAAACAAAACTGCTTATGAGATAAAAATTTCTCTTTCTGTGTTCTTCCAAATTCAAGTAACCGACCATGTACTGTATGTATTATTTCTATCCACAAAGGTTAATTCTCTTTTGGAGGTAATACCAGGTCTATGTACTATTTTAGTTTACTTATAAACAACTCGGACTCGGGTGGTTAAGATGAACTCCATTCACTGTAGTATCCCACTTTCTTATTTTTCTTACTACTTTCCTGTCCCCACTTCTCTAGCCCTTAATTCCAACTCCATTAAAGGAACCTTGGCCACGTTCCAACTCAGACAACATATGTACTATCGCCAAACTGCAGCATTCTACTATGCTAGTTTCTCAGCTACCTCCTATTGATGAATCTTATACTAAAACCTGCAGGTAAACTTCTCAAGTTGCTGATCTGTTTTTCCTAGAATCCTGAATCAATGAACCAGACTACAATTAAGACCGTCGCATGCTCAGTATACTTGCCATTAGCTGATAACGTCAGTGCCAGTTTCACCCGAGATGTGACTTCTCATGAAACATCATCAAGTTGAGTAGCACCTGCCAAACACACCTCAACAATATGCTGTCTATCAAAGTCAATGAGGTCTTTTATTTGTATCATGGTAGCCAGAAATGGGCTGTTTCACTTGTCCCACATGACCTTTAGAATGCAGGGAAGTGAATTTCTTAGCTATCTCAATGGCCACACTTGCTTTATTTTAACAGAGTTTTTCCACTAATTGGATTAATTGTTTTTTTTTTTTATTTTGTCACTTGACAACTACTACTGTCACAATTAATGCACGTAGCAGTCCACAAAAATTAATTATTGAATAGTCCTGAATTTAAGGAGACTGTCAAAGAAATATTAATGTCCCTCAGAGATACATACACAGTTAACTGCAGTGATTTTTCTAAAGTTGGCAGAATCAGAGGTAATGAGATAGAAATATAAAAGATGTAAGTGGATAATTTTAGGCAAGAGAAATTGTTAAAAATTGCAATATATGAAAGAAGTATAATGTCCATCTTTATTGAAAAAATTAATTATCTGAGTGCCATAAAAGTGTAAAGGTGCCCTTTATTTTAGGAGTTTTCTTCCCCTGGTACTTGTATGTAAAGATATTACTGAGCATGCATTATATGTTAACTATAATAAGTAAAGGGCCATTCATTAATTTTTATTTCATTATTATTGAAATATATCATTATGAAGGAATGATTATACCAACATTCTATTTAGCTTTTTAATTAAAATTATCTTAGGAAATAGTTTTTCGATCTTTCAATCCATAGATAAAGACACAGACGTGTGGTAAATCTAGTCAAACAATGACATTTGGGTCAACCTGAGAAAGGATTACCTGTAATTAAAAGAGATATCACATGTTATATTTATTAATTTAATGTCACCATTTACTCATTATTTTCTTAAATACCCAAGAAAGTAAGAACTCCCTCAGAGTAGGTATTTGCTTTGCTTTACAGGTGTTGATTTCACTGGCCAACAGAATTCTTTAAGGTTGATTTTTTAAGGCAATGGTTGCCATGGCATACAGTATAGAAATTATGCACAATGCTTCAGCTTTCTTGAGCTACTACCTGACATGTTGATATTAAAAAATAAAACAAGAATAAAAACTATAGCATCCATATCTCACAAATCAAAGAAACTGTCTGGGGCAGCTATAAAATGGTAATTAATATAAAATACAAATTTAAACTTTAATGGTTATTTTTTTAGAAAACTGTATGTAGCATAGTGCAAAGTAAAAGAAAAATGTCTATGCTGAAGATAGTCAAAGTCACACGACCAGTACAGAAGGTAAATCATTAGAGGGTCACAATGGTTTTTTACTTTTTTGATAGCATATGACAACCTGAGATATCTAAAGATGTCTATAAAAAAGAGATTTTTTTTAAATATGATTAGCTATTTTTTTTTCTCTCCTTCAAATACTTATACAGAATTAATACTAAATCTCTCGCTCTCTCTTTGCTAGTTTAACTGTCATTTTCCATATTCGCTCATATTGACCAGTTGTTCCCCAAATGTTGGGAGGTATTGGCACAAAAAAGTTTTTTTTTTACAACTAAACTTCCTGAAGCCAACTTCTTTTAGTAATATTTTACAAACTGAAAGGGAAAAATGTATCTTATTCTAACCCCCAGGTTCATAGGAGTAGGATTAATGATCAGTGTTTATATGATAATAAAAATACTTCTTATCACAAGACAAATACTCAAATACAACACAATCTCATCTTGTTTCACTCCTATATAACTGCATCTTATTTCCTGATGTTTTTATGTCGCTCCTCTCAATTACAAAGAAAAATTGTATCATTAAAGAGATGGTAGAAATGGGATAAATTCAAAAGGTTAAATCCATTCAACACTGTGATAGACAAAGAGGAGACCATTCACTATCCTAAATTTTCAAACTTACCGAAAATGTCAGGGTGCCCCAACATACTGTTGAATTAAAAACTGAACCATCTACTACATGCCTTTGAGACTTTAATTCATCAGTACATTTTAGTAGGAAAAAATTAATATTAAAAAGAACCCATAATTTTGATTTTGAGGCAGCAGTCTTAACAGGAAAATAACAGTTATCTTAACAGTGGAGAGTTATCTTATCCAAAGATCTTGACCATACATTGTTCTCCTCTCTTGCTAAATGAATCTTAGCCTGAAGAGATCTATTAATTTTTTAAATTTAAGATTTCTCACTCAAAGGTTTTCCAATGTTGTTATTTGCCCTAGTGTCGATATAAACACAGGGAACTCCAGTCTCTGTATTACATCTTGCGTGAAGGGGCCCGAGTTGCCTCCAGAGCTTGCGTATTGTAATCTTTTTAGTTAGCCAATTAAAGGGGTCATTTTGCTTGACTTCTCACTACATTCATAATGGCTAACAAGGTACAACACCCTAGTACTACAGGAAAATAACAGAAGAAATATATATTTTTTAAATTTCGGGTTGAGGTTGAATTACTACATTTTCCAATTAAACTCAGCTTTGCAATGAGTATAAACTTTAGGCCCAAACTTTCAAAACAGTGAGAAGTACTAGAGTGTTGTGCCGTGTTAGCCACTGTGGATGTAGTGAGAAGTTAAGCAAAATGACACTGTGAGTTGCCTCGAAAGCTTGCATATTGTAATCTTTCTAGTTAGCCAAAAAAAGGCGTCATTTTGTTTAACTTCTCACTTAGACAGTGAGAAGAAACTTGAGAAATTTACATGTTTTCTGTGTTTTGGGTAGTTTCCCTTCTCACCTGGTGGAAATTTCACCAGCCATCCCATGAATGGATAGCACATTTTATATGGATAGTTAGGCCAGGCTATAGCATTTCTTAAATGGTTTGTGTTTTTATGTTTTTCTTACTCCATCTGTGCTGTCCTCCTTTGTGTGTGTTTTAATTGCAATTAAATCACCTTTTTTATGTTGGCTTCCCTGTTGTCATTCTGGGTTTAGGGACAGATTACTGCCCCCGATTTATTTTTACAGTTTTGTCAGAAATATTAACCTTATGAAAGAATTTGCAATCAGTGACAAAGAGAGTGAAAGTAAAACAAAATTGTTGAATAAAAATATTTCAGATGCAATAAAGTGATCACAGTGTTTATTAGGACCAAGCACATTCATTGTTAGTATTAATATAAAGGATTTCTGGGAATGTTTATTGCTCCTAAGTATATGTTTTAATTTTATGAATTGTCCACATCACCCATTAGTGCATCACAAGCAGATTAAGGTTGACAAGGTCAGCTTATCTCTTGTTCATGTCATGTAACAGAGGAGAAGCAATTTCTTTGCCTGTCAGTGTTCAACACAGAGCTGTAGTTTAATTTTATTTGCTTAAGGTTACAGGAGAGCATTAAATCTTTCCAAGGTGCTTGTTTCGGGTCTGCTAACTGACTGATGGGTTAGTTTTAATTATGTAATAAAGTATGCCTCTAAAGGAGGGGACATTCACGGGATGTCCTTAGCAGAGGTCACGTTAGGGAATAGAGCTTTAGGCGCCACAAACAAAGTCTGTCAGTTTATTGCAATAGATGTACACTTTGCACCAGAAGACCTTCAGACACCCCCAAGCATGTCTCCAGTGCTTCAGTTTGTTTAAGACAAATGCAAATGAGCATTTGTACTAGCAAATCTAAAGACGTCTTTGCCATTGGCAGAACTTATTTTTTAATGAGTATGGAATTCGCTCAAAGTGTTATAAGGTCCTTATTACCCCACAGTCATGCTTCACAGTTTGTGAACTCTTCAAGTTGGTCATTACTATAGACATTATAAGGATATGAACCCAAACTCTTAATGAATATAAACAGTAGATTCAGAGATTATTCAGTCCCCTTCAGTTTCTGCACACTTTATTGTGTTGTAGATTTAATTTTAAATGTAAAAATATGACATTTTTGCCCATCAATCTACACTTAATAACTCATAATGGCAAACTGAAAACATGATTTCAGAAAGGTTTGATAATGCATTAAAAATAAAGTATTCAGGACTTTTGCTGTGGCACTACAAATTGTGGTCAAGAAAGATTCAGTGATCCTGAATTTGCTGACGATGCTGTGATCTATGTGGAGTCAATGAAGGTTCTGATCAGGGCTGTTGAGAGACTGAATGATGAGTCTGAGTATCTGGGCTTGCGAGTGTCCTGGATTAAAACCAACATTGAGGTCTGCAGAGAGAGTGTTGACCTTGTCAATAGGTTTACTTACCTCAGCAGTAATATTCATGTCTCTGGTGACTCTTCCTATGAAGTCAGTAGATGGACTGGGAAAGCATGGGGGGGGGGTCATTAGGTCACTGGAAAGGGGTGTGTGACACTCCTGATATCTATGCAAAAGGAAAAAGATCCAAGTCTTTAGAGTCCTGATGCTTGACATGGACACTATCCAGTGACAAAGACTGGACTCCTTTCGTACTGTGTCCCTTTGGAGAATCCTTGGGTACTGCTGGTTTGACTTTGTGTCAAATGAGCGGTTGCTTATGGAGTCCTGAATGAGGCACATTACCTGCATTGTGAGGGAGTGTCAGTTACAGCACTAAGGCCATGTGGTGTGACTCCTTGAGAATGATCCGGCTCACAGGATCCTCATTGTTGAGGACTCGAGTGGCTGGACCAGGCCAAGGGGACGCCCACATAACACCTGGCTGATAGATGGTCATTTCCAGAGGGTGGAACTGGACCCGCTTGTCTACATGGGGGGTTGCCAACCAGGATCCTGAGCTGTGTCGTTGTGTGGTGGGTGCAGCAACGTGCTGTACGAATGCATACTCCTAAGCCTGACCTGACCTGTCTGATTTAATTCTCTTTGAGATGCTTCTAGAATTTGATTGCAGTCCACCTCAGACAAACCTAATTAATTGGACCTCCTTTAGAAAGGCATACACCTGTGTATAAAAAGTCCCACAATTCACACTGTATGTTGGCACCAAAAAAAACCAAGCTGTGAAGTCCAAGATACTCACTGTAGACCTCCGTGATCAAATTGTGGTGAGGCATAGATCATGGCAAGTGTATAAATAACATTTCTAAACCTTTGAGTGTTCCTTGGAACACAGTAACCTCAATACTTGTGAAATGGAAAATGTTTGGAAAGACCAACACTCTTCATAAAGTTGGCAATTCAGGAAAATTGAGAATCCAGACAAGAAGGGCCTTGGTCAGGAAGAACCCAAAGGTCACTCGAATAGAGCTGAAGGCTTGTTTGAAATAGGAGAACCTGTCAGAAGGAAGACCATCTCAGCATCACTCCATCAATTAGCAGTTTGTGGTTCATTGGCTAACAAACGCTTGCAGTTTGAAAATTACATTTAAAGGACTCTGACAGCATAAGGAATAACATTCTCTGGCCAGATGAGACAAAAATTGAACTCCAAACATATGTTGTGTAATGACCAGGCACTGCATATCACCTGCCTAATTCCATCCCTATGGTGAAGCATGGCGGTGGGAACATCGTACTATGGGGATGTTTCTCAGTGGTAGGTACAGGGAGACTGATCAGAATTGAAGAAAACCTGCTCCTGAGCACATATGACCTCTGACTGAGGCAATGGTTCACTTTTCAACATGACAATCATCCAAAGCATACAACCAAGACAATGCTGGAGTGGCTTCAGGATAAGTCTCTTAATTGTCCTTGAGTGGACTATCTAAAGCCCAGACTTAAACCCAATAGAACATGCAGGGAGAGACCTGAAGATGGCAGTTTACAGACACTTCTCATTCAGTCTAACAGAGCTTGAGACAATCTGCCATGAGGAATGGGATATACTGCTCAAATCCATGTGTGTAAAGCTGACCGACACATACTCAAGAAAACTCATAGCTGTAATTGCTGACAAACAGGCTTCTACAAAGTATTGAATTAAAGACCTGAAAACTTGTATGAATGACAGGTGTCCGTTTTTGATTTTTAATAAATTTGCAAACCTTTCTGGAACCATTTTCATTATGGATTAAGTGTAAATTGATGGGCAAAAATGGGAAATGTATCTATTTAAAATTAAATCCACAACACAATAAAGTGCTCAGAAATGGAAGTGGTGTGAATTCTTTCTGAAATCAATGCAGAATGAATATAAACTGTGACAATTAGGAAATCTTCTTGTGTCCAGAAGTAAATAAACCTTTTCCAGTCATTAACTTGTGCCACCTCTTTGATTCAGTTATCTGCTGCTTGACACCTTTCTAAGGGGATTTTTCTTTTCCAAATCCATTTTATAAATCTTCCACATCTGTGAGGGTTTGGAGGTCCTGCCACAGCATTTCAACAGGATTTAGGTCAATGCTTGGGCTTGGTCATTCCAGGACACACAAGTTGTTCTCTTCTTACAAATCCACCGTTTAATAGGGAAACTTCAGACGGCCAACTTTATTCTATTTTGACAGAAGAAGCTTCATCCTGGCAACCATTCCACAGATAGCATTTCTGTTGATGGTTCGTCTTAGTTTTGTTCTATGCCTCACTAGTACAGAGAAGGCTGAAGAGGTTTGTAGATCTCTGGATGTCATTTTAGGATTACTCTTTGCTTCTTTTATTATTCTTGTTATGGCCCTGGGTGAGTTTTTTGGAGGATATGTACTTCCTGGGAGAGGTGTCATTGTTTTGAATACCTCCCACTTATATACTATTTGCCTATCTTTTTGAAGTAGGTTTATATAGATTCATGGCCATCCACTACTTTTTGTCCACTAGTTCTGCTAGTGTGTCCTTACTTAATAATACTAGACTCATCCAAACACCTGATTTTTTGTGGTTCTTTATGTTTTTCTCTTGCCTGATGTATCATTTCAGATCTTTAATTTAATTTGTTAGCTTGGTTAATTGAACAATCTGCTTTGCCTTGATGCAAGTCACACAATTACAGGTTCATTTATTTTAGACGTTGGACAATTAATACATGTAATACTTTGTGGACATATCCATTCAAACTCAAATGGCTAAATAATACAAGTACTAATTTTTTAATTCGGAAGATAAACTCTGATTAAATATGCATTTTCTGGATTAAAAAAAAGACAAAAATCTCAAATTATGTAATAGGTTCACAAACTGCCAAGCCATACTATATAGTTAAGCTAGAACGTTTTCACATTTACTTGTCAAAATTTGACTATAAAGATAGTTTAATTTAACTTGCCCAAAATAAACAATCAATATTCTTGTTTTTCAAACTTACAGCTTTCTACAAGGGACGTTCAAAAAGTTTCCGCACTTTTATATTTTTATTGGAAATGAAGATGGGAGGAGTAGTAATTGGGCATTAAAAAGTTGGTACGATG
This sequence comes from Polypterus bichir lapradei, assembly GCA_026402145.1. Classification (NCBI taxonomy): domain Eukaryota; kingdom Metazoa; phylum Chordata; class Cladistia; order Polypteriformes; family Polypteridae; genus Polypterus; species Polypterus bichir. The sequence continues at coordinate 56,062,052 of JANRMT010062856.1, read as the reverse complement.
CTGGGAAAATTGCATCATAAACGAAGGTGACTATGTAGAAAAGTGATGCAGTTTGTTTTTTAAATTCTTAATAAACAGAGTTACATAAAAGTGCGGAAAATTTTTGAACACCCCTCATAAAATGACAGATGTCTGGCACAGCATGTGAACATGTTTTTTTTCAAATAACTATAGTAATTTGCTGTTATCACTGTTATATATGAATAATATCCACAAATGTATACTGATTTCAGAACATTTACTCAAATGGAAAAATCCTAGCTCACCTCTTTTAAGTCAGTGGGTAACTAATGTTCTATACCATTTGAAACTGGAAAAAATCTAATTCTCACTTAGAAGATCTGTACAAAACCTTTTTGAAATATACCAGGTTCAAATTAATAACATTTTAGAATAAGCTTCTATTTCAGGGAAAAGGATACCCTTCCCTCCTTGCTGCTTTTAAAGATTAGCTCTGGTTGTTGGCTCTTGGGTGGAGGTTGAATTTTGAGTTGTTTGTTTAGTTTGACTTGATTGTTATTTGCTTCTATTTAAAATCACTCAATAAATAAAAAAAAAAGATTTTAATTTGACTCGATCAAAATAAACAACTAATATTCTTGCTTTTCATACCTACATCTTTTTAAAATGACAGATTTCTGGCACACCATGTGAACATATTTTTTGAAATAACTACAGTAATTTGCTATTATCACTGTTATCCATCCATCCATCCATCCATTATCCAACCTGCTATATCCTAACGACAGGGTTACGGGGGTCTGCTGGAGCCAATCTCAGCCAACACAGGGTGCAAGGCAGGAAACAAACCCAGGGCAGGGCGCCAGCCCACCGCAATATCACTGTTATATATGAATAATATCCACAAATTATTACTAATTTCAGAACATTATCCAGAAATTATATGGCCATTTGCTATAGGATACTTTACCCTAATTTTAAACAGGAAACCAATATCTCCACACTAGAGAGGTTTACAATTTTAAAATGTCACTCACAATCAATATAAAATCCAACAATTTTTGAAGCAATGTATCTATTAATTTATAAAGGCAACGTTTTATTTCTCCTAAAATGATTATACAACTCAAGGTCATTGTTGATTCTTAAATGTCGAAACCACTGATCCTCATCACACGTTTCCTGGCTTAGCTATTAAATCTTTCAAAAAGAAAATCCTTCATTTGTAAAATACAATAGACTAATTTTGATGTCACCCTTACACCCTTAGGACTCTCTCGTTTGTCATGAGTCTGGACAGATTGTGAAATTATCCATCAGCTGTGTTTTGTTGATGAAGACTCATTATCATAGTTGCTGTTTCTGTATGTGGAGTGCTATAACTCTGTAAAATTAAACTTAACAATTTCAGTTTTATGTAAGTAGATCTATTTTGATAAATAAAAGGAGCATATTGTCGGCCCCTTTCATATCCCCATACAATTTCTCTTTGTAAGTAGGTTAAGTTTTTTTCCGAATTATCTACAACTAGCAGAATACCCGCAACTCGCAGCGGAGAAGTAGTGTGTTAAAGAAGGTATGAAAAAGAAAAGGAAAAATTTTTAAAATAACGTAACATGATTGTTAATGTAATTGTTTTGTCACTGTTATGAGTGTCGCTGTAATATATATATATATAGCAAAATACCCGCTCTTCGCAGCGATGTCGTGTGTTAAAGAAGTTATGAAAAAGAAAAGGAAACATTTTAAAAATAACGTAACATGATTGACATTGTCATGAGTGTTGCTGTCATATATATGCCTGCCTAAATAAGTCACCCTCGCTTCGTTCTTACTTTTTTACCGTTCATTTAATCATGGCTAGTGGCGGAAAAATTATAAAATGGAAGGTGGATTACACTGAGTATGGCTTTACCAAAACAATTATTGATGACGAATCGATTATTCATAAAGCTTGAATTGGTGATCTGTTTTTCTGTGTTAACCTCATATTTTTTCATACTTCTTCTCAAACCAAGGTGGTGCAAGGGTAAAATGAATCGGGATGCGCAGTTCAATGTAATCGGTGTACCAGGAAATCATGCATTGACAAAAGTTCCCCTTTGCTTGTAATGCAAAGTGTGATTAAAAGCATTATTTTTTAACGCGTTATGGAGCACATGCATCGAAGCTTCTCAGCTGTGCTTGTGCTAAGAAAAGGAAAGATTTTAAAAATAACGTAACACGAGTGTCAATGTAACCTTTTGTAAGTAGTGCCTGGAGGATTTAGTGTGGAGAAACTCTAGAGACAGCGTGTGTATTAACTTGTGGATTTTTCTGTGAGTATTTGGTGGCAGTGTGACGAAGTTGCTTCGGAAGACGGCGTTAGCCGCGGAGCTCAGCTCAGAGCGAAATGAGGTAAATGGGTGGGGAGATGATGACGTGACTCCCCTACCCGCCTTAACTGTCAATCCCCCTCAAACACAGTCTCTCGGAATTTGCATAAGCACACCCCTTCACCTGCAATTTTAACTTAGTTACAAAGTGATCAAAACTCTCGTTTATATCCTGCGTCCTCTCATTAAACTTGTATCCCGCATTACCTGTGGGCATGAGAAACGCCAGCGGCAGCCTGTCTATGAACTTAATTTAAAGTTTAGGTTTACACCTTGCTTTCTTTCCGAAGTAGCAGCACTCATGAATATGGTAGTATATGTCACTCGCTCGCTTCTTATTGTTTCGCTGCCTTCTCAATTATATAATGCATGTTTTCTTCAGCGCTTTTTGGAGGTCTTCCTGGTTTTCTACACACTGCGTTGACAGTCAGTTCACGTGATTACGTGGGAGGCGTGATGATGTCACACGAAACTCCGCCCCCACTGCTTTCGAGCTCAACTCCATTACAATATATGCAGAAAAATAGCTTCCAGTTATGACCATTACGCGTAGAATTTCGAAATGAAACCTGCCCAACTTTTGTAAGTAAGCTGTAAGGAATGAGCCTGCCAAATTTCAGCCTTCTACCTACACGGGTACTTGGAGAATTAGTGATGAGTCAGTGAGTGAGTGAGTGAGTGAGTCAGTGAGTGAGTCAGTCAGTCAGTGAGGGCTTTGCCTTTTATTAGTATAGATTAGTCAACTTAGTCAATAACAACGTAATTCACAAATTGGGCTTTGCATACTGGGAGGACGAGGCAGATATGTTAGGAGGGTTTATATTTCTAGAGTAAATTGAAATAATCCATAAATCTCAGAAGGCAAAAGGGAGGTCAGAGAGAAAATGATATTGACGGGGTTCTTCAAGATGCTCCTCAGTTCTTAAGTCTTTGCACAACCGAGACTCTCTTGTTGGAAAAGAGAAAGCAACTATGGAGCTCAAAATTTCAATATCTTTTCATTGCACCCCAAAATAGGAACAAAGAAGTTAAAAGTAAAATCGTATGAGCTTTTGTTTACTGGTGAATAATAGGATTCAATTTTAAAGAAATTAAAGATGTTCACATCTATGGTGAATCAATTCATTCTGTTCTGGAACTGAGTTCAACATTAGCGGCCATTGTACTGTAAAACTCATTTTGGACTGAACCGCACTTCTCCTGCTTCATATTGAAGGTGGTGTTACAAGACAAAGGACAGCAGGGTTGACAAATAATTTAGACCAGTAGTTCTTAAACTTTTTTTTGAAACCCAACTTTGCAGTTTTTAGTGTCTTTGAGACCCAGAATCATTGCCACTCATTATTCCCAGTTGAATGTTTGTGGTCCCCCTTGGATAAACTCTGCCAACAGTAACCCTGGTGGGGAGGGTTTGTCCCTCTTGGAGGACTGCTGCTGATAGTCAACCCATGGTGGAGGAGTACCGCTTGGAGAACTGCTGATGCAGGCCAGAGCGGAGAAGTGCCATTTGCTTAAATAACCTGTGGCAACCCCTTAAATGACACTCTGCAAGCCATATGCCACTCTTTCCCATTGATTACAGATTTTGAATCACAACTCTGTTTGACCCAAAACCAGACAGCATGTAGCAAAGTGTAATATGTTATTTATATTTTCGCTTTGTTTTAATTTTGAACTTCCTGAAAATTATTTCATCCCTGTAAATAGTTAATAGTCTTCTGACAATATAATCTGTTGTAGTACGGGTGCAAATAATATCGTTACACCTCACAACATGCAGGCACCACGTTTCCTGGCTCTGCTGATAGAAGTACGGTGGATGCTGTGGGGGTAGGTTGTTGTTTCAGTTCTCCCTAAGCTTTTCCTTATTTTTATTTAATTTATTTTGTATTAATGATTTGTTTAAAATAATTTGTAATTGATTTAATTCATTATTTAATAGGCATGGGGAGAAGCGACTTCCATGATGCCCTGATCCTTTTTTTTTACCCTTTTGGTTTGGAAAGTTTTGGAAAGTTTCTTGGAGAAGAAAATAAAAGCTTCTGCTTTGACCCTACATGCCTCTGACTTGACAGTCATTTATACGACGCAGAGAAAGGCAGATTACAGTCGGTTACAAACACACAACCAAAAATGGGTTATGACCCACAGTTTTAGAACCTCTGCTTTAGACCATTAGAGGGTGAGAAGTGGGCCATCTGCAGTATGTGTCGACCCCTACTGTGTATTGAAGAAGACAGACTACCTGGATGTTGTCTGTTAATTTAAATGAGAGCTGGGTTAGGGAAAATCGAGGCCATTAGAATGAGGTGTAGTAAAATACTCCAGAGGCTTCCAGACCACTGTCCAAACATTGGAACTGATTAGGGGGTTCACATTGGACTCCCTGACTAGGACTTTAAAGGCCAGTCTTGCCAGACCTAATGTAAACTTGAGATAAGAAACTGAGAAAAGGCAAAGGTTTTATCCAACCTGTATGAAGATGATCAAGTGTGACATAAGGTCTTAGAAATTTGAGGGCTTTTAAAATTTGACTTGATGTTGTTTTGGAGAATTTAGGTGAATAGGATTGCTACGTTTGTTAAGCTGAATGTCCTGTTTTCATCAAAATTGTTCTAATGTTGTAGTTGTTGTTTTGTATATTCAGTTCTTCTTGTCACTCACTCTCTTGTATGTTTAACCTATAATAAAGACGTCCTTGGAGTTCACACTTTGTTTAGGAATGTCACCAGAGTTGGGGGTAAGTTGGTACAAAGTAATGCGTTACTGTAATCTAATTGCATTTTCCAGTAATGAAGTAGCTTTTCAGTTTAAATTTTTGCAATCATATTACAGTTGCTGACTTGATAAGAATTTCATTAGTTGCTTCACACATGCTTCTAATGTATGTAAAAAGTAATACGTAAATGTCTTGAAGGGCAGGCATTTCATTTCACATATCGTTCGCGAAGCCGAGTGTTGCTACCTGACCACTGTCCCCTGCACAATTTGCATTGCTCATGTGTACCTGTTTTCACAAACAGTACTGGAGATGTGTATTATTTTACAACATTACAGTACAGCTCATTTTACTTTGGAGATTGCACTGAGGTCATGTTTGGCTTTATTAAATAAAAAAAAATCTTTTAGTATTACTTTGAAAGATAACAATTTGTCAGTTTAACAATGCATTAAAGGAATATGATTAATGAAGAAAATTTAATTCTACTTTAAGGACGACAGAACAAAGTGAACCACTGTGCATGTCCGGGAATTTTTATAATTAAATGTGTGATAGCTGTGGTAATAGTTTTGTTCATTGTGATCTACAGCCTCTTGAATAAGGAGCTCACAAGGAATTAGATTTTTAGAGGCAAAAAAGTCTCATCAAATGAAAACGCTATAAGCATCATGTGTTATCAAATTTAATTTAAATCCCTACATGCATTGTGATGTTTTTGTTTCATCTCTTTAACGATTCCATGAAAGTCAGTGTACAAGTAAGTTAATTGCATCTTTACTTTAATTGTTAGTGACTCTAATTACCCTAAAGAAGTAAATAATTTCCTTTTGAGCTCCACCTGTCTTTTTGTTGGTGTAAAGAGCATCGAGACAGAAGACAGACCAGCATATTGATTGTGTTATACATTAAACACTGCAGGTAGCTAGCTGCTCCGGATCAATAAGAGTATTCATCTGCTGGAATCTACACTAGTTTGCTGACTCCGTGTTTGTAAGTGTTAAAGTCAGTTTCGTTTTCAATTGCAAAAATATTTTACATTTTTTTGTGAATTAAGGGCCACCACTTTCTGGTTCATATGTTTGAAATGGCACAGGTCTTATTTAGGTTCTTTTGTTTACATGTTTGACTAATGAATTTACATGAACTGTTATTGGTTATTTCCACCTTAATAAAATACTAAAAAAAACATGCGGGTGTCATTCTCATACTTTCTGATTAGTATATGGGTTTAGAGAGTGATGTAAAAGTATAACAAGTAGTAATGACATTACATTTTCCAGGAAGAAAAAAATCCCATTATAACTTGAGAGAAGTAATTATTAATTTGCATTGGATTATATTTTTCAAGCAGTTACACTATCTCTACTTTTCAACTGGAAAAATCTTATATTTAGGAAAAAAAAAAGTTACAATACCTGTCCGGGTTTAGCATCCTCACAAATGGATGCTTCATACGGTGTAGCCAGCTCTGGTGGGTTATCGTTCACATCCAGAATTCGAATACTGACAGAACTTCTTGACGCTTGTGATGGATTGTCTGTAAAGACAACAGGAATTAAATTCACTTACAAAAAGTCATATAGTTATAATTGCAAGATTATTCAAAATCCTTTTTAAAATGAGTAATATCCCAATATGAACAAATCATGGATGCAGGTTTATTGATCACCATGTGTAAATATTTCATATCTCAGTGTTTTAAATGCAGCCATTCACCCAAAAATATGCTTCCTTATGTGCTTTACACTTTCGTACTTTTTTAAATAACAGTCCATTTACAAATGATTTGAACTGGTTTATCCAGTTTTTACAGATATTGATTTTATTCTTTAAAGTGTGTAAGTTACAAGTTAGTCAAACATACAGTACGATAACTTATTGAAATCACATTAAACACCAGCAACACTCTGAAACGAGAACAAAACATAAGTAAGTAAATACCCCAATATTAAAATCTGAAAATCAGACTAATCTTTCATTAAGCCATAATCTAAATCCCGAATTCAAAATCAAAGGAATGTAGACAAAATGTTCTAATACCAAAAAAACAATAACTATAGCAACCAAAATTTTTTTGAAGGACTAGCCATCAAATTTGGATAATGAAGAAGTGTCAGCACTATTTTTTTAGCCCTGTGACCTGGTTATGCACTTTTAAAAATAATGGTTCTTCAATGGAACTTTATGGTTCTTTACTGGATTGTGTGGTTAATCGTAGCTCCATTGCTTGACACCAAAACATTTTATTCTGGGAAGTGTTTTTTTACATATGAAGATGGTTCTTTACACTTTGAAAAACTTTCTAATATGTAGAAGGAAAAAAATATCATGACCCATTGATATTTAACAAATCTGTTGCCATCTGTTCATGATTATTTATGTGTGGAAAAGAGGTTCTTTCTGAAACCATCATGTAGATGGGTCTTTTGGGAACCAAAAAATGGTTCCCTTATCGGTATCGCTCCGAAGAACTGTTCTGGCACTTTTATTTTTAAGAGTGTGATGTATTGCATTTCCAGGTCATTGTAACAATGCTACCACAAAATGGCAGCAATTGAAATTAACAAAATGGTGCCAGGAAATGATATCAAAATGAAGACTAAACAAGAATATTGTTAGGAATAGATTCAGGGTCCCAAAAATCATTAAGACTGAATAATCAACTAAAAAAAAAAAACTTTCCAAAAAGCAGAAAAATTATCATCAAAATACATTCACAGTAAAGCAGATATCTTCCCTCTTTGTGTACAATTAGGTGTTAATCCACATTCATATTGGAGTGTTTGGGTCCAGAAAGATATATGAAATATACCATTTTGAGATGACTAAGAAACCCAACCCCAGTTTTTTGGGAAATGTCAGGAAATTGGTGTGCCTAGAATAAACCCCCATGGGCAAACTCCATATAGGCAGGTGGCCTAAGAGTGTCAATACATGTGTCAGCTCTAAAAGTGTGCTGCCCTACTTCCAAAAAAGGAAATTCCTCATCTCCTGTCTTCATGCAGAACAGAGTTTTCGATATAATGTTAAGGCATGTACAGTATGATGGACAGCAACGAACGATAATAAAACAATATAAAAATGTTCTTGAAAATATCTCACATTACCCATGTTGCATAATCCTCATGTCAGATTGTCCAATCATATTCTCACTACTTCCCAGACACATATATTTTTACTAAAATATTGTTAAAACATCTATCTTCAGAAAACACACTTGTGAACGAATATGTAACGCTCTCAGTCGTGAGCAAGTATTGGAATTGTAGACTCACCTCCCATCATTACATTTATATATTCATAGCAGTGAGCCACAACTGGAGTATCTCGGGGTTATTTATCAGCACTTTGTGAAACTGCACAGGTGAATTGGCCTTCATCTTGTTAAACCGCCTCTGATATGCAGAAGTCTGAGGTATATTTGAATCCTGATAATGTTTGCACTGGCTGTTCTTTAACTTTTACATTTTAGTTTTATACATCTCTCAGTGGCTGTTTTTGCTCCTATATGTGAAAGTGCAATGTTAGGCCGTGACTAATGTGTTACTGAGCCATTGAAAGAGGTGAATAGGAGGGTCTTCAATTCAAATGTATTTGCTGAGCACATTTAATTTTCATTCACGATATCCACTTTCTGGAAGTGTTTCTTTTAATAATATTTTAGTAAAAATAAATGTATTTGGGTATTTATTGAGCATGTTTTCATGGATGTGTCTGAAATTGTTTCCTGTTGTCCAGCGTTGGTCACCAAAGACTTCTATTATATCAGAAATTTGTTATCTCTGTCCTGCATAAAAAATGAGTTTAATATTTTTTCTCAGCCATAACTACTCAGCCGTAAGTAACATATAAGTATTCTTTTAATGTTTAAAAATGGCAACAAAAAAAAAACATACATCAAAAGGCATAGTCAAATACTACATATATAACCTGCACACCTGATGTGAAAAATGACTTTATGATTTTGATGTAAAGTATATTTTCTGGTCTTATATTTTGAGCTGTCATTCTGTCCACAACAAACGGCTTACCACTTTGGCCTGCATTATTGTAGGTGACATGGGTGAGTGCAGTCACAAATGACATAGTCCAGAAATGCTGCTTACACGGTTGATGTTGAAAAAGAAAAATTGTGTGAAAAACAAATCATTATATGAGAATGGTGTGTTTTCGGCTGTTAAACTGAGTCACTTTAAAATATATTAAATACATAAGATTTCTGAAATATGCGACAATAAAGTTTGACAAAACTGATTGATAAATTTGATTTTTCTCTTTAATAATTTATCATTTCCATCACATTTTAAATGTCCAGAATTTCCAGTCTAACAGTATATTAGGAGTCCTGTTTAATGTTTGCTGAATGTTTCTGTGTTAGTGGCAATATAATGCTTATTTTAAAATATTCAATTACAGATGAAAAATAACACATTATTATTTTGATTCTGTTGCTATTATTACGTGCTTGTGTCACATTTGCATTTTCAGCTTATGAATCAATAGGTTTTCTTAAAGTGTAAAAAAAAATGTTATTAAAAAATGCATCCCCTGGAAGGCATAGGAATAAATTTACTAATTAATATATGACCCTGTTGTTTCTTCCAAATATCATATTTGGGAATATTAAATTTTGTTTCTAGTCAAAATTAAAAACATAAACACTCATATAATTTAAAAGAGCACATCTCAGCTAAAGTGTTTACACAGCAGAGCATTAGCCAGTTTCTGGGCACAGACTCACCCTGAGTGTATTCATTAACATTCATTAGCTTAGAGGCTGTCATTGTCTCTGAAGTTTTATGAGCATGTTTTCCCTTTTTATTTGTTTGTGTTATTTTTATTGTTTGAAAATAAAATCACACTTAGAAAATATGTGAGCAGAACAGTAATAAAACTAAAAATTCTCTGTGCATATGTATGCTTTTGTTCATCCCAGGAACATATTTAACAATAATAAAATAAAACCTTTCTTTTCCTCCTGTCATTGTTGAAGTAGGTGGAAGTCACCTCAGAAAGACCAAATACAACTTTTGTGAATTGCATCCTATAAAATCTAACATCATTTAATTATTAGAAATACATTTCTTGCAAAGGGTTGTGGATAAGAATCTATACAGGACAGTAGAAATGAATGTGCTATGAAAGGTGCCATCATCCATTTTGTGAACCTCTTATTTGGTTTTGTAGTCAGGGAAAGCGTGAGCTTCCAGAACTGAAGCCAACCATGAGTGGGATGTTAGCCTACCAAAGTGCAGTATGATGCATGAAATTATTAAACTCCAACATTATGGTTTCATTTCTTTTCTCATTGGTGAATTGCAATTTGTAGAATCCCACCTTATTTTGAAGGTTGATTAAGGAAATTTAGCACTGAAGCATATGGTGCTTTGAAATAACTGCAGCTTTGTTAGCCAAATCACTACTTTACTTTTCCTGGATACTGCACTTGCAAGTTTGCCAAATGAAATGTAAGTTGTTTAGCCAATTATGCTCCTAAACTCATGAAGGGCAGGTTTTTAGATTTTTTTGTTCTTTGTTTTCTACTTTAAACACAATATTTACAATGACAGAGTAAGTTGGGTACATTTATTGACTATACACATTTATGCAAATACTGTATGTAAAACTAGCCACAGAATCTGTCAAAGAGAAGTAATAGAATACATTTAAAAATATTTGATACTCTAACCCTATTTGTACTTTCAGCATTTCTCATACTTGGTATCCTAGTGCATTTGAACCTCTCTCGCCTGGCACTTTGCCTCTTGAGCGTATTCCAGTAAAACCTGCTTCTAATACTGTCATTTTTATGCACCTTGCTCTACTCCTATGCAATTTTTGACAATTACCTATGGTACACGGGCCCCCAATACCTGCTGAGAAAGCATAATTTGTATTCTATACGTCTTGCCTTTGAAGGCGTCGATTAGATTAGATTATCTATACTAATAAAAGGCAAAGCCCTCACTGACTCACTCATCACTAATTCTCCAACTTCCCGTGTAGGTAGAAGGCTGAAATTTGGCAGGCTCATTTCTTACAGGTTACGTACAAAAGTTAAGCAGGTTTCATTTCGAAATTCTACGTGTAACGGTCATAACTGAATCCTACTTACATACATATATACGTCCATCGCCTGCAGCTCAGTTGCCGTGTGAGGCGCCGTTGCGTCCCCCATCCCCACGCCTCCCACGTAGTTGGTTGCCTGCCTATATTGTGTCCCCCATTCCCACGCCTCCCACGTAATTGGCTGGCTGCCTATATAATAAGGCCGTCCGTCGCTCCGATCTCTTCATTCCCTTCCTTGCTTCGCCACGGTATTCACGTCTCCCTGCTGATAACTGCAGCCTTTTTATTTAATCCATGGCTTCTACCCTGTTTTATTGTTCGTTTATTACGATTATAGTTATTGTGTAGGTATTTTAGACTTAGTTTACTGTTCAGGTACCCATTTCCTTTATCGTTCCAACTGTACCCCCATTAACATGTCTATCGAGGTGATCACCATCGATTAAAGAACTGTCACTTACCGAGTGGTTTCCATGCCTGGAGATGGCGCCTGCCTTTTCCATTCTCTGTGTTACATATTGCACGGCCATATCAGGCTCACTCTTGATATCCGGAGGAACATTAGGTCTTATGTATTGAATGACTGGAACAGGTTCAAGGTGTGGACTGATGACGGTACAGGAGATAATTATACTACACTGGAGCACTATAAGAGTGAAATGCTTAACCCCTTACCTATGGTTCTGCATGTGTGTTGATGGCTGCCGCTAAATTGTTCGGTTGTCGCTTTCAAGTGTACCGAAATGGCCAAATATTTTACACCTTTCAACAACCGCCAATGCCTCTTAAACATCTTAGATTCACAGGTGACGATTTGAGTAGTGGGCACTTTGATGTTTATGAATGATTCAACTCTCAAAAGCTGGATGCGAAGTTATCGATGAAACCGGTTGTATGCTTGACAGATGACGAATGTCACTTCAACACAACAAGTCCTGCAAATACTAACGTAATTGAAACAAACCATGAAACTCAAACCGTATATGACAGCAGCAATCCATGCTGTGAGAAAACAGTAAAAAGGAGGCGTGTCAGATGGCGTGGTACATTTTCTGATGCAGCTAGACAGAAAAAACTTTGTGACGCTGCTGCCAAATACTCGCAGAAAAATTCACAAGTTCATAGACACGCTGTCACTAAATACTCGCAGGCAAATCCATAAGTTCATAAAGACGCTGTCGCTAAATACTCACAGGCAAATCCACAAGTTAATAGAGACGCTGTCGCTAAATACTTGCAGGCAAATCCACAAATTAATACAGACGCTGCAGCTAAATACTCGCAGGCAAATCCACAAGTTCATAGACACGCTGCCGCTAAATATTCGCAGGCAAATCCACAAGTTAATAGAGCTTCTTTTTCTAGGCACAATCCCAATAATGAAAAGCGGCTCAAACAAAAACAACAGGTTTGGCTCAAAAAAGCCGATTGTGGATTTGCATACGACCCAAACATACATTATGAATCTGACAAAACAGTACACATTGGATCCTTGGATGTTCACTGTGAGTATTGTCAAGCTCATAGGTGGAAATGCGAGTCTCCTGGTTTGTGCTGTAAAGGTGGTAAAGTCTCTCTCACTCCTTTAAATAAGCTTCCTGACCTTCTTGAGGGCCTGTTAAATGGCGAACATCCTCAAACTGAGCATTTCTTGAACAACATTCGAAAGTACAACAGTACATTTCAAATGACGTCATTTGGTGAAGACGCGGTGCACTATCCGGTAGAGTTTCTGCACACTCTGAATCCTCCAGGCACTCCTGAACATAATCTAATTTTGAAGGTTGGGGCACCAATAATGTTACTGAGAAACTTACAGCCACCGAAACTTTGTAACGGCACGAGACTTCAGGTCACGTGTCTGCAAAAGAATCTAATTGAGGCAACTATTTTTACTGGCACTGGCTCAGGGGAGAGAGTTTTCATTCCTCGCATCCCCGTTATACCCTCTGATCTCCCATTTCAATTCAAACGCCTCCAATTTCCAGTAAGGCTCTGCTTCACAATGATAATTAATAAGTCTCAGGGACAGACCCTACAAAAGGTTGGCATTGATTTGAGGCAAGATTGCTTTTCACATGGCCAACTGTACGTTGCATGCTCAAGAGTAAGCTCAGCGCACAGCTTGGTCATATTACAACCGGAGGGCCAAACTCACAATGTGGTATACAAAGAGATCCTTAACAAATAATTATTGGTATATTTTCCCTCAGTTTAAAAAGGTTTACTTTTTTTCTTAATAAAAATTTTAAGGCAGTACTTCGCCGCTGCGAAGAGCGGGTATTTTGCTAGTTTATTTATAAAAGCACATTTAAAACAAAAGAGTTTGCGTCAAACTGCTGTACAAAGAAGCATTAGAATAAACACAATGCAAATAATCATAAAGAAGCAGATCAGTAAGACAACCAATTATAACATCCACGACAACCCCATTATACACTTTGAAAAGCAGAAGAAAACAAGCAAGTCTAAAGATGACTTTTAAAAACCTCGATAGAGGATGAAGACTTGATGTGAAAAGTGTAGGAGCCTTTTCTTCCCCTTATGTTTCTCAACCTCTCTTGCCTAGCACTTCCTTATTCGATCATGTCACCAAAGGCAAAGTGACCAATCAGACTGCTCGGAAGGACCAGACAAACACACACACACAAGCAGACAGTAATGTTTTATTACGTATATAGTAGATCACATGCACATGATTGGCCTGTCTTTTCCAGGGATATAAATGAAACATGGGAATGAGCTGAAGGTCACACAGTGATTCAACTGTCCTTTACTTCCGCATATAGCCAGAAAACCCTCAACTAATCAGAAGACACCCCATGCCATCCAAGCCCCACATTTATTTCCATCTCTTCCAGTGTCACCAGCGCATAAACGGTACACATGCAAACATTCAGTGTCAACAGACTGATGCAGTATTATATTTTATCCAGGGTTTGTTCCCTGGTTTAAGCATTTTTTCCTTTTTCTTCACACTCTGTTGTTTCTGAATTATTGTTTTCACTGTGTTCTTTGTCATTTTGTACATTTTGTTAATGTTGTTTAGTATTATTTAGTATTTACACTATGTCACACATATGCGAGTAGGAGACAGCTAAAGGGCCTGAGTAATAGTAATCCTATTGAGTTGGATTCTGTGTATGTATATTACACTAAACAAATTCTGAAAGTTGGAGACTAAATGTCTTTCATAAATCCAGCTTTGGTTGTGTGATATTATTGAAAGAAGTACTTGCTTAATTTTTCCTGGGAATGCATTCTTTTAGAACTGTAGCTCATAATTTGACCCTATACATATCCTTTCCAAGTAATTGTGGTCAAGCTATACAGTCAAGATAAATATCAATAAGAAGATAGAATATATTTAATTTGCTTTAAAATGCAGCTTTCACTCATTTTATACATTACAGTACATGATATATACATACATGCAGCCAAAAGAAATCTATGGAACAGCACAATTGTCTTTCAGTTCTTCAGGATGGTCTTGTATGTCCACCTTCAAAGGAGTCAGAGGTATACTGGATTGGATGACAGTAAATTCCATCTGTCCATTTCAAACAGACTTCTACTTTCAGTAACATTTAACACTTCTTTCATGCTTTATGTTTTCTGAATGCCTGACACTAATGTAATTTTGGGGAAAAATCATTACATATCTCTGGGATAGCCTTTGATTTAAAATCATTAAAATTATCAGTGGTATTTGATGTACTGGCAGATGGAATTAATGTGTCTAATAAGAAATTGGTTGTAATATCTTATACAACACTACTGAATGTAAATGCAAAAGTATGCCTATGAAGGCCTTGTAATGATCAGATGTCCCATCCAGAATTGGTTCCTGCCTTGCATGGATGCTGCCAGTAGAGGCTCCAGCCCCCAAACCAATCATGAATTACAGGTTTAAGAATGTTATTTTTATGTACAGTTGCTAACCCAGCCACAGGGGATGCACAAACCAGTGTGTTTGTTTGTGCCGGTCCCAAGCCTGGATAAATGGGGAGGGTTACGTCAGGAAGGGCATCCGGTGTAAAATTTTGCCAAATGAATATGCGGACAACAATACAAATTTCCAATTTTTTTGTTAACAACGACCGCCACCAGTACTGTTGCAACAGTGTGCTGGCGGAAATTGGGCTACTGTTGGCCGAAGATGAAGAAGGAGAAGAGGGGGGAGATGTGTCTGGAGGCAGGTGGAGAGGAGGAAGGTAAAGAGAGTGGAACTGAGGGTAGGAACTTTGAATGTTGGCAATGTGACTGGTAAGGGGAGAGAGTTAGCAGATATGATGGAGAGAAGAAAGTTTGATATATTGTGCGGGCAAGAGATTGAATGGAAAGGGAGTAAGGCCAGGTGGTGGATGAAATTGTTCTATCATGGTGTGGATAGGAGGAGAAATGGAGTATGTCAAGAATGTTTTGGAGGTGAAAAGAGTGTCAGACAGAGTAATGATTATGAAGCTGGAAATTGGAGGTGTGATGATGAATGTTGTTAGTGCATATGTACCACAAGTTGGGTGTGCAATGGGTGAGAAAGAAGATTTTTGGAGTGAGTTGAATGAAGTGCTGAACAGTGTACCCAAGGGAAAGAAAGTGGAGATTAGTGCAGATTTCAATCAACATGTTGGTGAAGGGAAAAGAAGAGATGAGGAGGTTATGGGTAGGTATGTTGTCAAGGAGAGGAATGAAGAAGGTCAGAGGATAGTGGACTTTGCCAAAAGGATGGACATGGCTGTGGTGAATACGTGTTTTAAGAAGAGAGAGGAATATAGGGTTACGTACAAGAGTGGAGGAAGATGCACACAGGTATATTACATCCTATGCAGAAAAGTTAATCTGAAGGAGATTGAAGACTGCAGAGTGGTGGCAGGGGAAAGTGTAATTAAGCAGCATAGGATGGTCGTCTGTAGGATGACTTTGGAGATCAAGAAGAGGAAGAGAGTGAGGGCAGAGCCAAGGATCAAATGGTGGAAGTTGAAAAAGGAAGACTGCAAGGTTGAGTTTAGGGAGAAGGTGAGACAGGCACTGGGTGGTAGTGAAGAATTACCAGACAGTTGGGAAACTACAGCAGATATAGTAAGGGTGACAGCAAGAAGGGTGCTTGGCATGACATCTGTACAGAGTAAGGAGGAAAAGGAAACCTGGTGGTGGAATGAGGAAGTACAGGAGAGTATACAGAGGAAGAGGATGGCAAAGAAGAAGTTGGATAATCAGATAGATGCAGAAAGTAGACAAGAGTACAAGGAGATAAGGTGCAAGGTGAAGAGAGAGGTGGCCACCACCACCTAATCAAAGCACCATGATGTTCCTACATTGATGGATTAAAGGCCAGAAGTCCACACGACCATTATCATCAAGTCCTTCCATGAAAACCCTAAATACAATGAATACTGATCATTTATCTTAGGTAGAATGCCCAGAGGGGGCTGGGCGGTCTCATGGTCTGGAACCCCTGCATATTTTATTTTTGCTCCAGCCATCTGTAGTTTTTTTGTTTTTTCTGTCCTCCCTGGCCGTCGGACCTTACTTTTATTCTATGTAATGAGTTTTGTCTTATTTTAATTTTTATTTATTTTGTCTTTTTTCTATTTCTTGAAAATGTATGAAAATGTGCTATATAAATAAAGGTTGTTGTTGTTGTAAAGAAAAGGGGTATGATGAGTTGTATGAGAGGTTGGATACTAAGGAGGAAGAAAAGGACATGTACCAATTGGTTAGACAGAGGGACAAAGCTGAGAAAGATGGGCAGCAGGTTAGGGTAATAAAGGATAAAGAAGGAAAATTACTCACAAGCGAGGAGAGTGTGTTGAGCAGATGGAAAGAGTACTTTGAGAGGCTGATGAATGACGAGAACAAGAGAGAGAAGAGGTTGGATGATGTGGAGATAGTGAATCAGGAAGTGCAACAGGTTAGCAAGGAGGAAGTAAGGACGGCTATGAAGAGAATGAAGAATGGAAAAGCCGTTGGTCCAGATAACATACCTGTGGAAGCATGGAGGTGTTTAGGAGAGACGGCAGCTGAGTTTTTAACCAGATTCTTTAATGGAATCTTGGAAAGTAAGAGGATGCCTGAGGAGTGGAGAAGAAGTGTACTGGTACTGATATTTAAGAATAAGGGGGATGTGCAGGACTGTAGTAACTACAGGGGGATAAAATTGATGAGCCACAGCATGAGGTTATGGGAAAGAGTAGTGGAAGCTAGGTTAAGAAGTGAGGTGATGATTAGTGAGCAGCAGTATGGTTTCATGCCAAGTAAAAGCACCAAAGATACAATGTTTGCTCTGAGGGTGTTGATGGAGAAGTATAGAGAAGGCCAGAAGGAGTTGCATTGCATCTTTGTGGACCTGGAGAAAGCATATGACAGGGTAACTCGAGAGGAGTTGTGGTTTTGTATGAGGAAGTCGGGAGTGGCAGAGAAGTATGTAAGAGTTGTACAGGATATGTACGAGGGAAGTGTGACTGTGGTGAGGTCTGCGGTAGGAGTGATGGATGCATTCAACGTGGAGGTGGGATTACATCAGAGATCAGCTCTGAGCCCTTACTTATTTGCAATGGTGATGGACAGGTTGACAGACGAGATTAGACAGGAGTCCCCGTGGACTATAATGTTTGCTGATGACAATGTGAACTGTAGTGATAGTAGGGAGCAGGTAGAGGAGACCCTGGAGAGGTGGAGATATGCTCTAGAGAGGAGAGGAATGAAGGTAAGTCGGAACAAGACAGAAAATGTGTGTAAATGAGAGGGAGGTCAATGGAATGGTGAGGGTGCAAGAAGTAGAGTTGGCGAAGGTGGATGAGTTTAAATACTTGGGATCAACAGTACAGAGTAATGGGGATGGTGGAAGAGAGGTGAAAAAGAGAGTGCAGGCAGGGTTGAATGGGTTGAGAAGGGTGTCAGGAGTGATTTGTGACAGACGGATATCAGCAAGAGTGAAAGGGAAGGTCTACAGGACGTTAGTGAAACCAGCTATGTTATATGGTTTGGAGGCAGTGGCACTGACCAGAAAGCAGGAGACAGAGCTGGAGGTGGCAGAGTTAAAGATGCTAAGATTAGCACTGGGCGTGACAAGGATGGATAGGATTAGAAATGAGTACATTAGAGGGTCAGCTCAAGTTGGACAGTTAGGAGACAAAGTCAGAGAGGCGAGATGGCGCTGCTTTGGACATATGCAGAGGAGAGATGCTGAGTATCTTGGGAGAAGGATGTTAAGGATAGAGCTGCCAGGCAAGAGAAAAAGAGGAAGGCCTAAGAAAAGGTTTATGGATGTGGTAAGAGAGGACATGCAGGTGATGGTGTAACAGATCAAGATGTATGGGACAGAAAGATATGGAAGAAGATGATCCGCTGTGGTGATCCCTAACAGGAGAAGCCAAAAGAAGAAGAAGAAGAAAAAGATTTTTATTTACAGCTGTTTTTGTACCTAGAAATACATCCTAATGTATTTCCTGTAGACTTTTATATACTAAATAATGAGTTAATATATTCTGTCATTTTGCTTATCAGTTTGATATTGTTTTTCATTGACTGTTTTCAAAACGTGTTTCATTTATTTGCTCATCTAGATTTTCTGGTCTAATAACCTTTATGTAAAGAATGTGTTTGTGAACATCTGTATTCTTTAAAAAAAAAATCTGAAAGCTACTCAAAATGTGTATTACGGATGGTTGCCAACCCTGAGTGCATTACCTACAAATCAAATGAAGTGACATGTCAGCTAGAAAGGGAATGTGAAGAGAATTATGGAGAACAGCACACCTAAAGTACTAACAGTGTGCTTCATTTACTGTATATATTTGGATATCACTTCAATTTATGGGTGAAACTGTGCTGTCTGCTGAACCCAAAACAATTTAATACAAAAGAAAAAGCCAAGTTGTAATTATAAAAATATTTTTAATTAGATAATTACAGAAACAACTTTGAATGGATACACACAACTACATTAAACACCAGTAAGTCATCCATGCATCTGTTTTCTAAATCTTGTTTAAACAAGGCAGGGTGTGGAACCTGAGCCAATGTTGGTAAAAAACAACCACGAACTGGATGCCAGGCTGCTGTTTTGTCTTGGTAGAGTAATATATTACTCTACTTTCCCTTTTTGTATTATTAATATGTAGCCTTTGTCAGAATGCCTCAAATCTCACAGATTTACCACACCATGCTGATGTGTAGTTTCAGGCGGCACACAAAGTTATTTACTTTAAATGTCTCTGGTTAAGTCCTCATTTGTGGTCAGCTTTCTTCAGAACAGGCCGCATACATGTCTCAATATGGCTGCCGAGCTGTGCTCATCTTTGTGTTGTCCTTTTCAGTTCATGGAGTGTGAGATGATCTTTCATAAGTTTGGTAAGAGAGGGAGGGGTAAAGCAAGCAAATTTGTAGGTTTTCTGTATAACCCCTACAGCCAATGGGGCATCATGGTACTTAAAGGATTCTGATACAAGCCAATTCCAAACAGCCATACTTCAGACCAAAGGGGCAGAGAATACCTTCCCACCTGCCCCCAAAACCATGTGTTGAGGTGAAGCTTGCCAGCTAGGCAGTCTCGCTTTCCTTTGGGGGTTGACTGAGACTCCAGCAGAGAAACATTTGCCAAACTTGTTTGAGGCATTTACCACAACCCGGTCATAAAATTCACTATCCTGACTTAGCCCTAGGGGGTAAACATGAATGCTTCTTAGTAATGAAATACTAATATTACATTTCTTTGCCTAAATTACAAATAAAGATATACAAAATATGTATCAACTTGTATACAAAATTTCACACTACAACAGCTGCCAAAGAACACACTCACTCACTCCCAAGTTCTAACACCCCACACCCCTCTCAATCAATCATCTATATATGCACATATTTTTATTTATATATGCACATTTTTATATATGCAAATATTTTCTTATAAGTTGATTAACTATTATTAGCAGTATTTAGTAAATAGCTGATTTTAGTGTTATGGATGTGCTTAGATTAACACTGTGCTGCCTTTCAGTCTAAATCACAGTCCAACCATTTCTATGCCTACAAAGGCCTTTTCTTTTCCTCTTCCCTTCCCAGCTACCAAACATTTCCAAACACAGAGAAAAAGACTGACAATGCTGGTCATATTTTATGCCTGGTCACTAGCAAATAGTGGATGTGCCCTTCACAAAAAAGTCATGCCTCCAAATTCAGTTTATTTTTTTTTTAAATGTAATTCCATTTATAACCCTGTTGTGTGATACCCAATGTACAAATACAAAAAGCAGAATGCACACTGGTCAAACTGGTAGCAACAGAGCTCCTATAATAAAAGTGTGGGTAGACTGCTGAAAGAGGCAGTATGCCCTACTGTAAGGTGTCTTTCCTAAAGACAGAATAGTAAGGGGTACCAGCACAAGTAAGAGAGCTGTGGCCTGGGCAGAACCAAAGACTATTTTCATTTAAGGGGAGATGAGGCATCAGTTCTCAATATACTGTAGCCTCTGATCAACTGTTGGTAGATGCGGTGGTAGCACATTTTGCTTGCTGTCATGATTAGCTAGAATCATAAATAAAGTCAGGCACAAGGACTGGGAGATGATAGTTATTTTGGTCACACATATTTGCTTAGGAACATTTTCAAGGAATTAAGCATTTATTACTTTTGGACGAGAGGGAGCGCCGTCATCTAACCACCTCTCTTTTTTTTTCTCCACAGCTCTGAAGGATAAGTACCAGAGGATCCCTGACCATGCCCCCAAAGTCTTTCAGAAACTCCACCTTTGGGCCGCTAACCAGAAGCAGACATTTATTAAAACGCCTGCTTGAGAGAGAAACAAAGCTTCTCTATACCAGCATACGTGAATACCTGAGATAGTACCGCTACGGTCATTATTTTTTTAATTCAATTTCCTATGCCGATATTAAACAGAGTTTACCAGGTGGGTAACCCAAACGTTGGACTCTTGCTCATCTTATTGTTTGACAAAACACACAAAAGGATGGTGAAAATAAACTGGGAAAGCAAATGATCACGCATCAGAAGCCAAAATGTTCTTAGAAAATCAAGTGAACAGCTTACACTGTAACAAATGAGTTGCTTCCTAACTAAATAATTATTTCAGCAAAATGACATTATTTTTTTTGTATTTTATCCAAAAGCTTGGACATATTGCAAAGCATGAATATTTTGAGCTGTGTACATGCATACTTTTTCTATATGAAAAAATGTGGTAAAGGATTGGAACGAATGCATGGCCTAGTTAATAAGATTGGTATCTGAACTGAGACTTACATATTGTATGATGACTGTGTGCAAGTCTACTAAGCTATCTGTGGTCCAGTTGTACAAATGTATTAAACAAAATAACTCTTTTTGTAAAGTCAATCTGTGATGGTATTTTTATTTATTTTTTTGCTGTCAAAGGTGTTGTAATTCCTGTATTACTTATAACTTGCAAAAGCTAATTAATATTTAAATTATTAGATCTGTTTAAGTGGATCTATCAGTCAACTTTGGCTTTCATTCACACCAAATTCTTAACCAGAAGACAAGTCATGGCATGATATGGATAACCAGTGTCACACACGAGCGAATGGGAGGCAGCTAGATGGACCAAAAGAAGGTAACTCCATGCCAGGTCATTGGGTGGCTGGGTGCAGTAAACATTTCTCTTTTATCTCTGCAGACCAGACATGGGAAATTCTGCCTGATTCTGACAATGTCACTTCTGGTTCCAGCCCAGTGATGTCACTTCCAGTTCCGGACCCAAGAACTCACCTTCAGTTCCGGCCCCCACAATGATGTCACTTCTGCTTTAAAAGCAAGACAACCTCTATTTGTATTTCAATTCTGTTTTGGACTCAAATCTGTACACAACTGTGCAACATATCTGCCTTTTTGCAGCCAGGAATAGGTATACGGGTGGCTGCCCCAAACCTTTTTCGTGTGTCAAGGCTATTCATTTCACACCAGCCTTATTACAGTAAATTCAGAAAGCATTCAGACCTTTCCACTTTCTGCACTCATTATAGTGTTATAGATTTAATTGTAAATGGATCTGTTTGCCATTTTTGCACATTAATCTCCACTCAGTAACCCATAATGACAAAGTGAATACATTTTTTTCACAAAAGGGTTGCAAATTCATTAAACATCCAAAACTGAAATCTCTCATTCATCTAAGTATTCAGACTGCTAATTCAGTACTTTGTAGATGTCTCTTTGACAGCAATTCCAGCTCAGAGTAGCCTGTATGCTTTGGGTCGTTGTGTTGAAACATAAACTGTCACGCCAATTTGAGGTCAAATGCACACTAGAGCAGGTTTTCTTTAGTAACCTCTCTATATTCTGCTGCATATTCATCCTTCCCTCAATTCACTCTCCCTGTCCCAGCCACTGAGAAATACCCCCATAGACTGATGCTGCCACCAAATGCAGTGCCTGGTCTTTTTCAGACATAGTTCTTGGAGTCCTGCCCAAAAAAGTTCAGTTTTTCCCTCATCAGACCACAAAATCATTTTCTTCATTCTCTCAGAGGACTAAATTGGCCCCTGATGTGTCTGTTTTTGGGTGTGTTCAACCTACAATGGACTGGTGCTCTATCTAGGAACTATTATTACCTTATTCCTAACGCTTGCTGGGAAAACCTCCATCTTCCATGTGACCCTGCTGTGGATAAGCAGGTTTAGAAAACAGATAGATAGATAGATAGATAGATAGATAGATAGATAGATAGATAGA
>JANRMT010062856.1:55981561-56006746 GCA_026402145.1 Polypterus bichir lapradei | reverse complement strand
TAGATAGATAGATAGATAGATAGATAGATAGATAGATAGATAGATAGGAACTTTATTATCTTGAGGGAAATTGCATGGATAGAGCAGCAGATATGGAAAGACTCAAGTATATATATGAGAAATTATAATAATGTTACATTATTATATACTAACAAGGTACAATAATACATTTACACTTTATATAAATATACATATGACAAAAATTATTTATAAATAAATTAAAAAGTGTAGGCATTTATGATGTGTAAACTGATTAGAATTGCATATAGTTATCAGTTACAATTTCACAAAACAGGATGTCAGTCATTGGTACAGTATACTGGAAATAGCATCATTGTCTCTTAAGATGTCTGCTTGACCAGATCAGTACCATTGAGCAAACAAGGATCAATACCACCACAGCCGAGGGGTGATTCATTTTAGAACTTGGAGGCTGAGGGTGGAAACAACTTCTCCTAATGCTCCTTAGAGCAACACACACCTTTCTCACTCTGTTGCTAAATGTGCTCCTCTGTTTAACCAAGACCTCACAGAGGGGCTGTGAATCATTTTTCAGAAAAGTAGGGAGCTTGCAGAGTGACCTCTGTTCTACCACTACCTCCACTGAGTACAGCCCAACTCCCAAGACTGAACTAGACTTTTTAATCTTTTATTAAGAGTGGCCAGTATACATCTAGCTACCTCAGCTTCCTCAGAAAGCAGAGGTGACTCTGACCCTTCTTGTAAACAGTCTTTGTGTTGGTACTCCACTCAAGACTGTGTGGACCACCACTCTGGACCACCCTGTTTTTTACTTTTTCCTCATGAGAAACGCCTTTCCCATTTCCCACAAGCCCAACAGTCTTACAGCACAAGCACAAACAATTCTCTTCCTCTCTTTCTCTTCTCCTCCACTCCTCCATTCAAGCTTCATCTTCCTCCTCCCGACTCTAGCTCCTCGAGTAGTGGCTGCTGGCTCCTTTTATAACGCACCCAGAAGTGTTCCAGAAGCTTGATGACCTAGTTTCTTGTAGCACTTCTGGGTGTGGCAGAAGAGCTACCCAAAAGGGCTCAGCAGATCCTGCTGCAGCATCCCCTGGTGGCACCCATGGATCCCACCAGGGCTGCACTTGACTCCAACTCCTATGAAGCCCTGTGGGAGTCTGAGGCACAACTGCAACCCAGGGGGACTGCCATTTAGCGTCTTGGCGGAGGTAACGCTCTGGCCATGCTTGCTCTCCCGGTCTTCCCACCGTGGAGGAATCCTGGCCAGGCATCTTAAAGAACTTATATGTCCTCAACACTTCAACATCTTCACCATCAATGAGAACTGTGGGTCCTCCTGAACTGTATAGTTATTTCCTTTGACTTATTGATGTTGAGCTAGGGCGGCACGGTGGAGCAGTGGGTAGCGCTGCTGCCTTGCATTTAGGAGACCCGGGTTTGCTTCCCAGGTCCTCCGTGCGTGGAGTTTGCATGTTCTCCCCATGTCTGCGTCTGGTTTCCTCCCACAGTCCAAAGACATGCAGGTTAGGTGCATTGGCAATCCTAAATTGTCCCTAGTGTGTGTGTGTGTGCCCTGCGGTGGGCTTGCGCCCTGCCTGGGGTTTGTTTCCTGCCTTACGCCCTGTGTTGGCTGGGATTGGCTCCAGCAGACCCCCGTGACCCTGTAGTTAGGATATAGCAGGTTGGATAATGGATGGATGTTGAGCTATAAAAGATTCATCTTCCACCATTCAACAAAGTCCTTCCCTAGTGTCCTGTGTATATTCATGCTATTTTAAAAATCCTGACGATGACCTGATTCAGTATTGTATTCATAATCTTAAGTGTGCAGGGTAAACAGGAAGAGAGCCAGTACAGTTCCCTGTGAAGCCCCTTGGGCTACCTATGACCATGTCCTACATAGACTTCTGAACCCACACAAACTGTGGTCTGCCAGTTAGGTAGCCCATTATCCAGGATACAGTGATAGCATCAACCCACACTGGACCTAAGTTTCTCCCCAAGCAGTTTCGGCTGCAAGGTTTGAATGCACTAGAGAAGTTTAAAAAAACACCACCCTTTCTACCTTGTTTTTCCAGAAGGGAGTAGGCACTTTTCAGTAGAAAAATGAAAGCGTTGTCCACTCCCAAGTATTCCTAGTAGGCAAACTGCAGAGGATCCAGTGCTGTTCTGACCAGGGATAGCAAGTAAGCTAATGTTAGGCAATTATAGTAAGATACAACACAATATAACTTCCTCCAGAGACAGCCTTCAAAAAACATCTACCTAATATTCTTATAGCAATGTAGTACAATAAATTACCTAGTGTTAAGAATTAGAAATTATTGAGTGTGCATATTTCCTTGGCATATTTTGGATATTTATGCAGACATGGCAACATGTTTACAATGTTCTCATATCGACAGCCTTTTTTTTTCTGAATGAACTCTAAAGCTGTTATTTTTTCCCTATAATTTGGTGATTGATTTTGTGTTCCTGTATGCAGCACATTGCAATTGACAAATGGGTTCAAGTAAAGTAAAATGCAAATCCAGTGCTGTGTTCTTTATTAAGCTGACAGTCTCACTGCTTTCAGCATGATGGTCATAATCATAAAAATAATCAAAATAATAAATAAAACAAAAATGCCAATTTGCTTCATAGACAGACTGCATACTCGAATGTACATGGCATATTTTTAACTTTTTCTTTGAATAGCCTATAATTAAAATGATGTAATTTATAAGATAATATTGTGGGAGTTATTGTTCTTCATCTATCAGATTCTGTCTAATCCTGCTGCCAGTAATGGCCATGATTCTTTATTAACCATAAAGTCTTATTTTTAGCAAAGACTCTAACACCGAAAATTACAACCATGTTTCATGAATAAAGTCATCTGCGGTGTGGCCTACTGGCAGGGGCACTGCAATTAAAACCACAGGTCGAGTGACTTACTGTGCAGCAAGTCACTTCACCTGCCGGTTTTCCAACTGGACAAAAACCAATTAATTAAAAAAGACAGACGTTACTATTGAATGGCACTGTATACAGTAAAGATTATTTTTTTGTCTGGGGTGGGGTCTATTTTACTTCTTATCTCATTGAGTGGGTGATAGAGTGGAGCTGCCTCAATGCTGCATGGGACTTACAAGTAAATTCTGGCCCAGTCAGTCTCACTGCTTGTTCGGCTTAGAATAGGGGCTGCCGAGGTGTCTCTATTAGTCAGTCAATGCTGTGCAACAAAACCTTAATAAGAATTATAAACCACCCATGACAACACAAGAGCAGGGGTTACCACTATTAGTGAGTTGCTGCTACCTATCAATATATTAAGAAAGGTTTTGTTTGTGTTGCACAGCAATAAGTGACTAATAGAGGCACCATAGCATACTCACATTCTAAAATACTGTGGCACCTTCCTCCTGCTTTCACAAGGGATCTCTGTTTTGCATACTCAGTTCTTTGGTGACTATCAGTTGACTTGGGCTGAGTGATGGAGGGCTTGTGCTTGAGAGTTAATGAACTTGCATCCCATACAGGTTTGCTATCTGTCATGTTCATGTTGTCTCTGTCTTCCCACACAATTGTTATAAAATCGACAAAGGAGGTCTCTGTGTGCAGTTTGCTTTCTCTTCCAGCAACATGTATGTTGTTTACATTTATATGGCATTACTTTGTCTTTATGCCATTTTGCATTCTGGACAAAACATAACAGTGCCGGCCATTCTGAATTTGCCACATTACAATCATTAGACAAAGCACATACCTGTAACTGGAATTCAGTATCTGCCCAAGCCCACTGGGTAAATATTGTAGTGTTATGGCACTTCCCCTTTCAACACCTAGTAACATGCATGGTGGGCAGCTACAGTTTTGCAATATTTCCAAGGATTTTAACACACACATCCTGCTCTAATTCAAATCTCTCAATAATACACTATCACTCTCCTAAGTACATCAACAGAATCAAGTTGTAGGAATATAAGGAGTGTCCGAGGATGATTGTGAGAGGGTGATAGACTAGGAGATGGAGAGGGAGAGTACAGGGTCAAACCCATAAGATCAGAATTATTGAAAAATCTAAATAAAAGGGACAAGACATTGACATCAGATGTCGGGAGCATAAAGAAGTCATAACACCAGAAGTAGAATCCTAGTACTAGGGCCTACTTGAATTCAGAAGCTAACTACGCTAATGAAGACTCAGTCAATACATGTATTCATTAATGGATAGTGCATGAAGTGAACGTCACATTTCTATAAGAGTAAACCAACATCCATACTTTTGTGATACTTTAGTTTAGTTGGACTATACAGCTATCCCCATGCACGTGTGGAAACATGGAGTGCCTATTGTTACAACAAGTTTTGGCCTTGATCAGTTAGTTTCTCTTGTTATTTTCTAGGAGTAAAAATGGCCGCTCTGCTCTATGCTTGTATCAAAGAACAGCAACAAACAGTGATCTGCTTTTAATGGGCTGAAAATGTGTTAATAAAAACAAATAAAACAAGACGCAAGAGTTAAAAAAAAATAGACAGCAGAAATGGAACCAACATAAAATACACAAAAATACACCATAACAATATATTAATATCTCACAAGTTGTCTCACAAGTCTTCGGCACAAAACCAGCTTGCTAGCATGTTTAAAGAACCAAAAAAAGAATTATTGCATTAACTAATATTACTACATTAATTATGGCTACTTTCCAATGGTGTGCATCTCAGATTTACAGTCATCCATGGCTGCAAAGGTCGTCTTAACTGCATCTTCTTTTTTTAGTTTTCTGTGCCAGTTCATATTTTATGGATATTGCAGCCAGTCCATTAAGATTTCCTGTGTCATTATACTTGTACATTTTTTTAAATATTATATCAGTTATAGTTTGTATTGTCCTGAAGCCTCCAACACATGATGGGCGAGGAGCAGTTTTAGTACCACTGCCTGAAACAATGTCTTTTTAACAGCCTTACTGTTTTTGGAATACTCGCTCTTTTAATAGACTCTAATTTCGCATTTACAGTCAGACAGTTTTGGTCATTTTCTCTGTTTATCGAGATACTTACCTCGCTCCTCAGAACTGGTGCTGGTGATATAGACTTGCTGGAGTGGCTAAGTTGGGACTCACAACATTCTTCAGGCAGTCATAATGATTAGAGAGAGCTTGGTAGGAGGATGTACTCTGCTTTTAAGATCCTAATAGACTGCATAATAGTTTAGTGTGATAGATTTGGCCGCCTTTACTCAAACGCAGCTTTAGGCAATGTCCAAGCTGCCTACATGGACAAACTGATCGCGGATCATAATACAAAAATTATCAGTAAGCAGCAGCGAGATGGGCCCTGTTCAGGAGCTTTAAACAAAGATCAATTTATTCATAGAATTGTAAACCTACTTATTCGAATTCAGGGTTTCAGTCCTGCAACCTATTTCAATAGTAGCGGGCACAAGGCAGAAACCACCTTTGGAGTGGGTTCCATTTCTTTGCAGGATAAACTCATAAACATCTTAGTATCTGGTTACCTTCACATGTACAGTATGTGTTCAGAATGTGAGAAGAAAACATAAGTACCCATAGAAAATCCCATGCAAACAGATGGTGACTAGGTAGAATTCAGACTCTTACAATGCGCAATGTACCTTGACACAGAGTCCATTTTTTAACACTGAAATCTCCTATTTGAAATGTAACCAAAGACTCCGAATGAAAACAATCTACATACAACGTTAAATGGGCATAATAGTATTGTAATCACTTCAGCTTGCATATGGCATCTGTATTACAGTTTGTATGGTTACATGAAGAAGTTAACTCAGTCACTTTTAGGTTGTTAGAATCACCAAAACATGGCATCATCATGATGTCATAATTAAGAACTTTTTAAAATTTTCTCTGACATTACTACATGTACTTCTGTTTTGTTTTCTTCCATTAAGAGATTTCAAAATACGCAGAATTCATAATGTAATTTGTTTCTTATGTAAGGGAAGACACCACACATTATTAATTGCTACACCTGTTGCTGCCTTATGACAACAGGCGGTCATGACATATGATGTCACTCATGCAATGGTATAAAAGGTCTGCATTACACATTTCCCATTGTCCAAGCTTCTGGATAGCAACAAAGAGTAGTAGTGTTTAGCAGTATTTTAGTGTTTCTTAGTTTTACTACAGGCAGCACGGTGGCGCTGCTGCCTCACTGTAAAGAGACCCGGGTTCACTTCCTGGGTCCTCCCTGCGTGGAGTTTGAATGTTCTCCCCGTGTCTGCGTGGGTTTCCTCCGGGTGCTCCGGTTTCCTCCCACAGTCCAAAGACATACAGGTTACATGGATTGGCAATTCTAAATTTTCCCTAGTGTGTGCTTGGTGTGTGTGTGCCCTGCGGTGGGTTGGCAACCTGCCCAGGATTGATTCCTGCCTTGCGCCCTGTGTTGGCTGAGATTGGCTCCAGCAGACCCCTGTGACCCTATAAGTTAAGATATAGCGGGTTGGATAATGGATGGATGGATGGATAGTTTTACTACTTAGCATTCCTTTGGACAATGTGTTTGGATCATGGTTTGGGTTTTGTTAACTGAGTTTTCGTCTTTTGGTTTTAACCTAGGCTTGTTCTTTGACAAAGGATTATTGGTTAGTACATCTCCTGGTCCCTTTAACTTCTCTTAAAGTCAGATTTTTTCAATCCAAGCCATACACAGGTAAGTATAATGGTCTGACTGGCAATAGCCGTCTCTAACGTCACTTCTGTTGCTGTTACATACTTAGAAAAAGAACAACAGACATAAGGTGCTTGCTCTTTGAGTCTGTTCTTACAAAACGTATGAGATGAGACAAAGAGTTGAAAAAAAGCGCATGTTAACAAATGTGCTCAATGCGTAACATGTAAGTATTCATGGACTTAATTAACTTTTTTGAAAGTTGAAGTTTTTTTTTTTTTACTTTATCAAAGACATAAATATCACAGTTTTATTTATTAAACCCTATTAAAATAATGAGTTACATTTCAAAAAACAACTATGATAGTAGAAGGCATTAGTAGATCACATAAAATGCAGTCTTGGACTTTCAATAGCATTTTAAAATATCATGTAGTTAAAACCCGAAAAAGGTATCTGATGGCTGAAATACATTTTATAGACAGCTGATTCCAACTTAAATGATGTAAAAATTGCATCGATAAATACTGCTGTTAGGTGATAGTTGTAAAGGGTCTATCACTAACTGTAGTTTATGATTTTTAAACATAACATTTTTGAAAGGACTCAATACAAAAGTAAAACTTTACGGTGAAATCTGCCTAAGTTCATGCAAACATCTGACCTCACAGTGAGCTCCATAGTAAAAATAATAATAATACATTTTATTTATATAATGATTTCCCATGCTCAAGGTGTTTCACAGAGTCTCAGAAAGACAAAGAGAGAGATATGTAACGTTGGACACAGATGTTTTCTGAGTAGAACACTAGAACAGATACGGTAGATACAGGATATAGAAAGCATTAAATAGAATAAAAGACAATAAACCAGAGTAAAATACTAAATTCAATACTAAAGGAAAAGTCTAGCAGATAACACCATTTGTGATCTAACACGCACACACACACACACACACACACACACACACACACAAATTATCCTGAACATCTAAACAAAAGGAGGACAGAAAGAGGAGGCAGAATGTCAGGTTAAGTTAATTGCCTTCCGGAACAGGTGAGTTTTAATTTGTCTTTTAAAGGAATGAATGGAGTTGGATGATCTCATTAATTTAGGGAGGTCATTCCAAAATCGGCGTGCTTTACAGTTAAAGGCCTTGTCACACATAGAGTGTAGGTTAGTGTGGGGCACAACAAGATTGCCAGAATTAGAGGACCTTAGTGGATGAACAGGAGCAGAGCAATGGAGAAGGTCACTGATGTAATCTGATGCAAGGAAGTTTAAAGCTTTGTTGGTTATTAATAAAAATTTTTATTCAATCCTGTAAGACACAGGGAGCCAGTGGAGGTGAAGCAGGATGGGTGTGATGTGCTCGCTTTTGCTGATCCGTGTTAGGACTCTTGCAGCAGAGATTTGAATTAACTGGAGCTGTGATATAAGATTACAAGCAGCACTTGCCAGTAGGGAGTTACAGTAATCGATGCAGGATATAACAAAAGTATGGACAATTCTCTCAGCATTAGAAAAGAAGAGGAATGAACGAACATGAGATATGTTATGGAGGTGAAAATAAGAAAGTTTCATGCCATGCCATGTGCATGACTCTGCTGCCATTTCGATAGATTGTATTGGGGACTTTTTTTTGGCTCTGAGGAGTGTCTATTGGATACATAAAAGAAGAAAACATACAATACAATAAAACGTATTTTTGTATTTAATGCTCTTCACTTCAGGAACACAGTGCTGTGAACATATTCTTGGGTAAAATGTAAGTATAAATGATACTAGCTATTAAATACAGAATAAGGACATTAAAGATACAGATTTGTTAAAACACTCAGAAAACAAAATAGAAACTGGTTAACATAAATGGAAACCAACAATACCTATGGTTTAATTTATCATTTAAAATATACAAGTTTAAATAACACCTCTCAAAGTGAATTTACAAAGGTAAATTAATCAGTAATTGATGTCACATAGAATGTTTCTCTGCTCTAATATAGACTATTTCAAAAATTTACCATACTTATTTTGAAAAGAAAACGTTTTCAATTTGAAAAATGTATACTGTAAGTTCTGTTATATGTACTGTATGTTCTGTGATGTATCAGTAAAAATGTAACTTTCCTGACAAAATTAAATTAAGAATAATAGGGTCAAATTCCAATAAAAATTCGTCCAGACTGAGTTGAATTGATTAATGTGCACAGATAGACATGAGGATGAGAAAAGGTACTGTACTGCACCATTTTATGCAAACATAGCAAAAATTGCTGAAACAAAGAAAATAACTAATTACTATTATTATTATTTTACTTTTTTATTATCATTAGGAGCAGTAAAATAGTAGCAGAAGTACTCCACCAACACCTTATGTCCAAAGAGAGCAGGAACTGAGGGTCTTTGATTTAATTATTCAATAAAGCTTTATGTAATATATCTTTCTTTATTATTTCATGAAGCATAAATGTTAGGACTGTAATAAATAGCTGCCCATAGACATTTTACCTATTAATTATTAAACTGAAGAAAAATGTGACCTAATGTTAAGTGTTCTAATAATTATATTCAGAGTATATTAATAGATAACATATTTCACTATTTCTTATTAATAAAACATGCAACTGTTATAGAGCAGCATGATACCACAGAGATTAGTGCCCAAATTCTGTATTCAGAACTTGTGTCTGGTTATCTGTGTGAAGTTTGCATGTTCTCCCTCTGTTTGTGTGGTTTTCCCAGCTACCTCCAGTTATCCTCCCACTTCCTAGAAGACAAGTGTGTCTAAACTGGCCCCATGATGGTGTGGTGAGTAGGCCCTGTACCAGAAGGCCCCTAACTAGAGTATTAAGGAGGTTTGAGTGTGTTATGTTATATAATTGTTACTGTAGAATTTATTTATAGTGTTTATTATGTACAGCAACAATGCAAATCTATTTTTCTTATACAGTGCCTTGTAAAAGTATTTAGTATTTGACCTGTTGTCTAATTTTACTGAACAACAAATCCTACACTGAATATTTGTTTTTTGTAATATGTTCTCTCAATTTTTTTTAATATGCTATTGTTTTTCTAAAAAAGGAATATGCTGTTTGGTATTTTTAGCACTGTAATATTCAATTACTATGTTGAGGAAGATCTAAGTTTACAGAGTGACTTACTCAAACAATTGCCACACTTTTTTGTACTCAAGGTGATTTACAAGATCAATTTTCATTACTTCCCTATTATTTTAATTAGACCACAGGCCTGTTAAGCGACTTATTTGGGGTCACACAGAGCGGCAGAGACAAGAACTACACGGACAGCCTGGTGGTTTAAAGTCCAGTGCCACGGCAACCACAACACACTGCCTGCCTTAGTGTGCTTTGAATACAGCAATTAAACAGCAGTAGGGAGCACAGTTTAGTTGTCATTTCATTGGCCACAGGCCAAATAAAATAGTTTTAGGATCACAATCCTGGAAATATCTGAAGGAGCAAATACTAATGAATAAGTTACTAAAGGGCAAATTCATTGAAACTAAGAATATTCAACCTGTTCCATTAAAGTAAAAGCTGATCCTGACTGAACTGAACTGAACAGTATCAACAACTAAATAATGTAAAACCATTTTCCATGTACACAGTTGATGGATTTCCTATATTGCATAATATTAAAAAAAATTCTTGGTTCTGTTAAAAAAAGAATATTTATATATACAGTATATCAATTTGCATTATAAATAGTTCTTGGTTGATGGTTGATGACCATTGTAAAGTAACTTTGGCCTGTTTTATCATTATGTATTCTTTGTTTCTATACAACAATGAATCAAGATGGAGATGATTAAATCATGTGATCAGTTGTTAACTCTTTCTTTTACTGTGTTAGCCATACAAGGTTGTTCTACCTGATATGAGATGGACTATACTAGTATTTTTATTTAGATTGGTGTAAAATGATATAATGTAATTATATAACTGTTGTGATAGATGGCCGGCAGCTCAATCCGGTCAGAACGTCCCTGAAAGAGAAGAATGGAAGAAGTCACCCTTTTTCCCCCGGGATACTAGATGGAAGCTCCCCTGGATGACAACTGTTCCCTGGATTCCCTCAGGGCATCCTGGGACATGGAGTCCGTTTCCTCAGCCCTGTTGTGTGCCGTGGGTGCCACCAGGGGGAGCTCACAAAGAACCTGGGAACGCCTCCTGTTACTACAACCCGGAAGTACTTCGGAGTCACAAGGACGGAAGCCCGCAGTACTTCCAGGCTACTTAAGGACTGAGAATGTGGCATTTGACCCGGAAAAAGAGAAGGAGCACTTCCGGGTCATGGATTATTTAAAAGACTGGTGAAGACCCAGCCGGAGAGCCGGTGTTGGGAGGTTGGGTGACGAAGCTGCTGGGAGTGGAGCATTATTGTTTATTATTGTATTGTACTGATTATTGGTGAATTGTGGCATGTGCAGTGCTTTGGGCACTTTACTTAAGAAAATATTAGAAGATTCTTCTTGGTGCTTTTACACGTGTGTCTTGGACGTCTGCCTGGTGGGTTTCACGGGGCAACAGTGCCCCTAGCGTCCACATTGTATTTTGCAAATTATCCCAGTCCTCATAAACCCCATGCACTTCCATATTCTTTAGTATTTGCTGTAGCAAGCCCAGGCTGTCAATAGCTCTATGCTTCCTCATATATGCTGAATAAAAGATGTCCACTGGAACCATTACATTAGTGATCTTAGCTATTACTTAAAAGAAGGTTCTCAGCCTCTACAGTACACACAGGTCTACAGTTCTTGCTGTAAAGGCTGTATTTTCATTTTATGCACTGAGCAACAAAAAGGAGGCAGACAATGTATACACCACTAAAAATGTTTCTTTGATTACTCTGCTATTGTATAAATATTTAATTTCTGTAGTATTGTATGGCTAGTTGCTCCATGATTTTATTTTTGGAGAATCTTTTATTGTATCACTAGTTATTTTGATTGCTTTTATTCTACACTGAATATAGTTACTGTTGTCAGCAATCAACAGATGGCATGAGAGCATTGTCCATAAATTTAGCTATTTTCATTCTAATGAGTTACATTCATAACTCTATTTTCAAGATAGGAAACAAAAAAAAAAGTAAAAAAGAATATGTGCTTTAAAAAACTAGCCTGTAGACAATCTTTTTCAAAATGAAGTAAACAAGAGATCTGTGTTTGAGTATAAACTAGTTATCTGAAGGGCTTGTTTGTGTCATGGTATACATATTCTTGTACAAATGAGTAAAGGTTAAGTATGTAGACTCCTTAGTGTTATGTTTACCCTAGGAAAAATGAGCCAAAAATGTTGTCATATTTTCAACAAGGGCAAATATTACTACGTATAACAGAAACATATAAATTGCAAAATATCAGTAGGATATGTATGTCGTGTGTCAACTGCTGTACTGATGCAGATTTAGTACACGTCTTTTATAAGATATATTTTGTGACAGTCACCAGCACACTGTCATGGTGTCATGGTTTTTCTATTATTTTGTGCCTAAGAGAGTAGAATGCCAGTGCCTGGCCTGTGCGATCAATGCACCCCGTATGTTATTGCAGGCTGCCATAACACAAAACTTCCACATTTGTCCTGACACGGACTTAGACAGTAGCCACATTGTGAACAGTGCTTAGGCGGTTAACTTCTTCCTTATCCTTGCACTTGATTGCAATTATTTTGCCTTTTTGTCACACAGAAACTATTGCAACATTGGTGAATCTTCACATCACCAAATTCACCGGAAATATCATGGTGGTTGTGTTGTACATGGCACGGCTGAAACCTTTAAATGAAGAGACAGTGACTTAAAAGTTGGAGAGAACAGATGGCCCTCTAGTCTGGATTAGAATGACAAATTGTGAAAGTATAATGAAAGAAACAAAGTAAACAATGATTACCTGTTATTTATGTGAATGAAATGGCTACGGCTCTGGGGTTCCTGTTATGAGCAAGACTCCGATATCAGAATAAACCAATATGCAGTATCAAATCACAATGCTACAGGTGACCACTTGAGCTGGGGCAGAGCATCCTTATATTGCTAGAACATATACAGTGAATCGAGAAAGTATTCAGACCTCTTCACTTTCTACCCACTTTATTAGGTTGTAGATTTAATTTTATATGAATAAATTTGCCATTTTGGCCCATCTATCTACACTCAGTAACAGATAAAGATAATGCGAAAACATGTTTTCAGAAAGCAGTGCAAATTTATTAAAAATCAAAAACTGTAATCTCTCACTCCTGTAAGTATTCAGACCCTTTGCTGTGGCACTCCACGATGTGAACAGGTATATTCTGCTTGCTCTACTTCTCCTTGAGATGTGTCTAGAATTTGATTGGAGTTGACCTGTGATAAACTGAATGATTTGACATCATTTAGAAAGGCACATACCTGTGAATATAAGATCCCACAATTCATACTGCATTTTAGAGCAGAAACCAAGCCATGAAGCCCAAGGAACTCTCTGTAGATTTCTGTGATCAAATTGTGGTGAGGCATAGATCAGGGCAAGAGGATAAAAACATTTCTAAAGCGCAGGAGTACAGTGGTCTCAGCAATTGTGAAATGGAAGACATTTGGAACCATCAGGACTCTTCCTAGAGTTGACCGTCTGACCAAACTGAGCAGACGGGAAGAAAGGCCTTGGTCAGGGAGATAACTAAGAACCCAATGGTCACTGTAACAGAGCATCTGAAGTCCTCTGCTGAGATGGTGAAAGGATTACCATTTAAGCCGCACAAAATCAATCACATGCACATGACAGCCCGCTTGGAGCTTGACAAATGGCATATAAAGGAATCTGAGAGCATGGGGGAAAAGATTCTCTGGTCTAATGAGACAAAAATTGAACTCTTTGGGCAGAACTCTAAGAACTTTCTCTTGCAAACTCCAGGCATTGCTCAACACCTGCCTAATACCATCCCTACACTGAAGCATGGTGGTGGGAAAATCATTCTGTGGAGCACTTCTCAGCAGCAGGAACAAGGAGACTCATCAGAATTGAGGGAAGGATGAATGTAGCCAAATACAGAGGGGCCCTTAAAGAAAACCTGCTCCAGAGGGTACGCGACCTCAGGCTAGGGTGATGATTCATATTGACCTAAAGGATACAGCCAAGACAACACTGGTGTGACTTTGGGACAGGTCTCTGACTATCCTTAAGTGGCCCATCCAAAACCCAGACTTAAATCCCATAAAACATCTGAGGGGAGACCTGAAAATTGGCAGTTTACAGATGCTTCCCATCCAATCTAACTGAACTTGAGTGAATCTGCCAGGAAGAATGGGATGAGCTGCCCAAATCTAGGCAAGCAACACTTGTAGAGACAAACCCAAGGATTTCTATAAAGTACTGAATTAAGGGTCTGAATACCTATATAGATGAGAGATTTCAGTTTTTGATTTTTGATAAATTTTAATAAATTTGCAAATGTTTTTGTCATGAGTTATTGGGAGGAGATTAATGCATAAAAATAATAAATTTATCCATTTAGAATTGAACCTACAACACAATAAAGTGTGCAGAAGGTGACAGGGTCTGTGTACTTTTTGAATCCACTTTATACCCTCTGAACAAATTCAATCCCCACATAATGGTGGAGTTGGAAGACTCTCTTTTTTTAAAATACTGACTAATCATTTTCTTAAAATTTCTATAAACTCTCTTTTTTCAGTTTCAAGACATGTGCTGTAGCAGTAGCTACGTTTAATTCACATAAAGCATGTGTAGTTGAGAAAAAAGTCACATGTATTACAACAAAAGAAATACCTTAATTTGTTTAGAAGAAGAGTAATGCATGCTTAAATCTGTATACTTTATTTATTCTAATCACAATTTAGATTATGTTGAGATCCTCACTAGCATTTTTCAGTCTGTGTCCAGAAAACATTGTTGGGAATGCCACTCCATAGCAAGTACAATTTCAATAAATCATAAAAATTGTCAAGCATCCTCAGATAAAAGAGGGAATTCAAATAAAAATGTATTCAAAGTAACAAATCTAAAATGTACTCTAAATTGTTTAAAAATGCCTTTTACTATCTTAGATCAGAACACTCTAAACTGACGCATCAATGACAGTCAACAGAAGTTAATGGACTTCCATCATTACAGTATTTTATCTTTTAGAGCTAAAAAATGTTTTTGTGGCATAGTTTGCTGCTAGTCCAATTGACTAAATGAAAAGATACTTTGTGAATTATTTTAAATCTAGCTATATGATAACAAAATCATCAGCGTGCATTTTTACCATCTTAACGTGAAGACAAAATTTGATTTGTGGTCTGTGGCTGCATCTTTGTTAAACTGATCATGTTTAAAGCAGCATGTCTTTAGACTGGGGAGAAAAAGCAATTTGAGATGAAAATCAAATGAACATGTAAATTTTACAGAAAAGATTTCCCAGCCAGAATCTGAGCTAAAGTCCAACTTGTTCAAGAGATGTCCATTTCTCTGTCACTGTAAATTGTAATGGTGTTCCTCAGATATTCCTTATAATGGAGACTGAAGCCTAACCCAGAAACATCAAGCACAAGACAAGATTTATCTCTAAAGCGGGCGCTAGATTATAAAAGAACACACATACACTGCCACATTCAGTCATTTTAGGACAATTCAGTGGCACGAATCAACACGTCTTTGGAATACTGGTGAAAAACCATAAAAAGCACAGTGCGGCTTGACTAGAATCTGATGGAGATATGAGGTAGCAGCACTGACATTTGCCAAACAACTCTTTTTCATGAACTTACATGTCTGTTGGTTTATTTATGATGCTAAAAATGGCAGACCTTCAAGATGATTTACAGCTAATTGAAAACAGCTGTGCTCTGTTAGTAGGACAACAGTAACACCAATGGATGACCAATTTATTTTATAGTTAAAAGATCTGATTAGAAAGAAAAAACTTATTAAATGAGTCACTTGGATGATGTCCCTGGAGGACTTCCAGTGTGCTAACATTTTAAAGTGATTACAATATCAAGTCACTTTACAATGTCATAAGAAAATTCTTTTATTTACATTTATGTGAAAAAGTTTGGGAACCCCACTCAGCCTGCATAATAATTTTCTCTACTTTCAACAAAAAAGATAACAGTGGTATGTCTTTTATTTCCTAGGGATATCTGAGTACTGGGGTGTTTTCTGAACTAAGATTTTTAGTGATGCAGTATTTTGTTGTATGAAATGAAATCAAATGTGAAAAACTGGCTGTACAAAAATTTGCGTTCCCTTATAATTTTGCTGATTTGAATGCATGTAACTGCTCAATACCAATTGGTTGGATTAGCTCGTTAAGCCTTGAACTTCATAGCCATTTGTGTCCAATCATGAGAAAAGGTATTTAAGGTGGTCAATTGCAAGTTGTGCTTCCCTTTGACTGTCCTCTGAAGAGTGACAGCATGGGATCCTCAAAACAACTCTCAAAAGATCTGAAAACAAAGATTGTTCAGTATCTTGGTTTAGGGGAAGGCTACAAAAAGCTATCTCAGAGGTTTAAACTGTCAGTTTCAACTGTGAGGAATGTAATCAGGAAATGGAAGGCCACAGGCACAGTTGCTGTTAAGCCCAGGTCTGGCAGGACAAGAAAAATACAGCAGAGGATTATGCGCAGGATTGTGAGAATGGTTACAGTCAACTTACAGATCACCTCCAAAGACCTGCAAGAACATCTTGACGCAGATGGTGTATCTGTACATGGCTCTACAATTCAGCACAATTTGCACAAAGAACATCTGTATGGCAGGGTGATGAGAAAGAAGCTCTTTCTGAACTCACGCCACAAACAGAGTTGCTTGTTGTATGAAAAAGCTCATTTAGACACGCCAGATTCATTTTGGAACAAAGTACTTTAGACCGATTGGACAAAAATCGAGTTATTTGGTCATAACAAAAAATGCTTTGCATGGCGGAAGAAGAACACCTGCTACCTACTGTCAAATTTGGTGGAGGTTCCATCATGCTGTGGGGCTGTGAGGCTAGTTCAGGGACTGGGGTCCTTGTTAAAGTTGAGGGTCGGATGAATTTAACCCAATAGCAACAAATTCTTCAGAATAATGTTCAAGCATCAGTTACAAAGTTGAAGTTACGCAGGAGTTGGATATTCCAACAAGACAATGACCCAAAACACAGTTCGAAATCTACAAAGGCATTCATGAAGAGGGAGAAGTACGATGTTCTGGAATGGCCGTCACAGTCCTCTGACTTGAATATCATAGAAAATCTATAGGATGATTTGAAGCAGACTGTCCATGCTCAGCAGCCATCAAATTTAACTGAACTGGAGAGATTTTGCATGAAAGAATGGTCAAAAATTCCTCCATCCAGAATCCAGACACTCATCAAAGGCTATAGGAGGCATCTAGAGGCTGTTATATTTGCAAAAGGAGGCTCAAGTAAGTAAGTATTGATGTAATATCTCTGTTGAGGTGCCAAAATATATGCACCTGTTTAATTTTGTTACGATGCATATTGCATATTTTCTCTTAATCCAATAAACTTAATGTCACTGCTGAAATACTACTGTTTCCATAAGGCATGTCATATATTAAAAGGAAGTTGCTACTTTGAAAGCTCAGCCAATGATAAACAAAAATCCAAAGAATGAAGAGGGGTTCCCAAACTTTTTCTTATGACTGTCTGCTTAATAACAGACTGCAGTCTAAGATGTGCTGTATGATACACAATACACATATGTAGAAGGGAATTGCATTTCATACAGGAAGAGGGAGAGTCTGTGTTTGGAGTATCAGAAGACAAATGTTTATTTTATTTTATTTTAGGCATTCCCTCACTTTTCATATTTATTTTCTAAACCCCAACCTCAATTTTTGTTCATATTTTAAGTTTAGCAGCTGCTTTTTCTTGTTAGTCAAAGCCATGGATGACATATAAGAAAAACTTAACTTAACCTTTAAATGTCCAGATTCATTTGCGGATTGGTGGATTCTGACAATGTGAAAGCCTGAGGATTTCAGATTGGTCAGTTTAATATATGGGTGGAGTTAATTGTTCACTGCATATTAATGCTTATTACAGTATGTATAAAGCAGTGTACTGTGAGTTTCTATATACAGTACATAAGCAAGCTTTTATGAAGCAGAGCCAAAAGTATCAATAATTTCACATGAAAGAAAACATGAAAGAGGGTGTCTTATATGAATCTGATTATGTTTTGTTGTTTGGTATGCTTTTGATTGGTAAGGTTTCAGTTTCAAAATGGGGGGCGGTTATTTTTGCACAAATTGCAGTGTCAAACATGACCACCACTGGAGAGACAACTTCTCATGGTAATGAAAGCCTGCCTTATTGAGAAAAAAACGAGACAAATAAAGGCTTTAAAGAATAGGCCAGGTTATCTAAATTGTGTCTAATAGGAATGCCTCAGGGAAATATGGGACATCTGGCCACTTTACCCTATAGTACATTCTTTAAGGGTAGAGGATAAACAACAACAACCTTTATTTATATAGCACATTTTCATTCATGAAAGTAGCTCAAAGTGCTTTACAAGTATAGAGGCTAAACCGGGTTACAAAAAAACTAAAAACTAAAGAACAGCTATTTATAAGATTAGAAAATAGTAATGGCCAGCTAAATAACAGAAATAATGGTCAGACAGTCAGTTAGGACAGAAATATAAAAGCTCCAGTTGGTGGGATGTTAGAGAAAATAAAGCTGTGGGGTTATTCCAAGGCCAAAAGACCACCCAGTCCCCTCTAGGCGTTCGACGGTCCATGAATGTGTCATCATTAACAGGATACTCCTGTGGAGCTCTCTTCATTTTCACAGCATCTCAGGTGGTTGAAGCATAAAACCACAGGACATTGGGATGTTAATGATAGAAGTTCCCCAGATTGACCAGTGGCAGCAGGGAGGACTGCTATATTTAGTGCTGCTCCTTAATATGTACTATGAGGAACAAGTAACTTAGGGTTTGCCTGTCTTTTTAAAACGGAGCTAAAGCAGAGGGCTGTACTGAAAGGGAACCATGAGTTTCAAAGGGTAACTTGACTGGGATGATTGAAGTTCATTGCCAGGGCTTAAATTCTCCTTTTAGTCATTCTATCCCAGGAAATTGGAGTCAGAAGGAGCATTAAAGGAAGGCATTGAAGTAAGGACAGAACACTGAGAGAAGATACAAGTGAAGACAGCAAAGCAGTGTAGATGGAACAGATATCCTACAGGATGGACAGGAACTTACACTAGTCAGCTCAAAGGAGCTAAAGGATTTGTTGCTTGTCTTAATTTCTTTGGCTTCTTTTCTACTAGGGTGACACTGTCCTGGGTTCCGGGACAAAACAAGGCACATTATTTTATTCTGAGCATTTCATTACCAGAGTATTCCAGAGAAAACAGAGCAAGTTACTTTGAAGTTGATCAAAGAGAGGTGTATTACACCCTTTGGAGCTACAGTGTGGGCAATACAGAAGTTTGGTGTGAAGCAAAATTGTGACGGCGACATCAAAAGATCCTCCACCCTATAAATATGGCTAGAAAGAGATCTAGAAATGAAAAACTGTTGTACTTTGTCAAATATTTTCCAAACTTGAGGGGCGTGGTATGTATAATCTACTCAACATAAAAAACAAAAATTACACGTGGGACTTGTCCAGAGGTGGGTAGTAACAAGTTACATTTACTCCGTTACATTTACTTGAGTAAATTTTTAAAAAAATTGTACTTCTAAGAGTAGTTTTACTGTACCATACTTTTTACTTTTACTTGAGTACATTTGTGAAGAAGAAACGCTACTCTTACTCTGCTACATTGGGCAACACTTGAATTGTTACTTTTTTTCCATTAGATACGCTATATTTTTGCCAGAGAGAAGCCGCCAGTGGATCTACTGTATGACTGTTTCACCAATCAGACGTAGCAATAATAATCACAAGACTCCGTTTCACCAATCAGACGTAGCAACAATAATCACAAAACTCTGTTTAACCAATCAGACGTAGCAACAATAATCACATGGCTCCGTTTCACCAATCAGACGTAGCAACAATAATCACATGGCTCCATTTCACAAATCAGACGTAGCCATGCAGTCACATGACCACACACAAACTGTGGCAGCATAGCGGCACAAACTCCTCACAGACAGCGGACAGGGTTAGAAAGAATACAAGTGAAAACATGCTTGCAATCCAAAGCACTTGTATACAAAGCGAATTTCCCCATAAGAAATAATGGAAACTCAGAGGATTAATTCCACAACCCAAAACTATTCATATAAAAATTATTAATACAAAATATAAAGTAAAAATACATAAAACAAATTAACCTGCACTTTACCTTTGAAAAGAATCATGGCTGATGTGAGTGAGTTTCTAAACTCTTGTGGGATTTCAACCAACAGGACGACACGCGGAAGCAACCGCAGGCACCCAGCGCTGTAGCAGTTTGCCGTAAAAGCGAATCCGAAAAGATCGCGGTCATGCTATAAGCACCTGCCATTGATGGGTGATACAAGGAACAAGGAGCATTATAAAGGCGCAGGGCACAGTATTACTTGGCCACTAACCTGGGCATGACCCTGCTTGACTGCTGTGTCTTTGTATAGGAGAGTGGCAGATCCCGCTACAATAAATAACCACAATGGTCCTGTTTCAAGCTGAATAAAGATGGTGTTGCTAAATTATTGAGACTCAGCTTTGTGTTTTGGGGTGCAAGACAGGGACTCACACGTCACAGCACACACACGTGGTCACAATGCTGTAGTAAACAGCAGTATACGCTCATATGGATGTTGACTATATGAGTGAGGCACGCTGACTGATGATTGCCCACAATCCCGTAGCGAGAGAGAGAGAAAAGAACCATCGGCTCAGT
Source organism: Polypterus bichir lapradei (assembly GCA_026402145.1). Taxonomy (NCBI): domain Eukaryota; kingdom Metazoa; phylum Chordata; class Cladistia; order Polypteriformes; family Polypteridae; genus Polypterus; species Polypterus bichir. The sequence continues at coordinate 55,986,258 of JANRMT010062856.1, read as the reverse complement.
TGTGATCACGTGACACTCGGCAGACAAAGCGTATACAGACTACTCGTATTGCAAGACCTCACTCGTTTATCAAGTCAAAATGTATTAAAAATTTTAGCTCGTCTTCCAAAAACTCGCAAACCAAGTTACTCGCAATCCAAGGTTCCACTTGTACATGAAAAATGAGAGCCAACTCCTGCTGAAGCTTAACCATCACTTCACTGAGTGAAGAACAAGCATGTTTTAACCAATCATGAACAGACACAGACAGTCAAGGTAAAGTGAGACTTCTAATGTTATTTTCTATCAGCTTTGGAGGGCAAGTGAATAAGCAGTATTATACTGTCAGTGTACAGTATATCTTGTCACTGTAAGTAGTTTGCACTGTTCAAACGTACATGTTACCTACTGTAGGTATCGGCTTCAAAAGCTTTGTTGTGAAAAACTGAGATTTGGAACTTTGTGTTAATTGTGCATCTTTATTTTCTAAAGATGTTATTTATTTTTAGTCATTTTGTATTTTATTATTTGGAAATAGCAGAATTTGCACATTATTTTATATTTTTGTCTGTCTTATTACATTTCTAAAAAAATTTATTATGATCAAACAGTTACTCAGTACTTGAGTAGTCTTTTCACCAAATACCTTTTTTACTCTTACTTGAGCAATATTTTGGATGACTACTTTTTACTTCTACTTGAGTAAAATTATTTTGAAGTAACGCTACTCTTACTTGAATACAATTTTGGCTACTCTACCCATCTCTGGACTTATCACAGAAAAGGGCTTTTGAAAAAAGCATTGATGCTATCATCCTGACCTTTATGTTTTATGGAAAGAAAAGTCCAGTATCAACAGATCTGAGCCAATACGAACAGGAGGCCTGATCCAATGTCACGGGGATGGCAAGAAGATAACTAGTAAAAGACATTTTCCAATAAAAAAAGAGTGATGACTTTCTAGGTAAATCCTTCTAGGAACAGTTATTTGGAGCCTTTCACCTTTCATAGAGCACATCATTACAAGGCACTTTACAAGACGTAAAAACAACTTGTTAGGTTTGTCAAAGAAAATGGCAACTTTTAGAATAATGGAGGTGATTGGGAGAAGAGCATAAAAAAAAATCAAGCCGAAAGGTCGTAACCAAGAATCTGTTCTATCTTTCGATGATCCTAAACACTAAACCAAAAATTACAGTCAAAGCGAGAAAAATTGTAAAAAGCACTAGCAATAAATAATAATAACAATCACCTAGAAAATCCTTCAGAGTTCCCAGGGCTCAGGCACTAAAAGGGAACATAGACAATGACAACAACATTTATTTCTATAGCACATTTTCATACAAATGACAAAGCTCAAAATGCTTTACAAGAGAAAGAGACAGTTACATGAAAAGAAAAAAACTAATTAAAATGAGACAAGAATTATAGTAATGCATAAATAGTATACAAAAAATAAATAATGTGCACTTGCATAAATTATATATAATTAAGAGAAATACTGTACTTAAAAATAGAATTATTTTTTTAGTCTCTAAATGACAGGAAGATGATCAGGTCGGTTGGCCAAGGTGGACAGACAAAATTAAAAGCAAACAGTTAAGTTGGAGAAAAAAACAACATTTGTAGGGTTTTAAGCCAAAAAACTGGCAAACTCCCACTGGGTATTCTGTCCAACATAAATGTTCGTAACTAGTTCTTTATTGTTTTTTTAAGGGTTTGTCTTAGAGAAGCCATGGCAGAAATGTTGTAATGTTAGCAGCCCAGCCATTAAACCATGTGCAAAATAAAGAACAAAGGCAGTTGAAAAGGTGATTAAGTAATGACACGCTTGACAGAATACATCGATCAACAATTCATGAGATCATCCTCTACTTTTAAGCTGCTGCAAATGATCTGAAGGATTTTACACACCGTGTTCTGCAAGGAAAATACTTCTCTGGGCAAAATATGTCAACATGCATGTAATTGTACTGAGCAAGAATATGTATCTTAATTGAGTGTTTATAATTTAATTCACTTTCAGCTTTGTCTTGTTTATTACTCATGTATTCAAGTCTGCTCAGAATTTCTAGATGATTAGATTTATTACTGTTCATAACACAGATCTTCTTGCTCCCATTATCTCTGAAGTGTCTTTTTTGAAACCTTTCAAACTGATACCTTTTGAAGGAGATGACTATGTCTTTTCCACCATCTCCTGTATGAATTGGTAGAGCTTGACAATACTTTCCCACTTGGTTTTTCATCTTCAAACTCCTATGAAACTGCAGCAACCCCATGGTTGTAAATTAAATATTATTGAACAATAATATAGATACAGCCTGTTTTATGCACACTAAAACAGTTTCATCTGGTCTTTCTGTTCTACGGTCGCCTTGGTTTCTCTATTTGAAGCAAACCCCAATATTGATTCTCCTCATGCTTTTTTCTTTAGCAATGCAGAATGAGCTTTTGACTATCAAATGTGGGATTTGTTTTAAGATATCTTTACTTAAATGTGTGGGATTTTAAATGGATTATATCAGCACGATAAAGTCAATTCCAAAAGCTTTTATGTTATTTCAGATGCATTGTAAAGGATTTCACACCAAAGCTTTCTGTTAACCTCTCTTCCTTTGTTCATTATCTCTTGGGCCTTATGCTCAAGTAAAGCTAAAATAAGTATTTAAACCACTCAGTCAGGAGATTTTAACCTAAAAAAATAAAACACTGAGCTAAAATGGCAACATTATGTAAGGATGTATGTCATCACAAATGTTTTCTAGTTTCGAAGCCAAAAAAAAGAACAAACTGTAATGAAGTGGTCATGTGTAAGGATACCTTTGGGGCACTAAATGATAACTGTGCACCCTTCAGAAGCTGTTCAAAATATACATGCATTCAGATGTAAATCATTGGATATGAAATGCCACTAGGAGGCCTAAACATATACCAATCAATTTTCAAAGTTGCTTATTCCTCTTTAAGATCATGGCGCTATGCCAGTCAGAGATACTCAAAGCAGCTGGACTGCAGAACGTATGTCTGTTTTTTTCTTTATTCAAATTGTCCACTTTGAATTGTCTGCAGACACAAAGGACTGTGAGCAGCTACAAAGAAGCAGTTAAAAACAGACCGGGAGAGGTTTGTGTTTTCCAGAAACTGGAACAAAAACAGGTTTCTTGAATACTGAAGTATTGTTATCTATACTAATAAAAGGCAAAGCCCTCGCTGACTGACTGACTGACTCACTGACACACTCGTCACTAATTCTCCAACTTCCCGTGTAGGTAGAAGGCTGAAATTTGGCAGGCTCATTCCTTACAGCTTACTTACAAAAGTTGGGCAGGTTTCATTTAGAAATTCTACGCATTATGGTCATAACTGGAACCTACTTTCGTCCATATACTGTAATAGACTGCAGCTCGGTGGCCGTGTGAGGTGGAGTTGCGTCTCGCATCATCACGCCTCCCACGTAATTAAGTGCCTGCCCATATAAGGTAAATATTCGCGGGTGAACGACTGTGCTTAGCATATTCATAAGTGCAGCTACTGCGGAGACCCTCCCTCAGCAAAAGTGTGAGAGAAACTTTTAAGTGCCGGGTCTGAGCTAAAATTAAATAAAGCCGTGGACATCGCAAGATCGCACAAGATATTCGCGAGATACAACTTTAATGAGAAGACGCAGGGTATAAAGCCTCGATGCTAAAGACCTGGCGAAGTCATGCCTTCTCTGCTGGCCTAAAAAAATATCTTAATCACAAACTGATGTTAATTATATTTTGTCCATGAATACTTATTAAATAATTCCAAATAGTCTGTCCGCTTCCTTTCATAGCTTTTCCGATGGTTGTGCTGCTTCCAGGCATGTATTTTCGTATTAAAGCATTTAACCAATCACATTTCAGCCATCATTTGTTGCCAGGCAGAGAGGCTTTCACAATCCTTTGTGTAGGCACTCTAACACAGAATAAATGTCGATTAACCTGTTGCTTCAACCAATCAGATTTTGAGTTGGTGTCAGTAGGGCCCTCTAGCAGGCGTGTGGCAACGTCACCGTATTCAGACCCATTGATTGGATAGAAGCCGATATGAGGAACTCTACGAGGCCACTGAACGCACCGCGAACGCTCCGAGCGAAAGATCGTCGCGCGCACTACGGCCAACTCCATGGCAGGATTCTGGACAATATTATTTGCCAGACACAGACCAGATTTCAAGACCACGAAAACCTGATGTTTGTCACGCTCCTCGAGCCCCAGAAGTTTCGGGAATACAAGAAAAATTTCACGCATGCAGCCTTCTCCAGTTTAACACAAGAGCCACGGAGCGCTTTTTGATCTGTCTCGGCTAAAAACAGAACTGACTGTAATGTATGCTATGGATGATTTTTTAGGAAAATCTCCCACTGATCTCCTTGACTTCCTTCATCAGAAATATCTGAATGAGGCCATAGGGCAGCTGTTCACATTGGTATATTTGGCGGTGAGCATTCCCGTGTACACTGCTTCTGTCGAGTGGACATTTTCAGCCCTAAAGCGAATTCAAACTTATGCCAGAAATACCATAGGGCGGGTTCGCCTTTCAGCATTAGCTTCGAATGCAATAGAAAGGGACATTTTGATGGAACTGAAGCGCACGGATAATCTGTACGACAGAGTAATTGAACTGTTTTTGAGGAGGATGGATTTTGTTTACAAATAATCTGAATTTTTGGTGAGTAAAATGTTGCGATT
>JANRMT010062856.1:55927357-55971561 GCA_026402145.1 Polypterus bichir lapradei | reverse complement strand
CAGCAGCTCCGTCACACTCCCTCCCAACCCTGGCTCTCTTGCTGGGTCTCCACCAGTCCTTTTTATAGTCCTTGACCCAGAAGTGTTTCTGTCCTTCCATCCATGTGATTCATCAGCACTTCCGGGTCAGATGGAAAATTGTATTTTCTTCAGCCCGGAAGTACTTCTAGCTTTCCGTCCCCATGGCTATATGGGAATTAGAAATCCCCATGACTCCCTGCAGCATCACCTGGCGGCACCCACGGTACCCAGCAGGGCTGTGAAGCTGAACTCAATCTCCCATAATACCCTGCGGGAATCTGGAGCACCGCTAAGCTGTAGGGAAGTCGCCATCTAGTGTCCTGGGTGTGTTGGCTGGGTTGAGCTGCCTGCCATCCATCACAATATGAATATTTTTTTCAAAGTAAAGAGCTAATCCAAAACAAACATATGATTATGTTCTTTGAAAATTAAAAAATAAACACAAAAAAATAATCTAACACTTTTTTTTCAGCAAGATGTCTGATGTTAACCAATTCTTAACACAGGGACTATTGTGGCAGGATCTGTTTGAATGCACTAGGAATAAACTATGGATGAGGCATCGGGGAACTGCAGGGGAAACTCATGGACAAACCAGCATTCACTCATATGGAGCCATGTTTGTGTCGTCAGTCAGCCTCATCTTCACATCTTTGGAATGTAGTTGGAAAATCTGAGAAAAAACCCACAAAGACATAGAGTTTTTGCAAGCTCTACACAATATTTTGAAAGGAAAATACAAGGAATTAGGAGTTGCCGAGGCAGAAGTGCATGTCATTGTGCCACTGTGCCTACCCCTTCAGCCTAAAGTACTTTGTTACTGACAGCATGATTTAAAACAGCAGTGAAGTGAGACATTAAAGCACTCTGCTATTATAGATTGAGAGGGAGAGAGAGAGAGAGGTTGGGAGCATGCGCTGATGACGCTTGGCCACATCCACCACATGATGAACCACCTGGATTGGGACCAGAGTGCAGCGGGTGACACCTCAGCGCAACACTGAACAGCGGTGCCCATCCTGCCACCAACCCCCAAGTTTTTCCTGTAACTTCTTCTAAAATAAAATCTTTCAGCCTTTTGCCTTCATAATTTGGTAAACTTTTCTCAGGTCATTACTTACGTGGTTTTCACACATAGTTTGTATCAAAGCATTTCAAAGCTTTGGTTAAAAGGTATGAAAGCTACTTTCAAACTTGGGTGCACACCTGAAATGTAGGCTATGTCCCATGTGAAAAAGTGGATCTTGGACTGATTCTAGCCAGACCAACTACTGATCATGTCAGAATAAAAATATGTGGTGAACAATGTGTTGTATGACAACTGAGTCTCTTCATAAGGGAGACAGCATCCAAAAAAAAGTAGCACAGTTATTTGTTATTATCCTAAATAGAATCGTAATCATAAATTTAAGCAGGTGTCATTAAGATTCATGTTTTCAGCAACCTAAACTCGGAGTCAGATGGGAAAGGTAGAAGAACTTAAAATTGTTATGCAGATTTGAATTCTTTTAACTAGAAGCAAAGAGTCATTCCTTTTTCACTTGAACGTTTAAATGAATGACACACCTACCCCATCCTTATACTATATTTGAAAGAGGCCTCACAGAAAAGGTAAGGCATCTCTAGCCGCCTAGAAGTAAGTGATGAAAATGTCACACAATCAGTAAACTGAAACAAATATCAAGCAATGTCAATCTCTGAAGAGCTAAACAAGGTAAGAAGTCTAAAAATAGCAACAATTAACGTATAAGCTCACGTGGTATCTGACAGCTCTGTGAACCAGTATTACTCTGGTGAAACAATTTTGTTTATAAAAGCAACAGAATAATACAGCCAAATTTAATACTGTCTTTAAATGCCACAGCAAGTGAACAAATACCACTAGCTCTTTTCTTCTCTTTTATATGTACACCTATGGTGCAGCAGATTAGGTGTCCATGGCAGTGCAGGGTTTTTAGGACAAAAAAAAAAAAAAACAGTCAAGCAGCACAGAGCCCATATGTGTAGGTGTGAGGAAGAAAATCCTGGTGTTCACAGAGAACTTGGTAAGGGAAGGTGCTAATTGTACTTAACGTGCAGAAAGTGGTTGGTGCAGCTGTCCCTCATCAAGGCTTCACAGCTTGTTTGGCGCAACTGCACTCACTGGTGATAAAAGTGATCTGAGCACGAAAGAGAAAAAGGAAACCAAAATAGTGGAGGTAAAGCAAGAAAAAGAAAGACTCATCAGGATCGAAGTTGGGCTAGGTGCAGATGGAAGGAGGCTGGGAAGTCCTGTACATAGCAAGAGGAATGGTACTCCAGGGGTAAAGTGACTTCTGCTGGGCATTGGAGAAGAGCAGAAGTGGCCATTTGCCTCTGTGATGGTGGAACAATGAAGCAGGGCTCAGAGGTCCCCATGTACACCTTAGGATGGTGGTGGGGAAAAGGAGCTGAAAGTTGTTGAGCACGCTCATTGGTGTCTACATTTGCTGAGAAGGTCCAAAGGTTGAGCAGAGGAGATAAATTTAACAGAGGAGAGAATAGCCAATCCTGACTGTTTTAAGTTCTTGGTTTTAACCTACTTAATTTATTGGCCTTGTTTATGTATTGATTTTAACCTCCACAGTGACACTGTTTTATCTTGGTTGACTATTCTGTTTTATACACATAGAGTATTCATGTAATATGCATTAAATACCATGGTAATAGAGCACTGTTAGAAAGAATAGGCGCAAAAAAGTAAAAGGTAAAATTGTCAGTGTGTACCCTTCGACTTTCTGAGACAAAGGAAAAGGTCATCAGAACCACTTACAGTTGCACAATATTTCTCAAATACCATACCTCTTTGTTTCTCATCATAACTAACTGATAATATTAATACACAACCATTTATCCCTCTTTATAATCAAACTTTATATTAAAATATTTTCGCACTTAGGGAGGTTGAAAAACGAATTTTTTTCATGATTACATATGCACTACCTAAAACTGCACTTAGCTACATTTAATTATGATAATGATGGTGTAAGTAAAAAAAAACAAGCATAAAGTTAAATGTATTTCCTGGAACAAAACGCGGACGTAACTACTTATTGTTCCTATTGCATCTTTATATTTACATGGCATGTTCAATGTTTACATGTCATTATTAAACTGTTGATGTATAAATGAAAATACAATTAATAATAGTTATTGAAAGTTATGAGTTACAGTATATTGAATATAGTTTTTAATATCATGTACACAGTTATATTTCCATTATACAAAAAATTTGGATGGTTGTGTAAATAAAATACTACCTCCGGTTGAGTAATTTTTCTCAATTTCATATCTGTTTGCTTTTTATCATTATACATATCTATACAAAATTTGAATCATCTATCTATAATTATAGCTATAGTTTACTTGAAAATTTGCGAAAGTATTCAATTAAAGTACCATTCCATTTGCCAGAAGTGGCCCAAAAGTTGATAGGATTCCTTATTTTTGATATAAAGCAAGTGCGGCAAGTGGCTGGGGGTCGCACCCAGCCGGGATGCAGGAAGGACCAGAGGAGGGCTTACGTCTCCTCCAGACCACGAGGGGGCGACCACCCTGGTGGTTTTGGGGACCATGGGGAAAGAGCTTAGAAGCTCAACCCTATAGGGGCCCGTGGTCACTGCCAGGGGGCGCCCAGATACCTGAGGAGCCCTGGCCCTCAGCACATCCACCACACCCGGAAGTGGTGGGGGGAAGAAGAACAGGGACACCCGGAGTGCTTCCGGGTGCACAGCCGGCACTTCCGTCACACCTGGGAGGGCCAGCGGAAGGTTACCAGTAGGCACCTGGAGCTCATCCAGGTGAGCATAAAAGGGGCCACCTCCCTCCATTTGATGGCTGGAGTCTGGTGGAAGAGGACAGAGCTCGGAGGACAGGAATGGAGGTGGACCAGAATTGCAAGAGAAGGCCTGGACTTTGGGAATGTTTTGGGGTTGTGCGTGTACTGTAAATATTGTATAGAATGATTAAACGTGTGTTGGTTGGTGAACCATCGGTGTCCGCCTGTCTGTGTCCGGGCCAGCTTCCACAATGGAATCCCAGAAGTGACCCTCCGCCTACTTCAAGGTGGGGACCCGTCAGAAAAAATAATTTTGTGGGCATTCTGTCCCAGCAGGTGAGCCCACACATGCGCCACGGGAGCGGCACGCACACAACCCCAGGAGGACAACTCACCCCACGGACCGCCACCGGTCCACAGAAGGGCCGTTCCCACCTGGTGCAGGAAGACGTCATTGGGCATAGCAGAAATGCAGCGGGCTCCTACGAGCGCACCGCCACTGGAAGCACCCGGGACGGCATTGTGTCTAGTGAGGTCACGCCGAGGATCTTTCCTCGGACAGACGGGACTCGGGAGGTAAGTTCCCTGCTCACCGGCAGCCAGCCTGGGGAGGCTGGGCGTGTTTTGTGTGTTGTAGGCAGGGACTGCCCAGATCCGCGTTGGTGGCAGATGCACGCCAATCTGCAGGGCTTCGTCAGCTCATCGGCAGCTGGAAGACCTGCTGCGGAGGAGTCACTGTAGCTTCGAAGGTCGCGGCAGCTGCATGGCTGCCAGGAGGATCGCCACCGCACCAGGAGGAGGGGAAACAAGTTGGCCGCGGACCGTAAGTCCCACCCCGAGACAGGCAGAAGATTGGACGGTGTGTGTTGTGTGCCTGCTGATTATTGGATGGAGGAGGGACCAACGAGCCAGGGAAGGACCCGATTGGGCTGAACAGACGGCCTCATGGAAGGCAACCGGTGAGTTTGACTGATCGACAGGTAAGTCCACCGTCAGCTGACTGTCTGTGCTTGCCGGCAGCTCTGCGCGAGCTGGGGAGTGCCTTCAGCCTGCAGAGTCGCTTTTGCAGGTGATAAGTGTCCTCCATAGAGGATTGAAGGAGCTGGAGATGAAGGCGGTCGCATCCGTGATGACGCTTTAACAGTGGGTGGATTGGCGCAACACTTGAGTCTTCGGCTGGAGGGACGCGATGGGGCAGGTAAGTGGAACCGGCCCCGGACCCCAGTGAAAAGAACCGTGATGTAATACGTGATCTGATTCAAGTAGCGGGGGCTCCGATAGTGGACGCGGCAGCAGGAACCGATCACGTGGTAATGGGGGAGAGAACGAGGGCAGACAGGACGCCGGCTGATGAGTGCCGCGGTTCCTAATGCCCTACACCCCGAGCCAGCATCGGTCTCATGCCACTCCACAGGGACGCAGACAGGACAGGGTCTATACCTCTCCCATAGGGAGACCCAAACCGTCACGGCGTCTCAGAGAAAAAGAAGGAATCGAAGGAAGAAAGCCAGTTCCTCCGATAAGGACGGATGTAAGGCAGGATGCTCACGTCCAGAGAAGGGCCGCCCTCTGCGGAGGCAGAGGGAAACCCCAAAGTCGGCTGAGGTGACAGGGGTGTGTGCAATCCTGTCTGATGTCCCAACTAGGGGGGCACGGAACCAGCGGAGGGGGTGCCGAAGAGGCAAATCCCAGGGTGCCAGTCGGAACGGGGAGCGCTGCCTGTGCATGGCACAGAAGGATGCCAGGTGGTGGTGTCTAAGCAGCATCTCCACCCCTGTTAATGTTTGTTATGTTGTAGGACTGGACGCTGGATACGCAGTAGGACCCACTTCATCAGAGATCTGCCCTCGTGGGACAGGCCACTGGCCCCTAGGGGTCTCAGCTAGCAATGGGGCACCAGGGGGTGCCCAGATGCCCGAGGAGCCCTGGCCCTCAGCACTTCTGCCACACCCGGAAGTGCTGGGGAGGAAGAAGACCAAGGACACCCGCAGTGCTTCCGGGTGCACAGCCGGGACTTCCGCCACACATGGGAGGGCTGGCGGAAGGTTATCGGGAGGCACCTGGAGCTCGTCCAGGTGAGCATAAAAGGGGCCGCCTCCCTCCTTTCGATGGCTGGAGTCGGGTGGAAGAGGACAGAGCTCAAAGGAGAGGAGTGGAGGCGGACCAGAAGAGAGGCATTACGAGAGAAGGCCTGTACTTTGGGAGTGTTTTGGGGTTGTGTGTGCACTGTAATTATTGTATAGAATGATTAAACGTGTGTTGGTTGTTGAACCATCGGTGTCCACCTGTCTGTGTCCGGGCCAGCTGCCACACAGGTATACTAAATCTCATTGACCTAGGTCAAAGCGTTTTTGAGTTTCGTGTTTACATACAGAAACAAAGACACACAGACAGACATAATTTCAAAAATGGTATTTTTGGATTTGGGAAGGTCTAAAACGTCAAGATTCATCAAAATTTCGAGGTCAAAGTTTTTCACGATTCCTATGCTTTCTCTATACATTGTATTTTCGGACTCAGGAAGGTCTAAAAAGTCAAGATTCCTTAAAATCTATAGGTTGAATTTTTTCACGGTTCCTATACTTTTTCTATACTATGCATACGAGAAAGTAAAAAGTCAGACTCATGCAGTTGCAGAAATACAATGGAGGAAATACATGTTTACCTTAGACATGTTCGTGTGGTAGTACAAAAAATGAACAGCAGCACTTTTTTATAATTTAAACCCTTTATTGTAGTATGCTTGAACTCTAGGAAATTTGATTTCAGAGCAGATGACGGTGGGCTGCTTAAACGTTGCTTAAAAGTATCAAACCGAGATTATTTTCTTTAATAAAGTATAAAGGTTCATGTACATAAAGGTTGTACAACATGTAAATATTCAGCAAGAAAGAACAATAGCCAATTCATTTACCTTAAAATATTTGTAGTCTCTGTAATCAATCTAAAGCATCTACTCTTTGAATCACATGCAATACTAAGAACTTTCAAAGCATGGTACTTGAAACTTGCCTATGCCTAGAATGCAACTACACAACCAAAGTAGTGTGACTTCACAATGTTAATCTTAATTACAACAAAAATATATATTTTATATAGAGTAAGCATAATAAAGATGAAGCTCTGTCTGTATAGCTGAAAGGTTCAAACATGACAGCTACTACTGTGGACAACAAAAGCTGTTCTTTATTTAACATAATAATCAATTGAAATGGTTACCAGTAAAAAATAATTTCTACCATAAAAATACAACAAAGCAACATAACATTAATCTATAGTTAAAAAGTGCACATTAATAATTTTTTCTCAAGTTTTCTTCCTATATTTCATCCTTTATACTTTATGGCTCAAGTTATGACACTAAACTTTAGCACCTTAAAGATGCAGTTCATTTATTACATCTGAAGTAAGTTTGGTGATTATTGAGTAAAATGTTTGTAATGTTGTTTTTTATGACATACTGTATCACAGATATGGCTGCACAAGAGCATCACAAAAGCTTACCTGTATATACAGTGCACACTACACAGCCAAAATGATGTTGACATTAGGTGTTTCATTTTTAACAGGTCATAAAATCAAGTACATAGCAATGCAATTTACCTATATTTATATTAAATTTGAAACATTTGTGATAAGAGTGCCACTTGGGAGCACACAGAGCCAAAGTATAATCCCACAATGAACACAAATGTATCCAAAAACAGTTTTTCATGTCACTATTAGCTGTGAGGTGGCTGTTGTACTTCCCCATCCTAAACGCCACAACCAGAATTCCCTTTCATCTCCCGTCTCTGTCTCTCTTCAACATTATTTCTTCCTACCACTGTGGCTTTAATGCAGATATCCAACCTAGTTTCCCTGCCAAAATTTCTCTTTCCCTGAATACCCTACCATTCCTTATATATGAGAAGGACCTCCAATGTTACCGCACCAATTGCCTGCCAATAATCACCTTTGTTTTACAAGTATGTCATTCAACCTGCAATCAGGCATCCCCCATTCAGCCAAAATAATGCCCTTCCTAACACTAACCCTCTCTATTTATCATCTCCAACCAGAATTTTCACTTTCAGCTCAAGTCAGCATTGAAGATTTTATCTCAATGATCTGTGTAAATGAACAATGAAATAAGAAATGCTGTATACACAAATCCGATGTATATGTTTATTATATCAATGTAACTGCTTGAATGTGAGTTTTTGTTTTGGTGACAATCATGCTTACAGTATGTGACACCAAGGTAATTACAAAGGCACACAAACATAATTTGTCGTTTAGCAACAACTTATACAACTAACAAATTTACACAAACTGTTACTCAAATTAAATGCATTTATTATATCAAATATAACTGCTTGAATGTGAGACACATATATGCATGAAAACATCATTATTTGAAAATGATATTTGGACTTCAGTTTTATTCTTGAATAAAAGCACACTTGTTTCATTTATTTTATATTCCAAGAGTACAAAAGGAAAGATGTTACAGAGAGGTAAGTTTCGCGATATATACAATTGTTGAATTCAAATGTTAACATCCATCCACCCATCCATTATCCAACCTGCTATATCCTAACTACAGGGTCACGGGGGTCTGCTGGAGCCAATCCCCAGCCAACACAGGGCACAAGGCAGGAAACAAACCCCGGGCAGGGCGCTATCCTCCACATCACATCTTTAATGGAAGAGCACTCAAAGCACTAGGTAAGGAACCTTCCTTAAGTAACTTCCCAAGTCATCACAGCCTCTCGGTCAATGGAGTGCTTCAAGATTTTAGCAAGACGGTTTACTTGTATGAAGAGAGAATTGCATTCACTCAATTTCTGCCTGTTTCACTGCAAGACATTATCTCGTAATCGATTCAATTTTAAGTTATATGTTAAAAACAAGGCAGCGGCAACGAAGTTGTAAAGTATTTTTTTCAGCTTTCCTTATGCTTCTGATTCAGTGGTCAATTAGATAGATAGATAGATAGATAGATAGATAGATAGATAGATAGATAGATAGATAGATAGATAGATAGATAGATAGATACTTTATTAATCCCAAGGGGAAATTCACATACTCCAGCAGCAGCATACTGATAAAAAACAATATTAAATTAAAGAGTGATAAAAATGCAGGTATAACAAACAATAACTTTGTATAATGTTAACGTTTACCCCCCTGGGTGGAATTGAAGAGTCGCATTGTGTGGGGGAGGAACGATATTACCTTTAAAGTATGGCACACCTTCATACCCACTGTTGTAGGAAAAGTAGCCTAACCGCTAAATGGGTTACCTGTCACTCTCACAAGCATCTCTGTTAAGAATGGCTTTCCACATATTTGGATAAGTTATGTGAAACCAATGCACCAGAAGAGGTAGCAATAATACTATGAGAATAAATGGTTGTATTTCAAATCAAGACATTGTAAGACTTGCAGGTTAGGTGACCTGGCATTGCTAAATTGACCCTTTTGTGTGTTTGTGGATATGTGTGTATTCACTCTATAATGGATTGGTAACCTGTCTAGAGATTGGTCCTGCCTTACACCCACAGCTTATTGGGATTGGTTCCAGCTTTTGAAAACCCTGCCTTGGATAAACAGGTTTAGAAGATGAATGGACATTTATGATTATTGCTATGTTTAAAATGTAACTAGAAAATTCATTTTTTGTTATGTGCTTTCCAAAGAATTAAAAGAAAGATTAGCTTGAACTTAGCTTGAAAACTTGAATTAAGAAGGCAATTAATTTAAGCATCCACTTAAAATAGAACAGGTTTAGTGAGTGGTTAAGTTATACAGCAATTACAGAAAGTTAGAATAATTATGCCTGTTCTATTGTCTTTGAAACAACACTATGAAACTGAAAAAAACTAAATGTATTGATTTAGGTGCTACAGACATTTTGATTGGCACATCTTTTGCTGAACTTTCAATGTATCATTAAATAACTATAATATTTCAATTGAAGTACCAGATTAAGAAGAGTAGCTAATTGGCACTATCCTGATTTACTGCATTGTTTTACTTCCTACTTAAATGTTGGTGACTTACAACTAAAATAAACCTCTCTTTATTCTCCAACTTTGTCTACGGTAACCTTGGTTACATATACAGTACAGGCCAAACGTTTGGACACACCTCCTCATTCAATGTGTTTTCTTTATTTTCATGACCATTTACAGCACTCCATCACCCTCCTTCTTGGTCAAATAGCCCTTACACAGCCTGGAGGTGTGTTTGGGGTCATTGTCCTGTTGAAAAATAAATGATCGTCCAACTAACCTGACTTCTGCACAACACAACTGCTGGTCCCAACCCCATTGATAAAGCAAGAAATTCCACTAAATAACCCTGATAAGGCACACCTGTGAAGTGAAAACCATATCAGGTGACTACCTGTTGAAGCTCATCGAGAGAATGCCAAGAGTGTGCAAAGCAGTAATCAGAGCAAAGGGTGGCTATTTTGAAGAAACTAGAATATAAAACATGTTTTCAGTTATTTCACCTTTTTTTGTTAAGTACATAACTCCACATGTGTTCATTCATAGTTTTGATGCCTTCAGTCATGAAAATAAAGAAAACACATTGAATGAGGAGGTGTGTCCAAACTTTTGGCCTGTACTGTATATAATCTTAATTTAAGCTGATAAAAAATGAAGTAATTTTTTAGGAGAATCCCCTTTTATGGTGAATAATTATTTAAGTGAAAAATGTACTGCTTTCTCCAATGCTTATTTTGTACATGAAATTGTCTGTAATGTTTGTGGATTCGTCTAGTGAATTAGTTTACCTAATAAAATGTGCTACATGGAGTTCCACTATGTAAATGAAACTCTGTTACGCTAAACATTGTCTCTGTGTAATCTGTTTGTTCTCTCCACACACACATGGGGTTTTCCTTCCAAACATTGGTATGTTATATGTTAATTTGAGCATTTGAAAAAATTCTTTGCCACTCCTATGTACTTAATATTTATTTAGAAGAAATTGACTGAAAACAAAACAATAACCTTTTGTTCCATTTGAATGAAGAGAACATTTCTTTTATGTAATTTGTTCATGTTTCATTTGGAAAGTGCATCTGAGCAGTCCTTTTCCTTTTTTCATTCTCAAAAGAATATAACCCTGCCCATTAACACATCAGGTGAGCAAAGCTGGCACATCAGTCAGTAAGCACTGGGGGTTGAAAGAGAGTGTAACTTGTGAGTGCACATGTTTGTCTTTCACAAAGATTAATAACTCAGTTAAATAAACAGAGTATTGTGTTTGTAGCTGCCAATGTGTAAGGTGAAATCAGGCACGGGTAAGACGCGTGTCAAAGAAATCTCAAAGTCCAAAAGTTCGTTTACAAATATTTAGTGAAAGGTAAAATCAAATAAGCCACACAAGAATAAAAAGAAAAATAGTTACACACATAGAATAAAGGCAAAAAAAAGGAAAAAATGTATCTTCTATAGACTTAGTTTTTCTTAAGAAGCTTTGGTTATTTCTGTACTTAAAAGTTCTTAATTTCTTCTTCTGTATGCCTTAAACATACGGTTCAACACTTAAATCTTTTATTTTCAGTTACTTCACACTCAAAAGGCCCGTAGACCGTTGGCACATTGACATGTACCGAGGCACGTTCACGTGCGCAAGCACGAACGTGAGCTCAAACAAGGACACGGTTAAAAAACCGTATGCCTCTATACCTTACACAAGGCAAGGCTAGACTCTAACTAAAGAACATTGTTTACTCAAAAACTGTTAAGAAATGACAGGAAAATACCAACTCAATTCTATTCATGGGGGTTATAGGAACCTCCCATATTTTATGCATTATCATCTAATAAATATTCATATATTTTATTGAACTAGGAAAATGGCTCTTACAGTGTTCTTTGTCCCGAATATATTAAAGGTACAATCCAACACAAAATTATATTTTTTGTCTTATTTACTTGATGTATTTTTGTTGTGATAATCGACAAAAAAAATTAAAAAATTTAATTTCTTCTTTTCATGCAGAATGGAGAGAGAAAAAAGTTTCTGAAATAATACGTTTTATGGTGATCGATGCTGCACAACAGCAAGCTATATCAAACAGACCACAAAAAAATCTCATATTACTCGTTGTGCACAATCCACATGTCAAATCATTCAGTCATATGCTGATAATGTTCCAAGCATATGTAGTTTTACTAACATATTTTTAAATAAAAAACTTCTGGAATCGCTCTTGTGAACAAAAAATGAAATGCGCTCAGATGTGAATCAGAATTTCATCCATTCATCTGTGTAAGTGGTTGGAATGAAAACCTATAGCCACAGTGGTACCCTTTGACAGGGCTTGTTCACTTTCAGAAAATAAATCCCACATACTCTAGCTTAACTGCGGGATTTTAAGACTGGTACTTCAGAGTAATCAGTACTGATATCTGAAATGTCAATAGTCCTTTTGTGAAAATGTCTCTATGGTTCAGACTCTTGACTGATTAAGGGACTAACCAAGACTTGTTGACTCTAGGGTTAGATTTGATTTGATTGGTCTTCTTACTATAGTAGTGATACAGTTCACCTACATTTATATTCTTTGGAGTCTGAATGTTTTCCTCAACTGCGTCCTCTCTTTTTTAACATTTGGATCCACAAGCATTTTGTAATTTGCTTCATCAAGTAATGTAACCTCAAGCTGTAGGACATTTTTATCTGTTCTTGAAATCACTGCTTACCAGCTCCCTCACATGTATGGTCTGCAGTGCCTTTTCTAAAATTAATGCACATTTGGAGAGTTGATATCCTATAACCTGTGGTGGGCTGGCACCCTGCCTGGGGTTTATTTCCTGCTTTGTGCCATGTGTTGGCTGGGATTGGCTCCAGCAGACCCCCGTGACCCTGTAGTTAAGATATAGCGGGTTGGATAATGGATGGATGGATGGATATCCTATAACATTGTCCTCCTTTTCTCACAAATGAAATGTCATCATTCCTGTCTTAAAATACCAACAATCGCAAATTTATGCTGGCTGCCTTGATTGTACAACCTAAACCAATAAACTTTCATTGGGGGTCAAACTTGAAATTAATTATTCTTCTGAATTCTTTTGATTTGCGATGATTGCAGTCAAAACAGATCTTACCCTGCTATCGTTTTATTGCTCAAGTTGGAAGTATCTGGTAAGTAATCACATTTTCTGTATACCCAAAATAAAGATTATAAACATTTCAATGCCAACCTTTGATTTAGAGCAGATTAATTAGATCAAAAATTCTTCATTTCTTTTTTCCAGTTTGTAAGTTTATGCACTTTCTGTTTGGTACTGTGATGTTTGACTGTTTTAAAGGATAGATTTGTTCTTTCTTTTTTATCAAAGATGTCAAAATTCTTTTTTATTACTTTTACTATTAAATTGTGGAAAATGTACAAGTACCAATTTTATGAACACTTTACATACAATCATTTTTGAGGGATATATACTGTTAAAAACAACTAATTGCATGCATACGTAATTCATACTCAATGCAATATGTGTTGTATTGCTGACACTGTTTTTTTTCTGCCTGTCAACCACACAGTGCTTCTTGATTTCATATGGGAATGTAAAATGTGGATATGGGAATCATTTGATAACTCAAGTGGATAATAGAAAAAAAAAAAGTGTTCTTTTTTCTGTGGAGTTTGTCTCCACACTCACCTATTCAGAAGTACTCTCTTAGGGGAAAAAACAAAAAATTATTAGTATCCATCAGAATACCACATGTTTTTTGAAATCTAGCATTCAAGAGTGCTGACTGGCTTCAATTTCTTTATAGTGTTAACAAAGACACACTCACACTTAGGGACATGTCAGCATTACTGTTATTGTCACTTTTTTCCTGACAGCTCAAATTCCTCATCTGACAGTATGGAATTCATCATTAACAATATGCAAAACATCTTCTGCACAGTACATGTGGTTATTTGATGCCATACTGTAAGGAAAATGAATGACTGAAGTACGCTGGACCCCAATATCTTGTGGCCTTTGTTGCATTCTAGTTGGAAAGAACAAACAGTACAGTCTATGTGACTTTTCGCGATGTTGAGCCTTCTACCCTTAGATGACGATTTTTGTTGACACCTAAATTCTAAACTTTGAGTCAGCTTTTGTCAACATTTGCCATAAAAGAATTAAATATTCATCTTCAGTTTTGAAGAGAAGAGAAAAAAAGTGAAAAATATCTCATATATATATAAATATCTCATATATAGGATAAAGTAATTCATAATATTCTTTTTGATGAGGCAGTAATGCAATTTAAATTTTTTTATCTACTTTTTATTATGTTTTACTTTTTTACCTCTACTTTCTTACTTTTGCTTTTTACTTCATTTTATTATTCATTGGTATTTAAAATAGATAGCTGTAGTGAAATACTCAAGTAACTGATTGTCTGTCTATTACAACTAAGAACCAAACCGTCTTCCTTCCGCACCCTGCATACTCTCCTATATACCAACTCTTTAAATACAAATGCACATCCCGGGAGTTGGTGAGCAAAGCCAAGTTTAAAAAATCTAAATTTTGGATGAAAAGAAACAAAAGCAAAAATCCTGTCTACCTAATAACCCAATTCTTATAAAAGGGAATGTTTTCTTGATACAAATCCACAAACTTGGACATCTTAAATGCTGACAGGCATAATGATGTCACAAGCAAAGTCCCAGCAGGAAATCTTACATGAACTAGCAAATCTCATGAACTGCTGAATCTTGCGGTAAAATCTTAAGTCAAACTGTCAACCCAATGATATAATCTTTTATTAAAGATAAAATAAATAAACCATAAGAAAAATCAAACATAGATATTGTGGCGGACAGCCGGGTCCCATGCCTGGCAGGGATGCCCGTGCTGCATCGGTTCCAGGGGAGCAACCATGGGCAGCTCAATACCTCCCCCGGGACGCTTGGTGGCAGCCTCCCTGGCGGACGGTGATCCCCCAGCCTGTCGCATGGCTCCATGGGAGATGGAGTCCTCCACAGCCTGGATGAGGGCTCAGATGGCCACTAGGGGGAGCTGCATGGAGTCAGCATCACGGCTGGATGAATCTTCAGCCCCACCCGGAAGTGCAATTAGGACCAGGTGGTCAAGCACCTGGAATGCTTCCGGGTGGGCTTTAAAAAGGGCCAGCCACCACCACTCAATGGCCAGAGTCGGGAGGAGGAGGACTAAGCTTCAGGAGGAGTGGTGGTAAAAGGGAGAAAACTGTTGCTGTGTTTGGTGCTTTTGGACTGTGTATTGCCTGTGGGTCACGTGCGCCCACCGGTGAAGAAAAATAAAGTCGTGTGTTGTTTCATACGGGCCTCTGTGTCTATCTGTGCTGGGTCAGGCGCCTATATAGCGTCTTTTGTTACAATATGTCAAATAGATCAAAGATGTTCAAGCAACTCAAAAACACTATTGCATATAATAAAATCATAACACGTTTGGTTGCAGATTCTTAGCATAACAAGCTCAGATGCTTCTTTTGTCACTTTTTTATACACCCAAGAAAGTTTACTTTATATGTATTTAAGGTTAAGTCAAAAGTAAAGGAATTAAAAAGCACCATACTATTTACAGACAAATACAAATCAAAAATTAATAATCAACATACCTTGTTTCACAAGGTTTTGAATGTCTTTGAAAAAAACATTTTTGCACTGCAGCACTAACTTCTTTTGGTAAAAACATTTTCCACCTTAGAAAAATGTGGAAACTTATACATGTGTAAATTCTTGCGCAATTGAGGGGCTATCCATCCATCCATCTATCCATCCTCTTCCGCTTATCCGGGGTCGGGTCGCGGGGGCAGCAGCTTAAGCAGAGAGGCCCAGACTTCCCTCTCCCCGGCCACTTCTTCCAGCTCTTCTGGGAGAATCCCAAGGCGTTCCCAGGCCAGCCGAGAGACATAGACATTGAGACATAGCCGGGAGACATTGAGGGGCTATCTTTACTGTATGATGCCTCTATCAGAAAAACATCCACAAATCAGCCACTCTAAAAATAAAAAACTGAATTGGGGTCAACTTTTTTGTGTTTACAAAACAACAATCTACTCTCCATTTGTAATGGTTCACTTCAACGAAGTAACTGATCCCTGGACTATGGTAGACTGAATCATGTAGGTAAATTAAGCTATGGGTTTATTTTGTGACATACCTTGAGCAATGCAGAATCCTTCTAAAGCTGAATTCTCTTTTATGATCATAAGCTCGGGGTAGTGACTGAACAAAAATGAGATTGCAAGTAAAAGTGAACAAAGTGAGAATGTTAAGCAGTGTTCACTGGGTTAAACCTCCATGAAAGGGTGAGTAGGTTGGAGTTAGACCTGCTCTACTTTTGGATTGAGAAGATCCAGAAGAGGTAGAGAGAATAAGCCCTGATTCTCTCCCTTCCCAAAGGGAAATTACCCTGGGGTGGGAAGAGCATGCTGGGGTTGCATCTCAACTTTCGTGGAAGTGTCTGGGAATCATCTAGGGAGAAGAATATGCTGAGGCCAGAATGTTCTGGTCTGTTCGGTTAAACATGGCACCACCACAACTCTCAATGGGATAAACAGAGTGAAAGTGTAGTGACAAAGACGTTTTATCTAAACTGGCAACCTGTGCAGGGTTGATTCCTGCCATGAACCTGAGGGTGGTGTGGAACAGGCTCTGTCCAATCCACAGTCTCATAAAATAAAATTTTTCCTTGAAAAATAAGTCAGTAAAATACTTGAGGAAGCCTAGGGGTGCCACTGCTGAGGATAGTGGTCGACAACCCAAAGCCAGTCATCTGATAAATTTAACTTTAGTCACCACACACAATAGCAAGATATTTACATATGGCACAAGTAAAATTGCTCTTAAAATGCAGAAATAATAGTTGAATTATCTGGATTCCTAAATAAATGCCATAAAATCCAGTTATAATATTGAATATTGTCTGAATTGAATATGATTAGCTTAAAATATTACAAGTAGAAGGTTTTACACAGACATTGAAGGGTTGGCAAATCCCACAAGATCAGTGTAAAACTTTTAGTGGTGATCTTCTGGGAATAAGTAGGTTGATATGCCCAAGCTTTGATTAGCTTTTTACGTGTTCCAAATTCTCATGTTTCTTACCTTAACTACAATTTGTAGTATAATTTTCTTTTCAGAGACAAGATGTTTTACGTAGTGATATAATTTAATCCCATTTTAACAGATTCAAATTGTAAACTGCATGTGTCCCTTTACAGGCTTTCTGTTCCTCACCTTTACAAACAACATTTTACAGTCTCATTCAGTTCCTCACTTACAAGTCATTTCTTTGTCCAATCCCAAATGAGAATTTTTCCATTTGAAATGAATTATTACACAAGGGTCTTTAGTTCACAGTACTTCTGTTATATGGGGATTACACTGATAACAAATGGCTGCAAACTACCAGAAAGAAACAGCCAAACGTCACATATGAATTTATAGCTGAGCTTCTGCAGAAATAATAAATCAGTGCTGTACGCATTGTACAGTATATGGCACTGTTGGGTATGCATGGAGCATAGGGGAATTCAATAAAATATTATCAGCATGATAGCTTGCAAGGGTTTTTCTTGCCTCCTATCCTACAAAAGCAAAGGGAACTAATTTCAATCTACTGTAAGAAATGATTGTTCTCTCACAATAAGCAGCTGCTATTTCCAAACAATATGGACACTTTCCTTAATGACTGTCTTTGTTAACTGAGGCTTCATTCTGTGATAAACTCATAAATATGTATAGTACTACAGCATGTAAAGCCACAAGGACCCACACGCAGCATGTCTTATCACACTTTACTATACAATAAGCATTGAGACGCTCACCAGGCGCAGCTGATTTTGCGGAGGCAATAACCGCCTTTCCTTGTAGTCTATATAAATACTTATCTTTCCGAGGAAGCTGCACAGCTCAGCTATACGGTAGACCAACCAAGCAGTTTCTTTCTTTCTCACATTTCTCTTTAAAAGACAAAGGCTGCGTTTGTATGTTTGTCTCCAAAAATAGGTCACTAAGTCTCTAAGAATGCCAGCAGCAGCAGCTTGCTAAAGTGCTAGAGTGACTCTGTATTGGATTTAAATTAGCAAGCGAGTGCTGTTATTACAAGTAAGTGCCGATGAGAAAAGGTAACTAAGTAACAGAGATCAATGCACAAAAAGGGTAAATTTATCTGAGACTAGAACTGTTTTCAAGCATCAGCATGGCATAAGGGTGAGCAATGCCATCTCCCAGTGCTTGGATCTCAGGTGAACTGCAATGCTGGGGTATCTTCTGTGAATATCTGGTATATCTCCATGGTGCTCATTTAAATTTCTCCCAGGAACTCCACATCTTGACTAAAACTCCATAGGCATGCCATCATAGTTAATTGGGAACTCTAATTGGCCATGCATGTAGGTAGGTGTTTGTGCGAGTACACAATGAACTGGCATTTTGGCCAAGGTTAGTTTCTATCAGAATATGCTGTGATTTCTACTGCAGTCCTATACAGATTAACTCAGCTTACCATATGGATAGACAATTGGATGGAATTATGCAGCATGCCTGGCCATTTCTTTGAATAAAAAAATAAATAAATAAA
Source organism: Polypterus bichir lapradei (assembly GCA_026402145.1). Lineage (NCBI taxonomy): Eukaryota > Metazoa > Chordata > Cladistia > Polypteriformes > Polypteridae > Polypterus > Polypterus bichir. Next base: position 55,953,162 of record JANRMT010062856.1, on the reverse strand, counting down.
CTTCATACTGGGTGACTCCCTTAGATAGGTATACTGCTTACCACTGAAGCTTTAAAAGGATATTTTCATGCAGAATGGCAGCTGGTAAAATACGGAAACACAGCTGTCTTTGTTTACTGCACTATGGCGTGGGTTATATAATGAGTAGCATTTTTTTCAGTCATTGGAAACTAAATAGTACAGTAAATAAATCTGTCATACCCATAAAACAAAATAACTGGAGAACATACACAGTTTAAATATTAAAAGCAGAGATTCTGGAAGTGATCTTTGCTAAAGGATCCCACAAGGATAAAATCCTTTACAAAAGAGCTCTGAAATCAAGGCTGTAGATTGCAAGAATTATGGCTCTTTAAAAACCTCTTACACCCAGAACAGCCAGGTACTGGGCCAAGCGACCTTTTAAAAAACCCTCATCAATACAGAAGAACCGTGTCATACATTGTGTCAGACACAAACAATGCACTGTTTGCAAGCTACAGAAGCCTCCCAATCTCTGTTCCCAGCCCAGGCAGAATTTGCTGAAAAATGCCCTCAGGGTTTAAGAGGCAGGAAAATATTGGGATGTCTGAATCTTAGGAGCAATGGAGGTCTCTGGGGTGCAAGGATATCAAAGGCTGTCTATATTTTCTAACCCATCTGGCTCCATGCAAAAGAGAAAACGAGAGAGAGCACAAAGTGAGAGGTCAAGAATTGGAAAAAGAGGAAGGCATCCTAGTAGCAAACAAGGCATGCGGCACATCTAAATCGCCAGCTCAAAACATTTAGACATCAACCACCTACATCAGCATAAAATGTTAAATAAATTGTGAAGCCTTTGTGTCATGCTAACAGATTTTGGAGGGGTGTACTGCGAGCCACATGACCTTCTAAGGCTGTCATCAGTACTATGACAAAATACATTAAATCTGTTTATTATGAGTTGCTGTAATTTAACATAATTAAGTTTGGATGTTTGTGTAAACATTTAAAAACTTTTGATTCTTTAAGTACAACATTTAACAAATTTCTTTGAGTTTATCTTGTGATTTATAATTGATTTAGCCAATGAATATTTTGCTGATTACTTTGTCTTTGAAACCTGGTTAGCATTTTCGGTTTTGATTTCTTAGTTTCTCTTCATTTTCATTCCTGCTTTTCTCAGATTTTGAATTTTAATGCTTCATTTCCATGTCCATCCTTTTGGTTTGCTTCAGAGTGTTGTCTTAAAAATGGCAGAACGATGTCTCCTTCACAGGATAAAATGTATTTGGTTGCCTGTATGCATACTGCAATGGGGATTAAACAGAAAATAAGAAGAGAATGAATTATGTAGTGGAGTGTAACAAGAATGATATCTGGCATATAAGTTGATAAATATTTTGTATGTGTTTATGTGTAATGTTAAAGAGTTAGGGAGCTGAACAAGTCAGGTTTCTACCCCCAGAGTTTCATTGATAAGGAAAACACCACTTGGGCCAGGTTTATGGCATAATTGTTTCCTTTGTTCCTTGTTTGTTTGGTACTACAGAAAATACTAGACTGAGGGGTTGAGCTTGCATGAACTGTTTCATTAGTGAGTGTTACACCCACACTGTAAAGTAGCTACAGTGGGAAGGGGGTTATGCATGAGCTGTTTCATTGGTGAATGGCCTCAGGAGGTGTTCAGGGATATGTATGTCCGGAGCTGCAAATAGGGAGACCTGCTAAGGTATGTTCTAACTCTTGCCATCTTGCCATGAAGAGAAGACTACCTCTTTCTCTTGCTGTTCCTCCATTATGTGAAGACAAACATGTCTCAGCAGCCATATTAAGACAGTCAGGCTACCTGGGCCTGCAGAGATGATAAGCTGATGAAGAAGGATTGAATATAACTACAAAATATTGTGCCACCTGAAACAACACATCTAGCATTATAGGGTTGTATTGGTCTGTAACCAATGATAATGGTATTCTGTTTCTTTTTAATTTGGGCAGCATCTTCTTATATAATATGCTACTGTGGCTGTCCATTTGTCTGTCCAGGATTTTAAATCACCTGTAACTCGCAAACCATTTGAACTATTGACCTGAAATTTGGTGCACATATACTACGTGACATCTACTATTCACTTTTGAGGTAATGATTGACCTCCAAGGTTATTCCTCTTTTTATTTTTATTTTATAGAATCAACTCTTGGCAGCAGCCAGCATGCACCAGTACGTATGTGCCGCATGGCTGCCATTCTCATCCCTACCACCTTAGCCGTCACTTCCCCTACCTCTTCATACCTTAGATCATTCTTGAGGCAGATTGAAGACTGCCAACTTAAGTGAAAAATTAAGGAAAACGTTCTAATTGCAACACAAACACTGACTTAATCAGTTTTAACACGAAAAGATGCTGACGAAAAAAAAGAAGAAGCGGGCCACTAGAGTGGAGAAAAGAAGAGCTGCTCAGAGAAGAAGCGCATCAACCTCTGAGAAAACGAATGCTAAATGTACAGAGGAAGAGTATGAAAACTATGAATGCTCAAGTCAAGTGTATTCGCAGTGCATAGTTACTGGTTACCTATAATACATAATACATAATTAATTAAAATTGAACTCTCTGTCCTGAGAGCAAACAAAAGGTATAAAAGGTAGAGTAACATATGAAGGCTAAAAGTATGGGATTTAAGACTTTTTCTTAAGGTTTACAAGGTTGTAGTTGCCGTTGGGTCATGGGTCACAGTTGTATTTAATGGTAATGGGTCGTGGATGGTTTGCGAAGTGGGTCACAGTGGGTCACCACAGGTTGATTGAGCAATTGACATTGCTCCGATGATTGCCCTCAATTATGACAGTTCTTCAGTGGGGAACGCTAACAATTGTACACAATTCTCCATGGTGATCCACTCACTGATGATCATCTGCAAATTAAACAAGGAATGGGTCTTGAAGACACTTAAAAGGGCAAGATTTGAAGAAACCCTGGTCTACACAATGAAAAGTATAAAGGGGAAACTAGGATCATCTAGGACTCTATGCCACAAAACATGCGGGTCAAGAAAATTCAAAAAAATATATTGCTGGGATAAAAGTTTTTTAGAACACTCTCTCTTATGTTCATAATGATTGTGGACCCCCTCATCTAAGCAAAGAAATGCTACAAAGGTGGTTATGTTGAAGGAGGTGAAGGTACTTTAAAATAATAACTTAAAGATAATAGAGAAGGAGTCATGCATTAATTGTGTCAAATATGTTTGAACGACTGAATCACTGCTTAAATACGTGAATGAGCATTGCCAACCTCTTTCAAAAAGATCATTACAAGCAGTCTTGATCACCTCTAAACTGAAACATTAAACGTGTACCCAGAAAATCAATTTGCAGTTACTTTGTGCCTATGGAAAAAGCAGTTGTGAAGTCAAAATTTTATCACATTTGTTCAAACATGGCCACTTTCTTGTGTCCACCACCAAAGAAATTCAAGCGTGGAATTAAAGAAGCTGTCCCTCTGCTCTCATCAGTAAAGTGGAAGTGACAGCCTGATACGCCTCAAATGCATTTGGATGCTCTGTGATGGTATTTGAAATGGACTTGTTCTGTAGATTACACCTAGGAGCGCAATGCTTCTCTTCACACATTTATTGGTGTGAAAATCAAATTGTTGTTGGAATTCATGTCTACATGGAGGGCAAGTGCACATTTTCAAGAAAATCCCAAAGTAGTAGAGTGTGAAAAGTGCATTGTCTTTTTTAGGCTCTCAAGATAAAAAGAATTTTATATGTTAAGTATTTAAAAATGACATTCTAACCATCTGCATGTCTTCCTGGAGATTATTTCAGGTTCATTTTCAAATGATCTGAAATGAGAGCAACATTGTGGTGCAGCAATTGCACATTCAGCCTCTCAGCACTTAAGACACTTCTTTATTTTCTGTCTGTGACACGTTGGAACAAGGTGTAGTAGTGTATAGACATGTTGTTAGGAGGATTAACAACACTAAACACTTTATTGTGTTGTGTATTTAATTTGAAATTGATAGATTTGCCATTTTGCCCATCAACCTACACTCAATAACCCATAATTTCAAAGTGAATTTCAGAAAGGTCTGCATATTCATTAAAAATTAAAAACTGAAATCTGTCATTTATGTAAATATTCAGACCCTTTGCTCAGGCACTCCAAATTGCGGTGAAATGCATCCTGTTTGCTTTAATTCTCCTTAGGATGTGTCTAGAAATTGATTGGAGACCACCAGTGGCATACTAAATTGATTGAACAGTTTGGAAAGGCACACCTGTGTATGCAAAGTCCCATATTTCACATTGCATGTCAGATTATGACTTGGCCATTTGTGTGGAATTTGCATGCTCTCGCCATTTCTTTATGGGCTTTCTCCTGGTACTTTGGCTTCTTCCCACAGCCCAAAGATGAGCAGACTAGGTTAACCAGTGGCTCTAAAAGTTATAGTTTTATTTTTGAGGATTTTAATTTTATTAACATTTTATTTGGAATGTTGCCACAACACCATTTTGTCTTGTTATTTACCTTGCCATTTTGAGCAACCATTGCCATGTTGCTTCTGTGCATTGCTGGGGTTGTTGTCATCAGAGGTCACACAGCGTGATATTCCAGCAATACTACAAAAACTGACATTTGTCTCCATCTGAGTTTGTGGAGAAACATCTTTATAATAAAATGCATTACATTTATTTTGGACTTCTTGGTATTAGCATGTAGCTTGTATCTCTTCACCTTCATCTTAGGTTATCATTCAGGTTTTTTCACACAGTTTACTTTGCTGCTTTCAGATTTGGTCATATATTTTGCCTTATTCTTTTCTTGATTCTTCCTGTGATCAATCTATGAAACAAATGAATAGGAAATAAGCTGATATTCTAAAGGTATTTATATTTATTTGTATGTAATGATTTTGTTATCGTTACATTTTTCATATATTTTTAGGCTTTATCCTGAATAAATACTGCTTAATTATAGGGCTCTTCTGGGGTTTTGAAATTAAGGGATTCTGATTCTGAAATATGATTTCAGGTTTAAAGTGTTTTTGAGGAAATTATCATTTATTATTGTTTTGCCACTATGCCATTTTGCTTTTCCTGGGGCACCACCATTTTGTGGATTCTGTCATCATGATGCTGATCCTGATCATGATCACTAGGGTCATGACTTTGAGCAGTCAATAGGTAAGAGCTTAAAAGGAAATCATTGCAGCCATTTTGTAACCAAGTTTGTGAATAACAAACCCATCTTCTTTTGTGACTTTCAAGACCTTCATTTTTGATCTCCCAGTTCTAAAATCTTTTGCTATTGTTCCTGACCTTTGATTTTTGTTCTTGCTTTGGCTTCGTTGATAGATCTGGTGACTCTCGGTTTTGACCTTTGTTAGTTTTTTGAATTTGTGTATCTCCTCCTCCTCCTCCTTTTCATATATATATATATATATATATACTAGCAGAATACCCGCGCTTCGCAGTGGAGAAGTAGTGTGTTAAAGAAGGTATGAAAAAGAAAAGGAAAAATTTTAAAAATAACGTAACATGATTGTTAATGTAATTATTGTATATATATATATATATATATATATATATATATACATATATATATATATATAGCAAAATACATATGTATATACATATCTACATATACACATATATATATATATATGCATACCTGTCTACATCATATATACACACACATATACATACATACATACACAGACACACACATATATATAATTTGTGTGTATGTATGTATGTATGTATGTATGTATGTGTGTGTATACACATACAATCAAACATACACACAGGTATATATAAATATATGTGTATATATATATGTATGTGTCTATATGTGTGTGTATAGCTTTGATCACTGAGTGCAAGGGAAAAATAATAAAATGTAGTCTATAAGTTATTAAACAGTAAAACATTAACGTTTTAAGAAGTAAAGGTACATTGAGCACTACTGGAGTGGTTGCAGGTAAACTACATTTTAAAGACGGTATAACAGAACAGATAAGTAGTACTGACAGCAGCTAAAATGTATATGGATCATCTCTCGGTAGTAGATCCCTTTTGAAAGGCGTTACACGACGGCTGTGGTATAGAAATTACATTTTCTATGTGAAAGTCCAAATTTCTGCCTCTGGTAATGTGCCTTACCAGCAATTAAAGAAAATTAGTTTTGTGTCCTCTGCAGTGTTAAGAGAGAAAGGCTTTGGTTTGGGATAAACGGAAAAAAGGTGTAAAGAAAGGAAAGTTGCCTTTTTCTTTTCTTTTATATAGTATAGAGAGATGTGTTCGCTGACGATATGAGCGCCTTTTGGGGACAGTCGCGGTGGGTCTTGTGCAGACTGGTGAGACGTCCCAGCTATTAATCGGCTGTGATGGCACTGTCAGTCCTTCACTCCTGTGCTTGTCTTCATAAGAGCTGACGACCTCATAATCGTATATGTGCAAAATAAAGTGCGAAGCGCCTTAATATTATTTTGCCGCAGAAGCGCAGTCAGCGTGTGAAAGGCCGGCACAGCTATGCGCGCGCGCCGGCTGCTCGACTTTGGCTGGGCAGGAGACGCCAGTTTTTGCAGACACGTTCACATGATCAAAAGTCTCCGCGCTCTTTGGAGGTCATTCATATACAAAATACCCGCGCCTCGCAGCGGAGAAGTAATGGGTTAAAGAAGTAATGAAAAAGAAAAGGAAACATTTTAATAATAACGTAACATGATTGTCATGAGTGTTGCTGTCATATACATGCCTGCCTAAATAAGTCACCCTCGCTTCGCTCTTACTTTTTTACCGTTCATTTAATCATGGCTAGTGGCGGAAAAATTATAAAATGGAAGGAGGATTACACTGAGTATGGCTTTACCAAAACAATTATTGATGGCGAATCGATTATTCATAAAGCTTGAATTGGTGATCTGTTTTTGTGTGTTAACCTCATATTTTTTCATACTTCTTCTCAAACCAAGGTGGTGCGAGGCTAAAATGAATTGGGATGCGCTGATCAATGTTATCGGTGTACCAGGAAATCATGCATTGACAAAAGTTCCCCTTTGATTGTAATGCAAAGTGTGATTAAATGCATTATTTTTTAACGCGTTATGGAGCACATGCATCGAAGCTTCTCAGCTGTGCTTGTGCTAAGAAAATTAAACATTTTAAAAATAACGTAACACGATTGTCAATGTAACCTTTTGTAAGTAGTGCTGGGAGGATTCAGTGTGGAGAAAGTCTAGAGACAGCGTGTATATTAACTTGTGGATTTCTCTGTATTTGGTGGCAGTGTGACGAAGTTGCTTCGGAATACGGCGTTAGCCGCGGAGCTCAGCTCAGAGCGAAATGAGGTAAATGGGAGGGGAGATGATGACGTGACTCCCCCACCCGCCTTAACTGTCAATCCCCCACAAACACAGTCTCTCGGAATTTGCATAAGCACACCCCTTCACCTGCAATTTTAACTTAGTTACAAAGTGATCAAAACTCTCGTTTATATCCTGCGTCCTCTCATTAAACTTGTATCCCGCATTACCCGTGTGTATGACAAACGCCAGCGGCAGCCTGTCTATTAAGTTAATTTAAAGTTTAGGTTTATACCTTGCTTTGTTTCCGAAGTAGCTGTACTGATGAATATGGTAGTATATGACACTCGCTCGCTTCTTATTGTTTCGCTGCCCCGCTAACTTAAAAGCCTTGTGCAGCGCCTGTCAGTTGAAAATTGATTGTTTGCTTGCTTTTATCGCTCTCTCTCACTGCTCCTAGCGGAACTGTCATCTGTGACTTGTCATGGAGCACGTTTAAGCTCATGTGTTTGCAGTGTTTGAATAAAAATCCTTCTTGTTTCTACGACCTCCTGTGTCTCTGTGAAAATCTGTGACCCAAGCATGACAATATATTCCGACGCTGACTTTATATATTCCAGCGCTGACTTTATATATTCCAGCGCTGAGTTTATATATTCCGACGCTGACTTTATATATTCCGACGCTGACTTTATATATTTAAGTTTTGACTTTAGGTGGCAGTGTGACGAAGTTGCTTCGGAAGACGGCGTTAGCCGCGGAGCTCAGCTCAGAGCGAAATGAGGTAAATGGGAGGGGATATGATGACGTGACTCCTCCACCCGCCTTAACTGTCAATCCCCCACAAACACAGTCTCTCGGAATTTGCATAAGCACACCCCTTCACCTGCAATTTTAACTTAGTTACAAAGTGATCAAAACTCTCGTTTATATCCTGCGTTCTCTCATTAAACTTATATCCCGCATTACCCGTGGGCATGAAAAACGCCAGCGGCAGCCTGTCTATTAACTTAATTTAAAGTTTAGGTTTATGCCTTGCTTTGTTTCCGAAGTAGCTGCAATGATGAATATGGTAGTATATGTCACTCCCTCGCTTCTTATTGTTTTGCTGCCTTCTCAATTATATAATGCATGTTTTCTTCAGCGTTTGGAGCTCTTCCTGGTTTTCTACATAGTGCGTTGACAGTCAGTTCACGTGATTACGTGGGCGGCGTGATGATGTCACACGAAACTCCGCCCCCACGGCGGTCAAGCTCAACTCCATTACAGTAAATGGAGAAAAATACCTTCCAGTTATGACCATTACGCGTAGAATTTCGAAATGAAACCTGCCCAACTTTTGTAAGGAAGCTGTAAGGAATGAGCCTGCCAAATTTCAGCCTTCTACCTACACGGGAAGTTGGAGAATTAGTGATGAGTCAGTCAGTCAGTCAGTGAGTGAGTCAGTGAGGGCTTTGCCTTTTATTAGTATAGATATACATATATATATACTGCTCAAAAAAATTAAAGGAACACTTTTTAATCAGAGTATAGCATCATGTCAGTGAAACTTCTGGGCTATTGATTTGGTCAGTTAAGTAGCACAGAGGGGGTTGTTAATCAGTTTCATCTGCTTTGGTGTTAATGAAATTAACAACAGGTGCAGCAGACGGGCAACAATGAGGCGACCCCCAAAACAGGAATGGTTTAACAGGTGGAGGCCACTGACATTTTTCCCTCCTCATCTTTTCTGACTGTTTTTCACTAGTTTTGCCTTTGGCAACAATCAGTGTCTCTACTGGTAGCATGAGGCGATACCTGGACCCTACAGAGATTGCACAGGTAGTCGAACTTTTCCAGGATGGCATATCAATATGTGTCATTGCCAGAAGGTTTGCTGTGTCTCCCAGCACAGTCTCAAGGGCATGGAGGAGTTTCCAGGAGACAGGCAGTTACACTAGGATTACTGGACAGGGCGGTATAAGGTCCTTAACCCATCAGTAGGACTAGTATCTGCTCCTTTGGGTATAGAGGAACAGGATGAGCACTGCCAGAGCCCTACAAAATGACCTCCAGCAGGCCACTGGTGTGAATGTCTTTAACCAAACAATCAGAAACAGACTTCATGAGGGTGGCCTGAGGGCCCGACGTCCTCTAGTGGTCCCTGTGCCCGGCACTGTGGACCTCGATTGGCATTTGCCATAGAATACCAGAATTGGCAGGTTCACCCTGAGCACATGTGACAGACATGAAAGGGACTGGAGAACGTTATGCTGTCTGTAACATCGTTCAGAATGAGCGGTTTGGTGGTGGGTCAGTGATGGTCTGGGGAGGAATAACCATGGAGGGACACACAGACCTCTACAGGCTAAACAATGGCACCTTGACTGCCATCAGGTATTGGGATGAAATTCTTGGACCCATTGTCAGACCCTATGCTGGTGCAGTGGGTCCTGGGTTCCTCCTTGTGCACGACAATGCCCGGCCTCATGTGGTGAGAGTATGCAGGCAGTTCCTTGAGGATGAAGGAATTGATACCATTGACGGGCATCATGCTCGCCTGACCTAAATCCAATAGAACACCTGTGGGACATTATGTTTCGGTCCATCCAACGTTACCAGGTTGCACCTCAGACTGTCCAGGAGCTCAGTGATGCCCTAATCCAGATCTGGGAGGAGATCCACCAGGACACCATCCGTCATCTCACGTGGGGGTCATACAAAGTACAATCTGGAATTGCTGCAATGAAATTTCGTCAAAATGGACTAGCCTGCCGCATCATTTTTTCACTTTGATTTTCAGGGTGTCTTTGATTTCAGCCCACTGTAGTTTAATAATTTTCATTTCCATCAAATGATGTGGCATCCTTTCGTTCCTAACACATTACCCACTCCATATCAATAGAGATATCCAGCATGATTTTTTCCCATTGAGATCTGATGTGCTTTCAAATTGATCCTTTCATTTTTACAAGCAGTTTATATATTGTGACGGATGGCTGGAGCCCATGCTTGGCTAGGACGCCCCTTCACCACATCTGCAGGGGGACAAGGGTGGGAAGCCCAGTATCACCCCCTAGATGCTAGATGGCAGCCTCCCTGGGTTGCAGCGGTGCCTCTGACTCCCCCAGGGCTTCATGGGGTTTGGAGTTCTATGCAACTCTGTGGTGTTCCACGGGCTCCACCAGGGGGTGCTGCAGCAGGATCTGCTGGCCCCTTTTGGGCACTAGTTTCACCTTACCCGGAAGTGCAGCCGGATGTCGCCAATCAAGCACCTGGAGCAATTCTGGGTACCCAATAAAAGGGAGCCAGCGACCACCACTCAGCGGCCAGAGTCGGGTGGAAGGAGGACAAAGCTTGCTGAGGAGGAGTGGTGGTGGAAGAAAGAAGTGTGCTTGGTATGACTTTTATCCTGTGCTTGGGACTGTGTTGTGGCTGGAGGGATTACGGGGAAGATGTGCCCTCCAGCTGAAGAAAATAAAAGTCTTTTTATATTATACATGCCTCCGTGTCCATCTGTGTCGGGTCGGGTGCAATATAGCACCTTTTCTTGCTATATATATATATATATGAGTGTGTGTGTGTGTGTGTGTGAGTCAATGTCTTGTACCCCAAAATGAGGCTGAGTCTAAGTGATTTAGCAAAACCAGCTTTATTCAGCTTGAAACAGGAACAGCAGGGTTATTAATTTTAGTGGGATCTACTACACTCCTATACACAGACACCGCAAACGGGGCCAGGTCATTGGCCAAGTTACACTGTTCTCAATGTTCCTTGCATCACCCGCTGGTGACAGGTGCTTATAGTGTGACCGTGATCAGCTCGTAGTTGTTTCCGCAGTGATATGCTGCAGCGTGGCAAACCTGCATTTGTCTTGGCAATGGACAAGCAACCCTCCAAGGACGTGGCAATAGCTAAGACGTATTTTGTATTAGGTCGTAGAGAATTCACTGAAAGTTAATGCTCAGCAAAGTCATCACAGGTTTATGTTGTCACATCCATGATATCATTGACTTGGCAAACAAGGTCACTTGATGCATCCCAACATCATTTCATAGACAATATATGAATAAAATAAGATTAGTCAAATTAAGCTGAATGAAAAATAAACCCCAAAAACAGAATGCTTGTATTAAAAGACTCTAAGATAGACAAAAACACACACATAAACATTTATTACTACATATTGTAATCAGCTTAGTCTGACTTCTACAAAATTAAGTGGTTCAAAATCATTCTATAACACTCCTGACTGTAGTCCTATTCTGTCCAATTTTGCCAGGCCTGTTGTATTTAATAATGCCACACAGTGCACTAATTTTGTAGTATAGACCTACTCACAATAAGTTCTCTTTGACTTCATACTCAATTGGTAGAAGTATGTGTCTGAATAAATATACTGTAGCATACCACCCAAAATGCATTGTTGTCTCCCGGGGTTCTAATTTTGAATTGCCTTACAAAACTTTTTATGCACTTAAAAATAAATTGTCAGTGCACATAAGGGCACAAATTGAAGTCTTCTCATTTGAATTCTTTTGAACACTCAACATCAAAAGGTTGTTTCTATTTAAATAAATCCTAGAATTATGATGTTGATAAATAATGACACCTACTTGGACTCATTAAAAATAAAAGAGAGATGAGGACATGATTTAGAGGAGTGATTTAGTTACCAATAGGTAATATAAATAAAGAAGAGGCTGAAAGGAGCAATTAGTCAAAGGTGAAAGAACTTGGTTAATACACACAGGACTAATTAGATGAAACTATAGATAATTGATTTTTCCAACAGCTATTATACCCATGTGCCATGGTGGTCTTATTCTTATGTCCAGGGCAGTAGATGTAATAGAGTGCCAAGGTTGCAACTGAATGTGAAGGAGCAATTTTATACCATTCTATTTCATCCCAAGGACACTTTGTTGGACTAAGATGTAGGGACTGACAGGCTGTTGAAGTAAATTGAAGTCATTCTCATGTTTGCAGAAGCAGCTTGTGATGATGAGTGTTTTGTGACACGGTGCATTACCTCTCACAAGGCATCCACTTAAAGAATGGTAGGCTGTGGCAATAAAGAGATATGCACAGTCTGCAACAATGCTTAGTTATGCTGTGGCACCATAATAACTTGGAACTGATATTTAGAGGCCAAATTGTGATCCCACCATCTGCATGTCACAGCAGAAATCAAGATTTTTTAGACCAGGTGAAACTTTTCTAGTATTCATTCATCCAGTATTTCTGTTCATGATCTACACTGTAGCTTAACCTACTTGTTCTTAGCTGACATGACTGGAAGTTGCAACTGGCATGCTGTTCTCCTGTTGATGCTCAGCCACTTTAGGGTCTGATGTGTAGCGCATTCAGAGATACCATTCACCACATCACTTTTGTAAAGAATAATTTTGAGGACTTGAGGTGTTTCTGTTAGTTTGAATAAGTGTGGCCATTCTCCTTATACCCTCTTTCATTAACAAGGATGGTTAAGCCCATAAACCTGTTACTCACTGGATGCTTTTTTGTAGCATTGTCCAGAAACATTAAGACTGTAATGTCTGAATATCCCATAAGGCTGGGGTCTCCAACCTTTTTTCCCCTGAAAGTTACTTTTACAAAATGAAAATGGCCGAGAGCTACTCATGTTTTCTAACATTTATCCTCATAGCTTATTTCAACCCAAAGCTTGTTTTGCCTGAACATTTACAAAATGTTGGTGTCCACAACTCACATTTTGCATTAAAACATCACAAAAAATATTGAGTTCACCTGCAAGTGCATTTTGTATGTCTGTATGCATTTTCTAGTTTATCTCACACTATTGAATTAAAACATGAATGCTGTCAAAACAAAACAATGCAATTACAAATACACAGATATTACTTATTCATTTGTCATTTAGTTTCATGTCACTGTTTCACTTCACAAGAGTATTCACATGTCAAGTTGCATGTGTGATGTGCTTTTTAGATGAGTGGCACTGCATGGAGTCAACAAGAGAGGCAGGTGTATGGTGGCGTGTAGCCACTTAGGGTCACTCTTATGGAGTCATTTAAGTGTTCATCTGTCAGTCTTGTTCTGAACTTTGGCTTCATGACATTTCAGAAAAGGCAGACTCACAGAGGTATGTAGACCCAAACAAAGCAGACATTTTCAGAGCTGCTTGGTGAAGATTCTTATAGTTATCTGGCTCTACTAAGCTCCAGAAATGCTGAGAATGCTGTTGAGACTTTAACTGCACATTATTTTGAAGGTTTATAACATCAATTTCCATTTCTACAGGATCAACACAAAAATGTTCAGCCATCTGTCCTGAAATCTCATATCCATGAAGGGGTTGGCCATAAATGTCACACAGGGCTCAAGTTTCTCAAAGTCACTGAATCTTTTTGCAAACTCCTGTCTAGACCTCAACAAGAGGTCACAATACTTGGAAACATTTAAAACGCTGGCTGCACCTGTGTGACTTTCCAACATCTTTGAGACAGAGGGGAAGTGCTGAAACCTTTTGTTTTTCATATGCTGAATGTACAATAACAGTTTTGCACTGGATGTCTTAACAGCTCTGATCATATTAGATATATTTTTATCTTTGCAACTGTAGGTTCAGGAGGTTTAATTTTCTCACTTTTCTGCCAGGAAACCAAGATCAAGTAGCCACTCTGCATCAGATAATAGGGTGGTATCTTCCTCCCTCGTTTCCATAAAAGCCTTGATTTCACCCAGCAAGGAAAGAAAGCGTTTCAGTATCTTACCCCGACTTAGCCATCTGACTTCAGTGTGGAGGTGGAAATCCCCATATTCCGCAGAGCATTCCTGCAGGAACAGCTTGAAGCTCTGGAGTTGCTTTGCCTTTGCTCGAATGGAGTTGATGATCTTAACAACAGGTGCCACGACACGGTCAAATTCCATAACTTTTGTGCATTTAGCCTGTTGGTGAATGATGCAATGATAGTTCAGAAACTTAGGAAAGTCCGGGTCTGCTTTGCAGTGCTCAATAAATGCTGAGTGATGACCTGTCATAGCAGATGCTCCATCAGTTGTCACAGACATCAGCTTTTCAACAGGGATCTTTTCTTCTACAAAGTAGTCCTTCACTGCATTGTAAATATCAACTCCCCTGGTTGTAGTTTTCAATGGAAGTAAGGTCAAAAACTCTTCTTTGGTGGGAAAGTCACCAAACACCATCCGAATGAAAACAGCCAGCTGGGATGTATCACTGGAGTTAACAGACTCATCACTCTAATGGGTCGGCTGGCAGTTTATCCCAGCTGGGACGTCCTAGTAATGGAAGGATGGGGGAAGGCAGCTTATCAAGGACACTGCCTCCCCTAGGACAATAGATGGCAGCTTCCCTGTACTGTAGCGGTGCCCCGGATGCCCGCAGTGCACTATGGGACTTGGAGTTCAGCAATAAAGCCCTGCTGGGTACTGTGGGTGCCACCAGGAGACGCTGCAGGGAGATTGGGGAGTCCCTATTGTTTACATAGCCCGGAAGTACTCCATAGTCATGGGGATGGAAGCACAGAAGTACTTCTGGGCAGAAGAAATTGCAAGTTCTCCATCTGACAAGTGCTGACGAGTCAAGTGGATGGAAGGACAGAAGCACTTCAGGGTCAAGAACTATTTAAAAGACTGCTGTGAACCCAGTAGGTGAGCCGGAGTTGGGAGGTAGAGGACAGAGCTTGCTGGGAAGTTCAGATGCAAGAATTGTGATTATTGTGTTTATTTATCTACTTTTGTATGGTGGCTGTGGTGCTTAGAACACTATTAATAAGAAGAACAACAATTATAACTCTTCTCTGTACTTTTACCTGGTGTCCTGAGCGTTTGTCTGTCGGGTTAAAGGAGCAACAGAGACTCCTAGTGTTACAACCTCTGCATGTCCGATTCCAGCTGTTTTACTGCATCCGCACACAGCGCAGAAACTCTCCTTGCCTCTCCTTATTTGCACCAAGTTGTACATCGGCAACAGCAGACAAAACTTCTGTCTTCCTTTTATGGTCCCTGAATAACATTTCAGCCACTGCGGTAATAGACTCCTTTACAATCCAGCCATCGGTGAAGGGCTTTTTGTGCTTCGTTAAGATGTGTGCCACTTTAAACAAGGCTTCTGTCGCAGCATTGGCCTTCTTTGTAGGTTTGGTGAACAGAGACTGTTATCATTGAAGCGTTGTTTTCAGCTCCTTTATCTTCTCTTTTCGTGATGAAATGGCGCTCCATGTTACAGTATATCTCTTACCGACTGACACGCTTGCACCACAGATCAGACACACAGATAAGTGTCATTTACATTTGTGAACAAAACTTCATGAAAATAGTATGTTTTTTAGCCTCTTATTAGTATGGGTACCTGCCACAGCCATGATTGCTGCCCATCTCACATCTCAAGCTTGATGGCAGCGCAACTATTTGATTGACAACTAATTGGCAAATAATCATTTTCTGCAAGAAGGGGATGGGATGGAACACCAATGAATTTGATTGGATATACATGTAAGTTGGTTTGCCGAGTGACTAATCCAATTTGAATAATCAAGTTTTCAAATTTATGTAGGATGCATTAACCCTATGGTGAGCTACTTGGAAAGGGGTTGCGAGCTACCAGTAGCTCATGAGCGACATTTTGGAGACCCCTGCCATAAGGCTACAAGTGCCTAATTTACTCCCTGATTGACTGCCAATAAATTTTGGCTAGATGTAGACAACCTAGGGAAAATGGTTCTCACTGATTGATCACTCTCATGGAATTGATGTCGTGAAAAAATCCATTCTCACTGAAATGTTATGTTGACTGAAAAAAAAAACTGAGAAGACCATAGTGATGTTTTTCATTAAATAGTCAGAAAAGGCAACCTTAGTGATTGTTTGTGGTGCTGGCAGAACAGCTCAGATGGCAGAGTGTCTGGCTTCAAGTCAGCACTGGGGTTTGAGTCCTGCCTGTGCCTTTTTGTTTATTTTTGTACACAAAAATATATGAACAAAATAAATATCAACATTATGTAAGTGATCTGAAAAATCCAAAGTTAATTATTTAGTATTCTAAAATGATCTATTATCAAAAAAAAAATAGTGTTGTACATTGTTCTAAAGATGTAAGACAGTCACACTACTCAGTCTTTTATTCTGCTTCTTAAGTGTTAAGATATGTATGAGACTAAAGAGATTGTCCACGGAGCGTCTCGTGGGGACCTTAAACATGAGACTTTGTGCCAAGAGATTGACCCAGGACCGTCTCGCAATTACGTAGAACATCAGATTCTTATAAGAGACGCCCTACTTACAACCAAATAATAGCATAGCCAGCAACACACTCAGTCGTGTTTTGGCTTTGAGCACACACAGATCCAGGGCTCTCAGCGCATATAAAGTGTATAAGGACAATACGTTATAAATGAAACATAGGTGACTAAGCGAAGAAGAAAGCAGTGCAGAGAAAAGCGACTCAAAAGTGTTGGAGAGACAAAAAAGAAAAAGAAAAATCTAGGTGCAAATTCAGAAAATAAGGAAAGTAATTATCAGCCCCAAACAAGTGGAATTGAAAAAAAGCACGTCCGGACGTTGGCGCTATACACATGCAGAGCAGGTTAGACATTATGAAAACAGTGGAATTGGAAAGGCTAAAAAAAAAAAAAACATTGGTGCGATACACATGTGGAGAAAGTTAAAGAATATGAAAGTAGGAAAATTAAAAAGTATAAAAAAAAGAAAATAAAGATCGCAGTAGTGCAAACAAATGGAAATTATTACTTGAAAAAGGGAAAATAATCACCAAGGACCATCCACCCATCCATTATCCAACCCGCTATATCTTAACTACAGGGTCACGTGGGGTTTGCTGGAGCCAATCCCAGCCAACACAGGGCACAAGGTAGAAAACAAACCCCAGGCAGGGCACCAGCCCACCGCAGCCCATGGACCAGGTGTCATTGAAAAAAAAAAAGCAGAATAAAGCGAGGTCAGAAATAAATGACAGAAACAAAGTAAAACGTCATAAAGATGTTAAAAAACAAGGGGGCCAAACACATGCAGAGCAGGTTAGAGATAATGAAAACTGGAATTCAAAAGACTCAAAAAAAACGTAGGCACAAAACACATGCAGAGCAGAATATGAAAGCAGAAATAAACGACAGTGTCAAAACAAAAAAAATAAACATCGCATTAGCGCAAAGAAAGAGAAATTATTAGTCGGAGAAATAACGAAAAGGCGAATAGAGATTGAATATATGGACATAGGTGATATGTCAGAAGTATGTAAGTATTGCAAGGCTTTGAAGTTAAAGTCAAGAGAATTTCAAAAACTGAGTTTACCTCACATGCATTTATTGGTTACTTTGCAAAAAACCTATCCTGAATTATGGTACAAAGTCATTAAACACATGTCTCACTGACCTCATTAAAAAGATTCAGCACGTTGGGACTCGAAAGATTCCAAATATTGTTTTTACAGAAGTTCTGAAATAAAAGTGAAACTAATGAAATAGCAACAATTTAAAGAAAAAAAAAATCTTCAACGCGTGTATCCGGAAAAACAAAAACCGGGATTGGCGAGCGAAGTGAGCAGGGGGCAAAGCCCCCTAGTTATAGCAAAAAAGGAGAATTATCTGACTTTGTTTTTATTTGTTCATTTATGGATATGGGCCCTTGGGCTGATTTATGGATATGGGCTGATTCTATGCTTTGACCCCAAGAATCACGCAAAAACATAGTTTCGCCTTGTGGATTAATAAACCATATCAAATAAAAAAAAATGTAATATTACTACTACGCTAACATAAATGTTCTGTGCTGCACTGACAGGGAGCTTTATACAAACAAAGGACACAGCAGAAGTGATTGATGGTCCAGGCGAATAGCACCACTAATAAGGTGGATAAAAGGTGAACAAAACACTGAAGACGAAGCGTTGTCCTGGACGGAAAAAAGGAGACATGATCCAATTACAAAATAGAAAGTCTGGCAAAGCTCAAGGAAGATGCATAGCCCAATGATTAGCAAGCACTGTTATTTACTATTGACTAACATCACTCTCACATGTATACCAGGTCTCATCTTGGTTATACATTTTGCTCCATCAAATTGCAGGCCCTGGTTACAGCACAAGGGAGACTAACCCCACTGCTTTGGGACTGTAGCGCATAAATTGCACATTACCCTAAAGTCAAGCTTTGATCTTGGTGCTGGAATTTCTATTAGGGAAGCAGCAGAAATTGTGTCACAATGCTCTAAGTTACTGCTCTGTGCTCCTGGCTCTTCACACTATCACATCAGTTTACCTCGTAGGTATCAGTACTTATGTATGTCCACTTAAAGCACTGCTTTACATATAACCTCGCTTCTGTGGACTTTAAAGAGAAACCACAATCAACGAATGAAAAAAAAATCATGTATTTGAGTGAATAACATAAACGAATGAAAATCATAAGTATCCAATAATGATAATAATATATACTCAAATTTCATATTATTCCTATGGATTATCCATTTCAGCAGAAATAATACACTATTCTGTAAAAATGTGTTTTGCAATGACCATCAACAAAAGCCAAGGCACTAGGAAAAGCAGAAAAAATAGGAATTACAGTAATCCCTCCTCCATCGCGGGGGTTGCGTTCCAGACCCCCCCGTGATAGGTGAAAATCCGCGAAGTAGAAACCATATGTTTGTATGGTTATTTTTATATATTTTAAGCCCTTATAAACTCTCCCACACTGTTAACATTATTAGAGCCCTCTAGACATGAAATAACACCCTTTAGTCAAAAGTTTAAATTGTGCTCCATGACAAGACAGAGATGACAGTTCCTTCTCACAATTAAAAGAATGCAAATATATCTTTTCTTCAAATGAGTCTCTGCATCAGGAGCAGAGAATTTAAGAGAGAGAGCGCGCGCTCGCAAAGAAAAGCAAACAATCAAAAAATCAATACGTGTGCTTTTAAGTAAAGCGGCACTTTTCAGAGGAGCGTCAGTATCTTCTAAGCAAACAGCCTCTGTTGAAACAGCCCCTCTGCTCAAATCTCCTCCATCAGGCGCAGAGAACGTCAGAGAGAGAGCGCGAGATTAAAGCAAACAATCAAAAAATCAATACGTGTGCTTTTGTACTTTTAAATATGCCGAGATAAAGCGGCATTTTTTAGAGGAGCGTCAGTATCTTTTAAGCAAACAGCTTCTGTGCAAACAGCACCTCTGCTCATACTCCCTCCGTCAGGCGCAGAGAATGTCAGAGAGGGTGAGATAGAGGCAGAGACAAGCAAACAAACACCGCGCGGGATGCATATCTTATAGCATTCAGGAGTTTTAGTTAATATGTAATACATGCTCTGATTGGGTAGCTTCTAAGCCATCTGCCAATAGCGTCCCTTGTATGAAATCAACTGGGCAAACAAACTGAGGAAGCATGTACCATAAATTAAAAGACCCATTGTCCGCAGAAATCCGCGAACCAGCGAAAAATCCGTGATATATATTTAGATATGCTTACATTTAAAATCCGCGATAGAGTGAAGCCGCGAAAGTCGAAGCGCGATATAGCGAGGGATTACTGTATTTAAATGCAGAAAAGTTTTACTCATGGACAACTGTATATAGCAGGTTCAACTGTAAGCCACTCCAGGGACCTAGTAATTTTATTACTGCTTATTATTTGACTGATGCCTTTTAGCCAAGGTGATTTGCACAATGTGAGATACAGTTGGTTCCATTTCTTTTGTTTTTCCATCCAGAGCACAGGTAGGTGAAGTGACTTGCTCACAGTGCTATAGTAGCATATAGCAGGTCCAAAGCCTTAACCACTATACCCTACTGCCTGCCAATAATATTAATTCTTGGAAAAATAACAACCTACAAATATTGTATACAGGAAAGTACTTAGTTAGTTACATAGTACTTCTGATACACAAGATTAACCAACAGCACTATAACTGAGATCCAGTCTTACAAAATTTATGGGTAACAAAGCTAGTTGGTGTATATACTGTATATATCAACTGAGCAGATGTATAAAATGTCTGTAAAATGAAGTATTCTCCCACATGGAAATTTTCCTGTTATACAACATTGAATCACAGTGTATTTAATGTGGATTTATTAACTGATCAACAGAAAAAGACTCTATAATGTCAAAGTGGATAAAGATCTCTGCAAAGTGGTCTAAATTTAATAAAATGCAAAATAATTGATTACTAAAGTATTCACCCCTTTCAAGTCATTATTTAGTAGTTGCATCTTTGACAGCCATGACAGCCTTCAGTCTGTGTGCACAGGTCTCTCTCAACTTTTCACATCTGGAATCTGCCATTTTCTCCCATTGTTTTTTACAAAACTGTTCGGGCTCGATCAGGATACATGGGGATCGTGAGTGAACTGACTTTTTCATGTCCAACTACAAATTCCCAATTGGAATTGGAATTGACTCAGCCACTCCAGGATATTCACATTGTTTTTAAGCTTTGGCTTTATGCTTGGGGTTGTTGTCTTGCTGGAAAACAAATCTCCCCCCAGGGTGCAGGCTTCTTGCTGTCTGCATCAGGTTTTCCTCCAGGATTTCCTTGTGCTTTTCTGTATTCATTTTATTCTTTACTCTTACAAACCGTTCTGGTCCTGGTGCAGAGACTTATCCCCACAGCATGATGCTGCCACCATCTTACTTCACTATGGAGATTTGCACATTTGATAATGTTCAGTGTTCAAAAATGCACTTAGTCTGATGGCAAAAAATCTCAATTTCTTTCATCTGTTATCAGTGAAGTTGTGTACAAAGTCTCTCCAATCTTATCCACTGTAGTTTATAACTCCTTCAGAGTTCTCATTCAGGTTTCTTGGTGGCCTCCCTCATTAGTCTTCATCTTGCACAATCACTCAGTTTTTGCGGAAACCCACTCTTGGCAGATTTACAACTGCTCCATACTCTTTCCATTTCTTAATGGTGGATTTAACCTGATTCCAAATTGTGTGTTGTAATCATCTTTTCAAGGAGTTAGAAGCATATCCAGGATCCACCCTTTTCAGCATAATGGACTTTTACTACTTTTTGACCTCACTGTTACTTAAATGAAACACTGCCAATACAAAATTATAGAAATCACCTTGCTGCTTTCAACTAATGATAAAGAGATGAGAAACTGATAACCACAACACACACTTATCATCAAGGAAAAAATGCTAACAGATATTTTGAGGGCTGTGTAAAAACAATTTCTTCGTGTGATCTTGTCTCTTATAGCTCTGAAAAAATGTCAAAGTGCAATTGACATGTTTACATGTTCAGATGCTGAACTGATGTGCTGAGTTAAAGTACAGGCAATCAAAAGCAACTTAGTTCTTTGAATGTGTGCATTTTTATTTAGTGGTCTGTCGTGTGTCTACCTTTAATTAGACTACAGCAATTTTATTTTGTATACCCCACACTTTCTGAAAGTGAATTTGTGAAGTATGAGATGCAGTACAATGCAGTTCTGTAATTCTGTTTTATTTTGTGTGTAGACGAAAACTCAGCCTCTGAGAATGATGTGTAATGGGAGAGAACTGCAATACCAAGCTGGGTAGAGCAGCCAGGGTAAGATGGTGTGGGACGAGGAAGCGGGCATCTGTGCAATTTCTTAAATAATGAAAGGAAAGGAATGTGTTTGTTAAACAAGGACCCCAGACCAATATACGCGTAACTTTTGGAATGCAACATGCTCATTAAGTATGCAAATGTATAAAATATGCACAATAATGACAAGGATGTTCAAGCAATGATGAAATGAAACTGGAACAAGCTAAACCTGTCTGTAAATCCAAACCGAACTAGATATCGTAATTGATCTATAAATCCAAAACGATGTAAGAAAACCAAGATACTGTATATATCTTAATGGAAGTATGTGAACAGAGATGTATATATCTCAACCTTTATATTCAGCATATTCAAACCAATATATATCAATCAATTTATGTATCTCAACTAATGTGTATATCTGAATGGATACATTTAAACCAATACATATAATCAATCCAATGTATATGAGCCTATCTTATATGTAAACATCCACGTGTGGAAGTGTGTGTGTCTGTTCGGCCTGGAAGTGAGAGGTGGAGATTGGGTACGGGACTCCACCTCCAAAGATACACAAGTGAGGCCAGCACGTCGGCAAAACGAAACCTCAGAAGAAAGAGTCACTCGCTTAGCGGCTAATACAGTAGCGAGGCGAGTACATCAGCAAACGGTATCCCTTTTACTTTCTTCCAGCCACTAATATACAAGCGAGGCGACTACACCGGCAAAATGAAACCTCCAAGGAAACTGTCAATTACCTGATATCTCAACATTTCAATTTCTTTTCTGACGATTACTATAGT
The DNA here is from genome assembly GCA_026402145.1 of Polypterus bichir lapradei. Classification (NCBI taxonomy): domain Eukaryota; kingdom Metazoa; phylum Chordata; class Cladistia; order Polypteriformes; family Polypteridae; genus Polypterus; species Polypterus bichir. Next base: position 55,930,572 of record JANRMT010062856.1, on the reverse strand, counting down.
TTCTAGGACCCCATGCTTTTTACAGCACAGGCTTACACAGCTAGTGTAAATATATATTTGTAGCTACAGATCCACAAAGGGAGAAAATGAGTCATGTATAGTTTTTTATTCCTAAGCTTTTCATAATCTACCAGGTGCCATCATAAGAGGAAAATTATTAGAGATATAGAAATCAAATGCAATATACAGCAAGAGAATGGGGTTGTGTGGGGTTATGGTGGTGGTGGGGGGGGGGGGGGGTGTGCTTCGTAAGGTGCTGATCATGAAGTCTTTTTTATTATTTAGATGTTCTTCTTTTCAATGTTCAAGTAGTGTCTTTTACTGACATTTTCATTAGAGAACCATGATTCAGCCAGCTCTATTGGCCCTGAATTTTGCTTTCAAATTGTCCCAGTGAAATGCGTGTCTGTTGGAACTGTTATGTGTGTAAATCAAAAACCATGGGTCTTTCTTTCTGACGGCATTGTGATGTTCCTGTATATGTATTGTGAGTGTTTTAGATGTTTGTCCCACATATAGCATGCAAAAAAAAAAGAAAAATTGACCACAGAGACAAGAAATGCGGTTTACATGATTCCATGCATGTATGTGTGTGTGAGTGTGTGTATGTGTATATATATATATATATGTATATCTGAATGGATATTTTCAAATCAATGCAACTGAGTCAGTCTTTTTTCCTAAACATAAATATACACACACTCAGTGAACATATGGATTGAAAATTAGTTAGTTCTATATGTAGTTAATATTAATAAATGTATTTATAAAAGTGACTGTGAACTCATTAAGACTTCAGTTGCAATGATCACCTGCACATGCTTAGGTCAGCAGGAACAGCATTTGGAGTTGCAATTTAAACACATTGTGCTTGTTCTTGAGTGGAAATGGCATTCTGGATAATGGGATACGGTGCAGGTGGTGAACTATTATACTGTATATACATCATGCTTTTATTTTCATCTGCCTTGTTTAGCGGATGTTTCGCTGTGTAATAAAAAGGCTATAAAAATATAAAAACAGCCATGCACCTTTATTTAATATGGCAAAGGCAAGAAAAAAATCAAATTGCTTTCATTGCTTGTTCATTGTATTGCTTATATACTTGAAGCATGGAGTTTTTCTGAAATAAATGAGGTAGTTTATTTACACTGCTATGGACTCTGTTCTGCACACTCCATTATTGCATAGATTTGTTCAACATCGACATTGTTGTACTCTGATTCCTATAATCTTTGTATTGCCCTGTTTGGCTTGAATAGGACACTATTTTAGGAGACTCAGGTATTTGTAACACTTTGCATTTCTTCCACAGGTAATAAGCAGTTTTTACATCATGTATATTGCTCACTTTTTTCATGGCAAATGTAACAGAACAAGCATACTGTATAAGTAAATTCCAAATATTATAACAAATAGCGTGTTCTTTTTTATAATACAATGAACTCTAATTAAATTCAGGTGATATGTAGTCAAACTGCTGTGGTGCACAAAGACTAAAGCATAGAATGCAAGCTCCCTGAAGCCTTAAGATGAATAGCATGGTGCTAACTTGGGGAAATCAAAAGTAGCTTTTGACTGCACTCTGAAAATAACTGTTTATCTGTGAGTGATACTAAAATGGCTAATTTTTGCTGTTCTTTTATTTTTCCCTTGTCTTTAACTTCTATTTTTTATAAAATTATATATAGAATCTGAAAAGCTAGCATATATAATACTCCTGCCTGAGGCTGTGGTAAATTGAGGTCCACGGCTGATTGGTGTTTTAAATAAATAATCGCCAGACTCACGTCTTCAGGTTGGGGCGTGGTAGCATGGTGAGAGCAGTTCCCAAGACCGGTGTGGGAGTGGACGGCCGTGTTTAGCGAACAGGTGCAGGATCGCCCACACCCCTAATTGACGCTGGGAGCTGCTGATTGCTGCAGCTGTGCCATGTCCCCATGTTTAAATAAGGAAGTGCAAGTGCGAGAGAGGAGGAAAAAAAAGGAGGTTAAGGTAAGAAGAAGGACGGGTATGGAGCCCCATGAAGGAGTGTGTGTCACCAGCGCTCAGTAAGGGGGCTAAACAGTCACTCCTACCGAGCGGCCAAGTAGCAGGAGCGACCAATGGGCTCAGGAATGTGCTCTCACGATGGACTGGCAGCGGTGGGAGGACAGGGCGTTTGTGCCGGGAGAAGCCGACGGACTGGCAGCGGTACGAGCGGAGCAAGGCTTGGTGTCTCCCAGTAGAACGCAGAGGAAGTGGCGACGGGGACACGAGCCAGGGCAAAAGATTGTCTGTGTCTGTTGGTAGACATCTCCTTGGTCTGCAAGATCCGGAGATGGATTAGATAAGGAGGAGTCAGTTTTAAAGGGGCACCGAGTTTCCTGCCTGCATTTTAACCTCTGATTTTAATGGGTATATTTATTTGAATTTTAACCTCCATCTCACCTTTATTTATTTATGGAACACTGCACTTTTTGAACACTGTTTCTTTTAATAATAGCACTCAAGCACTTTTTACCATCCCCTTGCTTCATGTGTGTTTTGTCCTCATCTGCCAGGCTCATCTCAGTTATCGACTGTGTTGGGTTCAAAAGGCTCCCCTTATAGAAGAGGGAGCATGGAGCCGACCCACATCTGCACAGAGGCAAGGCACGCTTTTGACAAAACACTTCCCCTGGACCTCAGTCAATAAATATTAGCGCCTGGCGTGCTGGTGCTTGCCAATATCAAGCGGCAAAGACTTCTTGCTCTTTACATTACTAGAGGTCCTTAGAAGGATGGCTTTTTGCTGCCAAACTAGTTGGAATTCATACACATATTTGCTGGGCCCTGCTTCTGGCTCTAAAACTGTTCATCTGAATAATGAAATGCCAGCGCATACTATTGACGACTCACCCCCAGGCTAATTCAAATTGTCAGTAACTTTACAATATCCTTAGTAGGCATGAGACGATACATTTAATCCACATACAATACATAGTGTGAAATGCCTTTCATACTACAATGCTTCCATGATATAGTACACCCTCAGAACAACAGGCAAAATAATATAATGGAAAAAAAGTGAAAAATTGTATAAAACGTTTATTTTTATTGAGTTTTTCAATTGTGAAAACGAATGTAAAATCAAACTTGTCTGTTTTACTCATCACGGATGCTTTCCTAAATACTTCTGCAGTTTCACAACTTTCTCCGGCAAGAATAAAGGCGCCTGTCCTTTCTAAATTAAC